>CATOSH010000017.1:7500-10000 GCA_951812415.1 Beris morrisii | reverse complement strand
TGAAATACTAAAAGTTAGAAAAATTTTTTTTGTATCTTATATGGGGATATGAAATGAAATACTAAAAGTTAGAAAATTTTTTTTTATATCTTACATGGGGATATGAAATGAAATACCAAAGCTTAGAAAAAATTTCACTTTGTATGGCGATACATAATAAAATACTAAAGTCTAGAGAATTTTCATTTTATATCGTACATGGGATATGAAATGAAATACGGACAAAATAATGATTCTTAGAGAAAAATGAATATTTTTTTGCTGTTGCCAATATAAAACATTAAAATAAGGTTTCCGCCCGACCATATAAGATACAACAACATTGTGTGCATTGTGGTGCATATTATAAAAGGCTTATATGGTTAAGTCCCGACCATATAAGCTTAGTATATACAAAGTATATACAAAAGGGCTAAATTGATAAGATATAAATAATTATAACACAACATAATGTTCATATCTAATGGGTGGATGTGGATGAAAATATTAAATATAAAAGCGATAAGTAACATACCTAATGGGTGGGTATGAACATAAAAAGCATTAAATATAAAAGTTAGTAAGTAACACTACATAATGTTCATACCTAATGGCCGTGGGTATGAACATAGAAAATATAAAATTATACAAAAGGTTCAATTGGTTTCCGCCCGACCAATAACCTACAAAATTTCTCTATGTATCGTTAGATAAAATGAATATTCTTTCATCATGTTTGTGTACAGCCAATATACAATCAATAATGTTAGTATTATTCATTGTGGTAAACGTATCAAACGTTATGCACAATAATGTTTCTTAGAGAAAATGAATTGTGATAAACATATGAAACGTCTTCCGCAATAATGTTTCTTAGAGAAAAAACTTCTAACTACAAATTGACTACAAAAGGCTTAATTGATAAGATATAAATAATTATAACACAACATAATGTTCATATCTAATGGGTGGGTATCAACATAGAACATAGAAAATATTAAATATAAAAGGGATAAGTAACATACCTAATGGGTGGGTATGAGCATGAAAAGCATTAAATATAAAAGTAGTAAGTAACACTACATAATGTTCATACCTAATGGCCGTGGGTATGAACATAGAAAATATAAAATTATACAAAAGGTTCAATAGGTTTCCGCCCGACCAATAACCTACAAAATTTCTCTATGTATCGTTAGATAAAATGAATATTCTTTCATCATGTTTGTGTACAGCCAATATACAATCAATAATGTTAGTATTATTCATTGTGGTAAACGTATCAAACGTTATGCACAATAATGTTTCTTAGAGAAAATGAATTGTGATAAACATATGATAAACGTCTTCCGCAATAATGTTTCTTAGAGAAAAAACTTCTAACTACAAATTGACTACAAAAGGCTTAATTGATAAGATATAAATAATTATAACACAACATAATGTTCATATCTAATGGGTGGGTATGAACATAGAACATAGAAAATATTAAATATAAAAGCGATAAGTAACACACCTAATGGGTGGGTATGATCATAAAAAGCATTAAATATAAAAGTAGTAAGTAACACTACATAATGTTCATACCTAATGGCCGTGGGTATGAACATCAATAATAAATTGTACGAAAGACTTAAATTGGTTTCCGCCCGACCATATAAGATACAACAACATAATGTTCATTGTGGTGCATATTATAAAAGGCTTATATGGTTAAGTCCCGACCATATAAGCTACAAAAGGCTTAATTGATAAGATATAAATAATTATAACACAACATAATGTTCATATCTAATGGGTGGGTATCAACATAGAACATAGAAAATATTAAATATAAAAGGGATAAGTAACATACCTAATGGGTGGGTATGAGCATGAAAAGCATTAAATATAAAAGTAGTAAGTAACACTACATAATGTTCATACCTAATGGCCGTGGGTATGAATATAGAAAATATAAAATTATACAAAAGGTTCAATAGGTTTCCGCCCGACCAATAACCTACAAAATTTCTCTATGTATCGTTAGATAGAATGAATATTCTTTCATCATGTTTGTGTACAGCCAATATACAATCAATAATGTTAGTATTATTCATTGTGGTAAACGTATCAAACGTTATGCACAATAATGTTTCTTAGAGAAAATGAATTATGATAAACATATGAAACGTCTCCCGCAATAATGTTTCTTAGAGAAAAAACTTCGAATAAAAGTCTATAAATTTGATAAATTTAATAAGCAAAAAGAGCATATCATTCGATATGCTTTTTAAAAAGATTCACTCATAATGTCGAGGTTTTTCATTTTTATTATTGAACAATTACGGGCCCAGAGGTATATAGGGGTACCGGCTGTCTCGAGAATTTTTTTTATATATCATACAATAATGTTTCTTAGAGAAAATTTAATCATTTGTTGTATGGCGATATAAAAAGAAATACTAAAGTCTAGAGAAAATTGAATTTTTATTTATATTGTCCATATAAAACAATAAAATAATAAATTATACAAAAGGTT
>CATOSH010000017.1:0-2500 GCA_951812415.1 Beris morrisii | reverse complement strand
CTCGATATGTTATAATAAATATATATTCTATGTATTATATGTTCTATTATATGCGTTTATATGATTAACAATGCTATAGATTTAGGATACCTTCGGGACCCGTCTTGAAACACGGACCAAGAAGTCTAACATGTGTGCAAGTCATTGGGTTGAATTTTTAATGAAACCTAAAGGCGTAATTAACTTAACTGTTGTTCAATGGGATTATTATGTATTAATTTATTAATACAAAATCCATCCCGGGGCGTTCTATAAAGTTATGTATTTTAATAAATTTGAATTTTTAATTTATTTTTATTATTGATACCTCTAACTGGAGCGTACCTTGAGCATACATGTTGTGACCCGAAAGATGGTGAACTATACCTGATCAGGTTGAAGTCAGGGGAAACCCTGATGGAAGACCGAAACAGTTCTGACGTGCAAATCGATTGTCAGAATTGGGTATAGGGGCGAAAGACCAATCGAACCATCTAGTAGCTGGTTCCCTCCGAAGTTTCCCTCAGGATAGCTGGTGCAATTAAATATTATATAAAATAATCTTATCTGGTAAAGCGAATGATTAGAGGCCTTAGGGCCGAAACGACCTTAACCTATTCTCAAACTTTAAATGGGTAAGAACCTTATCTTTCTTGATATGAAGATAAAGGTTATGATATATTGTGCCCAGTGGGCCACTTTTGGTAAGCAGAACTGGCGCTGTGGGATGAACCAAACGTAATGTTACGGCGCCCAAATTAACAACTCATACCGATACCATGAAAGGCGTTGCTTGCTTAAAACAGCAGGACGGTGGACATGGAAGTCGTAAACCGCTAAGGAGTGTGTAACAACTCACCTGCCGAAGCAACTAGCCCTTAAAATGGATGGCGCTCAAGTTGTATGCCTATACATTACCGCTAAAGTATATGATTTACTTATTATTTTTTATGATAAATTTTGAAACTTTAGTGAGTAGGAGGGTACAATGGTGTGCATAGAAGTGTTTGGCGTAAGCCTGCATGGAGCCGCCATTGGCACAGATCTTGGTGGTAGTAGCAAATAATCGAATGAGACCTTGGAGGACTGAAGTGGAGAAGGGTTTCGTGTGAACAGTGGTTGATCACGAGTTAGTCGGTCCTAAGTTCAAGGCGAAAGCCGAAAAATGTATAAGTTATAAATAAAAAATCTTTTGAACGCTTAAAAACTTTATATTTTGAACGAAAGGGAATACGGTTCCAATTCCGTAACCTGTTGAGTATACGTTTGTTATTATAAATGGACTTTATTGTTCATCCTGGCAACAGAAACAACCATAAAGAAGCCGTCGAGAGATATCGAAAGAGTTTTCTTTTCTGTTTTATAGTCGTACTACCATGGAAGTCTTTCGAAGAGAGATATGGTAGATGGACTAGAAGAGCATGGCATTTACTGCTGTGTCGATATTTTCTCCTCGGACCTTGAAAATTTATGGTAGGGTTACGCAAATTTCTCAACAGGCCGTACCGATATCCGCAGCTGGTCTCCAAGGTGAAGAGTCTCTAGTCGATAGAATAATGTAGGTAAGGGAAGTCGGCAAATTAGATCCGTAACTTCGGGATAAGGATTGGCTCTGAAGATTGAGATAGTCGGGCTTGATTGGGAAGTAATAATATGGTTTATGTACTCGTTCTGGTTAAATTAAGATATAATATATTTAATATAAATTATATCTGTTCCCCGGATAGTAGATACGTAACCAATTACGGAACTTTCTTGCTAATAATTTATTAAAATTTATTTTAATACAATTTATAACGGCTATCAATTAACAATCAATTCAGAACTGGCACGGACTTGGGGAATCCGACTGTCTAATTAAAACAAAGCATTGTGATGGCCCTAACGGGTGTTGACACAATGTGATTTCTGCCCAGTGCTCTGAATGTCAAAGTGAAGAAATTCAAGTAAGCGCGGGTAAACGGCGGGAGTAACTATGACTCTCTTAAGGTAGCCAAATGCCTCGTCATCTAATTAGTGACGCGCATGAATGGATTAACGAGATTCCTACTGTCCCTATCTACTATCTAGCGAAACCACAGCCAAGGGAACGGGCTTGGAATAATTAGCGGGGAAAGAAGACCCTGTTGAGCTTGACTCTAGTCTGGCACTGTAAGGAGACATAAGAGGTGTAGCATAAGTGGGAGATATTATGGTTTCGGCTATTTTATCATCAATGAAATACCACTACTCTTATTGTTTCCTTACTTACTTGATAAGATGGAACGTGTATCATACTTAGCTGTTGATATTATATTATATTTAATGGTATTTTGTTTTGATGCGAGATTCTTGTTCAAATTACCAAGAGTTTGTTATATACTTTAAACAAGTTTAATGAAAGATTTCTTAATATTTATTTATTTTGTAAATTAAGTATATTAAATTTGGTATGACTCTTACACTCAGGTATGATCCAATTCAAGGACAATGCCAGGTGGGGAGTTTGACTGGGGCGGTACATCTCTCAAATAATAACGGA
>CATOSH010000016.1:0-29746 GCA_951812415.1 Beris morrisii | reverse complement strand
GGATTTGAATTAAATTTTAACTTTAATTTAAGTGGTCACTTGCAAAAATCTCGGCCTATGTGCTCATACCCATTGGTGGGTACGTGGTGGGTACGTTTCGTACCCACCACGTACCCACCACGTCCCCTTCAATGAACTTCCGCTCTCCTGGGCTCAATTGTTTTTTTTAAATCTGTTTTAGGATTTGAATTAAATTTTAACTTTAATTTAAGTGGTCACTTGCAAAAATCTCGGCCTATGTGCTCATACCCATTGGTGGGTACGTGGTGGGTACGTTTCGTACCCACCACGTACCCCCCAAGTCCCCGCAATGAACTTCGCTCTCCTGGGCTCAAATTGTTTTTTTTAAATCTGTTTTAGGATTTGAATTAAATTTTAACTTTAATTTAAGTGGTCACTTGCAAAAATCTCGGCCTATGTGCTCATACCCATTGGTGGGTACGTGGTGGGTACGTTTCGTACCCACCACGTACCCACCACGTCCCCCGAATGAACTTCCGCTCTCCTGGGCTCAAATTGTTTTTTTTAAATCTGTTTTAGGATTTGAATTAAATTTTAACTTTAATTTAAGTGGTCACTTGCAAAAATCTCGGCCTATGTGCTCATACCCATTGGTGGGTACGTGGTGGGTACGTTTCGTACCACCACGTACCCACCACGTCCCCGCAATGAACTTTCGCTCTCCTGGGCTCAAATTGTTTTTTTTAAATCTGTTTTAGGATTTGAATTAAATTTTAACTTTAATTTAAGTGGTCACTTGCAAAAATCTCGGCCTATGTGCTCATACCCATTGGTGGGTACGTGGTGGGTACGTTTCGTACCCACCACGTACCCACCACGTCCCCCGCAATGAACTTCCGCTCTCCTGGGCTCAAATTGTTTTTTTTAAATCTGTTTTAGGATTTGAATTAAATTTTAACTTTAATTTAAGTGGTCACTTGCAAAAATCTCGGCCTATGTGCTCATACCCATTGGTGGGTACGTGGTGGGTACGTTTCGTACCCACCACGTACCCACCACGTCCCCCGCAATGAACTTCCGCTCTCCTGGGCTCAAATTGTTTTTTTTAAATCTGTTTTAGGATTTGAATTAAATTTTAACTTTAATTTAAGTGGTCACTTGCAAAAATCTCGGCCTATGTGCTCATACCCATTGGTGGGTACGTGGTGGGTACGTTTCGTACCCACCACGTACCCACCACGTCCCCCGCAATGAACTTCCGCTCTCCTGGGCTCAAATTGTTTTTTTTAAATCTGTTTTAGGATTTGAATTAAATTTTAACTTTAATTTAAGTGGTCACTTGCAAAAACCTCGGCCTATGTGCTCATACCCATTGGTGGGTACGTGGTGGGTACGTTTCGTACCCACCACGTACCCACCACGTCCCCCGCAATGAACTTCCGCTCTCCTGGGCTCAAATTGTTTTTTTTAAATCTGTTTTAGGATTTGAATTAAATTTTAACTTTAATTTAAGTGGTCACTTGCAAAAATCTCGGCCTATGTGCTCATACCCATTGGTGGGTACGTGGTGGGTACGTTTCGTACACCCACCACGTCCCCCGCAATGAACTTCCGCTCTCCTGGGCTCAAATTGTTTTTTTAAATCTGTTTTAGGATTTGAATTAAATTTTAACTTTAATTTAAGTGGTCACTTGCAAAAATCTCGGCCTATGTGCTCATACCCATTGGTGGGTACGTGGTGGGTACGTTTCGTACCCACCACGTAACACCACGTCCCCCGCAATGAACTTCCGCTCTCCTGGGCTCAAATTGTTTTTTTTAAATCTGTTTTAGGATTTGAATTAAATTTTAACTTTAATTTAAGTGGTCACTTGCAAAAATCTCGGCCTATGTGCTCATACCCATTGGTGGGTACGTGGTGGGTACGTTTCGTACCCACCACGTACCCACCACGTCCCCCGCAATGAACTTCCGCTCTCCTGGGCTCAAATTGTTTTTTTTAAATCTGTTTTAGGATTTGAATTAAATTTTAACTTTAATTTAAGTGGTCACTTGCAAAAATCTCGGCCTATGTGCTCATACCCATTGGTGGGTACGTGGTGGGTACGTTTCGTACCCACCACGTACCCACCACGTCCCCCGCAATGAACTTCCGCTCTCCTGGGCTCAAATTGTTTTTTTTAAATCTGTTTTAGGATTTGAATTAAATTTTAACTTTAATTTAAGTGGTCACTTGCAAAAACTCGGCCTATGTGCTCATACCCATTGGTGGGTACGTGGTGGGTACGTTTCGTACCCACCACGTACCCACCACGTCCCCCGCAATGAACTTCCGCTCTCCTGGGCTCAAATTGTTTTTTTTAAATCTGTTTTAGGATTTGAATTAAATTTTAACTTTAATTTAAGTGGTCACTTGCAAAAATCTCGGCCTATGTGCTCATACCCATTGGTGGGTACGTGGTGGGTACGTTTCGTACCCACCACGTACCCACCACGTCCCCCGCAATGAACTTCCGCTCTCCTGGGCTCAAATTGTTTTTTTTAAATCTGTTTTAGGATTTGAATTAAATTTTAACTTTAATTTAAGTGGTCACTTGCAAAAATCTCGGCCTATGTGCTCATACCCATTGGTGGGTACGTGGTGGGTACGTTTCGTACCCACCACGTACCCACCACGTCCCCCGAATGAACTTCCGCTCTCCTGGGCTCAATTGTTTTTTTTAAATCTGTTTTAGGATTTGAATTAAATTTTAACTTTAATTTAAGTGGTCACTTGCAAAAATCTCGGCCTATGTGCTCATACCCATTGGTGGGTACGTGGTGGGTACGTTTCGTACCCACCACGTACCCACCACGTCCCCGCAATGAACTTCCGCTCTCCTGGGCTCAAATTGTTTTTTTTAAATCTGTTTTAGGATTTGAATTAAATTTTAACTTTAATTTAAGTGGTCACTTGCAAAAATCTCGGCCTATGTGCTCATACCCATTGGTGGGTACGTGGTGGGTACGTTTCGTACCCACCACGTACCCACCACGTCCCCCGCAATGAACTTCCGCTCTCCTGGGCTCAAATTGTTTTTTTTAAATCTGTTTTAGGATTTGAATTAAATTTTAACTTTAATTTAAGTGGTCACTTGCAAAAATCTCGGCCTATGTGCTCATACCCATTGGTGGGTACGTGGTGGGTACGTTTCGTACCCACCACGTACCCACCAAGTCCCCCGCAATGAACTTCCGCTCTCCTGGGCTCAAATTGTTTTTTTTAAATCTGTTTTAGGATTTGAATTAAATTTTAACTTTAATTTAAGTGGTCACTTGCAAAAATCTCGGCCTATGTGCTCATACCCATTGGTGGGTACGTGGTGGGTACGTTTCGTACCCACCACGTACCCACCACGTCCCCCGCAATGAACTTCCGCTCTCCTGGGCTCAAATTGTTTTTTTTAAATCTGTTTTAGGATTTGAATTAAATTTTAACTTTAATTTAAGTGGTCACTTGCAAAAATCTCGGCCTATGTGCTCATACCCATTGGTGGGTACGTGGTGGGTACGTTTCGTACCACCACGTACCCACCACGTCCCCCGCAATGAACTTCCGCTCTCCTGGGCTCAAATTGTTTTTTTTAAATCTGTTTTAGGATTTGAATTAAATTTTAACTTTAATTTAAGTGGTCACTTGCAAAAATCTCGGCCTATGTGCTCATACCCATTGGTGGGTACGTGGTGGGTACGTTTCGTACCCACCACGTACCCACCACGTCCCCCGCAATGAACTTCCGCTCTCCTGGGCTCAAATTGTTTTTTTTAAATCTGTTTTAGGATTTGAATTAAATTTTAACTTTAATTTAAGTGGTCACTTGCAAAAATCTCGGCCTATGTGCTCATACCCATTGGTGGGTACGTGGTGGGTACGTTTCGTACCCACCACGTACCCACCACGTCCCCCGAATGAACTTCCGCTCTCCTGGGCTCAAATTGTTTTTTTTAAATCTGTTTTAGGATTTGAATTAAATTTTAACTTTAATTTAAGTGGTCACTTGCAAAAATCTCGGCCTATGTGCTCATACCCATTGGTGGGTACGTGGTGGGTACGTTTCGTACCCACCACGTACCCACCACGTCCCCCGCAATGAACTTCCGCTCTCCTGGGCTCAAATTGTTTTTTTTAAATCTGTTTTAGGATTTGAATTAAATTTTAACTTTAATTTAAGTGGTCACTTGCAAAAATCTCGGCCTATGTGCTCATACCCATTGGTGGGTACGTGGTGGGTACGTTCGTACCCACCACGTACCCACCACGTCCCCCGCAATGAACTTCCGCTCTCCTGGGCTCAAATTGTTTTTTTAAATCTGTTTTAGGATTTGAATTAAATTTTAACTTTAATTTAAGTGGTCACTTGCAAAAATCTCGGCCTATGTGCTCATACCCATTGGTGGGTACGTGGTGGGTACGTTTCGTACCCACCACGTACCCCCCAAGTCCCCCGCAATGAACTTCCGCTCTCCTGGGCTCAAATTGTTTTTTTTAAATCTGTTTTAGGATTTGAATTAAATTTTAACTTTAATTTAAGTGGTCACTTGCAAAAATCTCGGCCTATGTGCTCATACCCATTGGTGGGTACGTGGTGGGTACGTTTCGTACCCACCACGTACCCACCACGTCCCCCGAATGAACTTCCGCTCTCCTGGGCTCAAATTGTTTTTTTTAAATCTGTTTTAGGATTTGAATTAAATTTTAACTTTAATTTAAGTGGTCACTTGCAAAAATCTCGGCCTATGTGCTCATACCCATTGGTGGGTACGTGGTGGGTACGTTTCGTACCCACCACGTACCCACCACGTCCCCCGCAATGAACTTTCGCTCTCCTGGGCTCAAATTGTTTTTTTTAAATCTGTTTTAGGATTTGAATTAAATTTTAACTTTAATTTAAGTGGTCACTTGCAAAAATCTCGGCCTATGTGCTCATACCCATTGGTGGGTACGTGGTGGGTACGTTTCGTACCCACCACGTACCCACCACGTCCCCCGCAATGAACTTCCGCTCTCCTGGGCTCAAATTGTTTTTTTTAAATCTGTTTTAGGATTTGAATTAAATTTTAACTTTAATTTAAGTGGTCACTTGCAAAAATCTCGGCCTATGTGCTCATACCCATTGGTGGGTACGTGGTGGGTACGTTTCGTACCCACCACGTACCCACCACGTCCCCCGCAATGAACTTCCGCTCTCCTGGGCTCAAATTGTTTTTTTTAAATCTGTTTTAGGATTTGAATTAAATTTTAACTTTAATTTAAGTGGTCACTTGCAAAAATCTCGGCCTATGTGCTCATACCCATTGGTGGGTACGTGGTGGGTACGTTTCGTACCCACCACGTACCCACCACGTCCCCCGCAATGAACTTCCGCTCTCCTGGGCTCAAATTGTTTTTTTTAAATCTGTTTTAGGATTTGAATTAAATTTTAACTTTAATTTAAGTGGTCACTTGCAAAAACCTCGGCCTATGTGCTCATACCCATTGGTGGGTACGTGGTGGGTACGTTTCGTACCCACCACGTACCCACCACGTCCCCCGCAATGAACTTCCGCTCTCCTGGGCTCAAAATGTTTTTTTTAAATCTGTTTTAGGATTTGAATTAAATTTTAACTTTAATTTAAGTGGTCACTTGCAAAAACCTCGGCCTATGTGCTCATACCCATTGGTGGGTACGTGGTGGGTACGTTTCGTACCCACCACGTACCCACCACGTCCCCCGCAATGAACTTCCGCTCTCCTGGGCTCAAATTGTTTTTTTTAAATCTGTTTTAGGATTTGAATTAAATTTTAACTTTAATTTAAGTGGTCACTTGCAAAAATCTCGGCCTATGTGCTCATACCCATTGGTGGGTACGTGGTGGGTACGTTTCGTACCCACCACGTACCCACCACGTCCCCCGCAATGAACTTCCGCTCTCCTGGGCTCAAATTGTTTTTTTTAAATCTGTTTTAGGATTTGAATTAAATTTTAACTTTAATTTAAGTGGTCACTTGCAAAAATCTCGGCCTATGTGCTCATACCCATTGGTGGGTACGTGGTGGGTACGTTTCGTACCCACCACGTACCCACCACGTCCCCCGCAATGAACTTCCGCTCTCCTGGGCTCAAATTGTTTTTTTTAAATCTGTTTTAGGATTTGAATTAAATTTTAACTTTAATTTAAGTGGTCACTTGCAAAAACCTCGGCCTATGTGCTCATACCCATTGGTGGGTACGTGGTGGGTACGTTTCGTACCCACCACGTACCCCCCACGTCCCCCGCAATGAACTTCCGCTCTCCTGGGCTCAAATTGTTTTTTTTAAATCTGTTTTAGGATTTGAATTAAATTTTAACTTTAATTTAAGTGGTCACTTGCAAAAACCTCGGCCTATGTGCTCATACCCATTGGTGGGTACGTGGTGGGTACGTTTCGTACCCACCACGTACCCACCACGTCCCCCGAATGAACTTCCGCTCTCCTGGGCTCAAATTGTTTTTTTTAAATCTGTTTTAGGATTTGAATTAAATTTTAACTTTAATTTAAGTGGTCACTTGCAAAAATCTCGGCCTATGTGCTCATACCCATTGGTGGGTACGTGGTGGGTACGTTTCGTACCCACCACGTCCCCCGCAATGAACTTCCGCTCTCCTGGGCTCAAATTGTTTTTTTTAAATCTGTTTTAGGATTTGAATTAAATTTTAACTTTAATTTAAGTGGTCACTTGCAAAATCTCGGCCTATGTGCTCATACCCATTGGTGGGTACGTGGTGGGTACGTTTCGTACCCACCACGTACCCACCACGTCCCCCGCAATGAACTTCCGCTCTCCTGGGCTCAAATTGTTTTTTTTAAATCTGTTTTAGGATTTGAATTAAATTTTAACTTTAATTTAAGTGGTCACTTGCAAAAATCTCGGCCTATGTGCTCATACCCATTGGTGGGTACGTGGTGGGTACGTTTCGTACCCACCACGTACCCACCACGTCCCCCGCAATGAACTTCCGCTCTCCTGGGCTCAAATTGTTTTTTTTAAATCTGTTTTAGGATTTGAATTAAATTTTAACTTTAATTTAAGTGGTCACTTGCAAAAATCTCGGCCTATGTGCTCATACCCATTGGTGGGTACGTGGTGGGTACGTTTCGTACCCACCACGTACCCACCACGTCCCCCGAATGAACTTCGCTCTCCTGGGCTCAAATTGTTTTTTTTAAATCTGTTTTAGGATTTGAATTAAATTTTAACTTTAATTTAAGTGGTCACTTGCAAAAACCTCGGCCTATGTGCTCATACCCATTGGTGGGTACGTGGTGGGTACGTTTCGTACCCACCACGTACCCACCACGTCCCCCGAATGAACTTCCGCTCTCCTGGGCTCAAATTGTTTTTTTTAAATCTGTTTTAGGATTTGAATTAAATTTTAACTTTAATTTAAGTGGTCACTTGCAAAAATCTCGGCCTATGTGCTCATACCCATTGGTGGGTACGTGGTGGGTACGTTTCGTACCCACCACGTACCCACCACGTCCCCCGCAATGAACTTCCGCTCTCCTGGGCTCAAATTGTTTTTTTTAAATCTGTTTTAGGATTTGAATTAAATTTTAACTTTAATTTAAGTGGTCACTTGCAAAAATCTCGGCCTATGTGCTCATACCCATTGGTGGGTACGTGGTGGGTACGTTTCGTACCCACCACGTACCCACCACGTCCCCCGCAATGAACTTCCGCTCTCCTGGGCTCAAATTGTTTTTTTAAATCTGTTTTAGGATTTGAATTAAATTTTAACTTTAATTTAAGTGGTCACTTGCAAAAACCTCGGCCTATGTGCTCATACCCATTGGTGGGTACGTGGTGGGTACGAAACGTACCCACCACGTACCCAACAATGGGTATGAGCACATAGGCCGAGATTTTTGCAAGTGACCACTTAAATTAAAGTTAAAATTTAATTCAAATCCTAAAACAGATTTAAAAAAAACAATTTGAGCCCAGGAGAGCGGAAGTTCATTGCGGGGGACGTGGTGGGTACGTGGTGGGTACGAAACGTACCCACCACGTACCCACCAATGGGTATGAGCACATAGGCCGAGATTTTTGCAAGTGACCACTTAAATTAAAGTTAAAATTTAATTCAAATCCTAAAACAGATTTAAAAAAAACAATTTGAGCCCAGGAGAGCGGAAGTTCATTGCGGGGGACGTGGTGGGTACGTGGTGGGTACGAAACGTACCCACCACGTACCCACCAATGGGTATGAGCACATAGGCCGAGATTTTTGCAAGTGACCACTTAAATTAAAGTTAAAATTTAATTCAAATCCTAAAACAGATTTAAAAAAAACAATTTGAGCCCAGGAGAGCGGAAGTTCATTGCGGGGGACGTGGTGGGTACGTGGTGGGTACGAAACGTACCCACCACGTACCCACCAATGGGTATGAGCACATAGGCCGAGATTTTTGCAAGTGACCACTTAAATTAAAGTTAAAATTTAATTCAAATCCTAAAACAGATTTAAAAAAAACAATTTGAGCCCAGGAGAGCGGAAGTTCATTCGGGGGACGTGGTGGGTACGTGGTGGGTACGAAACGTACCCACCACGTACCCACCAATGGGTATGAGCACATAGGCCGAGGTTTTTGCAAGTGACCACTTAAATTAAAGTTAAAATTTAATTCAAATCCTAAAACAGATTTAAAAAAAACAATTTGAGCCCAGGAGAGCGGAAGTTCATTCGGGGGACGTGGTGGGTACGTGGTGGGTTACGAAACGTACCCACCACGTACCCACCAATGGGTATGAGCACATAGGCCGAGATTTTTGCAAGTGACCACTTAAATTAAAGTTAAAATTTAATTCAAATCCTAAAACAGATTTAAAAAAAACAATTTGAGCCCAGGAGAGCGGAAGTTCATTGCGGGGGACGTGGTGGGTACGTGGTGGGTACGAAACGTACCCACCACGTACCCACCAATGGGTATGAGCACATAGGCCGAGATTTTTGCAAGTGACCACTTAAATTAAAGTTAAAATTTAATTCAAATCCTAAAACAGATTTAAAAAAAACAATTTGAGCCCAGGAGAGCGGAAGTTCATTGCGGGGGACGTGGTGGGTACGTGGTGGGTACGAAACGTACCCACCACGTACCCACCAATGGGTATGAGCACATAGGCCGAGATTTTTGCAAGTGACCACTTAAATTAAAGTTAAAATTTAATTCAAATCCTAAAACAGATTTAAAAAAAACAATTTGAGCCCAGGAGAGCGGAAGTTCATTGCGGGGGACGTGGTGGGTACGAAACATACCCACCACGTACCCACCAATGGGTATGAGCACATAGGCCGAGATTTTTGCAAGTGACCACTTAAATTAAAGTTAAAATTTAATTCAAATCCTAAAACAGATTTAAAAAAAACAATTTGAGCCCAGGAGAGCGGAAGTTCATTCGGGGGACGTGGTGGGTACGTGGTGGGTACGAAACGTACCCACCACGTACCCACCAATGGGTATGAGCACATAGGCCGAGGTTTTTGCAAGTGACCACTTAAATTAAAGTTAAAATTTAATTCAAATCCTAAAACAGATTTAAAAAAAACAATTTGAGCCCAGGAGAGCGGAAGTTCATTGCGGGGGACGTGGGGGGTACGTGGTGGGTACGAAACGTACCCACCACGTACCCACCAATGGGTATGAGCACATAGGCCGAGATTTTTGCAAGTGACCACTTAAATTAAAGTTAAAATTTAATTCAAATCCTAAAACAGATTTAAAAAAAACAATTTGAGCCCAGGAGAGCGGAAGTTCATTGCGGGGGACGTGGTGGGTACGTGGTGGGTACGAAACGTACCCACCACGTACCCACCAATGGGTATGAGCACATAGGCCGAGATTTTTGCAAGTGACCACTTAAATTAAAGTTAAAATTTAATTCAAATCCTAAAACAGATTTAAAAAAAACAATTTGAGCCCAGGAGAGCGGAAGTTCATTGCGGGGGACGTGGTGGGTACGTGGTGGGTACGAAACGTACCCACCACGTACCCACCAATGGGTATGAGCACATAGGCCGAGATTTTTGCAAGTGACCACTTAAATTAAAGTTAAAATTTAATTCAAATCCTAAAACAGATTTAAAAAAAACAATTTGAGCCCAGGAGAGCGGAAGTTCATTGCGGGGGACGTGGTGGGTACGTGGTGGGTACGAAACGTACCCACCACGTACCCACCAATGGGTATGAGCACATAGGCCGAGGTTTTTGCAAGTGACCACTTAAATTAAAGTTAAAATTTAATTCAAATCCTAAAACAGATTTAAAAAAAACATTTTGAGCCCAGGAGAGCGGAAGTTCATTGCGGGGGACGTGGTGGGTACGTGGTGGGTACGAAACGTACCCACCACGTACCCACCAATGGGTATGAGCACATAGGCCGAGGTTTTTGCAAGTGACCACTTAAATTAAAGTTAAAATTTAATTCAAATCCTAAAACAGATTTAAAAAAAACAATTTGAGCCCAGGAGAGCGGAAGTTCATTGCGGGGGACGTGGTGGGTACGTGGTGGGTACGAAACGTACCCACCACGTACCCACCAATGGGTATGAGCACATAGGCCGAGATTTTTGCAAGTGACCACTTAAATTAAAGTTAAAATTTAATTCAAATCCTAAAACAGATTTAAAAAAAACAATTTGAGCCCAGGAGAGCGGAAGTTCATTGCGGGGGACGTGGTGGGTACGTGGTGGGTACGAAACGTACCCACCACGTACCCACCAATGGGTATGAGCACATAGGCCGAGATTTTTGCAAGTGACCACTTAAATTAAAGTTAAAATTTAATTCAAATCCTAAAACAGATTTAAAAAAAACAATTTGAGCCCAGGAGAGCGGAAGTTCATTGCGGGGGACGTGGTGGGTACGTGGTGGGTACGAAACGTACCCACCACGTACCCACCAATGGGTATGAGCACATAGGCCGAGATTTTTGCAAGTGACCACTTAAATTAAAGTTAAAATTTAATTCAAATCCTAAAACAGATTTAAAAAAAACAATTTGAGCCCAGGAGAGCGGAAGTTCATTCGGGGGACGTGGTGGGTACGAAACGTACCCACCACGTACCCACCAATGGGTATGAGCACATAGGCCGAGGTTTTTGCAAGTGACCACTTAAATTAAAGTTAAAATTTAATTCAAATCCTAAAACAGATTTAAAAAAAACAATTTGAGCCCAGGAGAGCGGAAGTTCATTGCGGGGGACGTGGTGGGTACGTGGTGGGTACGAAACGTACCCACCACGTACCCACCAATGGGTATGAGCACATAGGCCGAGGTTTTTGCAAGTGACCACTTAAATTAAAGTTAAAATTTAATTCAAATCCTAAAACAGATTTAAAAAAAACAATTTGAGCCCAGGAGAGCGGAAGTTCATTGCGGGGGACGTGGTGGGTACGTGGTGGGTACGAAACGTACCCACCACGTACCCACCAATGGGTATGAGCACATAGGCCGAGATTTTTGCAAGTGACCACTTAAATTAAAGTTAAAATTTAATTCAAATCCTAAAACAGATTTAAAAAAAACAATTTGAGCCCAGGAGAGCGGAAGTTCATTGCGTGGGACGTGGTGGGTACGTGGTGGGTACGAAACGTACCCACCACGTACCCACCAATGGGTATGAGCACATAGGCCGAGATTTTTGCAAGTGACCACTTAAATTAAAGTTAAAATTTAATTCAAATCCTAAAACAGATTTAAAAAAAACAATTTGAGCCCAGGAGAGCGGAAGTTCATTGTGGGGGACGTGGTGGGTACGTGGTGGATACGAAACGTACCCACCACGTATCCACCAATGGGTATGAGCACATAGGTCGAGATTTTTGCAAGTGACCACTTAAATTAAAGTTAAAATTTAATTCAAATCCTAAAACAGATTTAAAAAAAACAATTTGAGCCCAGGAGAGCGGAAGTTCATTCGGGGGACGTGGTGGGTACGTGGTGGGTACGAAACGTACCCACCACGTACCCACCAATGGGTATGAGCACATAGGCCGAGGTTTTTGCAAGTGACCACTTAAATTAAAGTTAAAATTTAATTCAAATCCTAAAACAGATTTAAAAAAAACAATTTGAGCCCAGGAGAGCGGAAGTTCATTCGGGGGACGTGGTGGGTACGTGGTGGGTACGAAACGTACCCACCACGTACCCACCAATGGGTATGAGCACATAGGCCGAGATTTTTGCAAGTGACCACTTAAATTAAAGTTAAAATTTAATTCAAATCCTAAAACAGATTTAAAAAAAACAATTTGAGCCCAGGAGAGCGGAAGTTCATTGCGGGGGACGTGGTGGGTACGTGGTGGGTACGAAACGTACCCACCACGTACCCACCAATGGGTATGAGCACATAGGCCGAGATTTTTGCAAGTGACCACTTAAATTAAAGTTAAAATTTAATTCAAATCCTAAAACAGATTTAAAAAAAACAATTTGAGCCCAGGAGAGCGGAAGTTCATTGCGGGGGACGTGGTGGGTACGTGGTGGGTACGAAACGTACCCACCACGTACCCACCAATGGGTATGAGCACATAGGCCGAGATTTTTGCAAGTGACCACTTAAATTAAAGTTAAAATTTAATTCAAATCCTAAAACAGATTTAAAAAAAACAATTTGAGCCCAGGAGAGCGGAAGTTCATTGCGGGGGACGTGGTGGGTACGTGGTGGGTACGAAACGTACCCACCACGTACCCACCAATGGGTATGAGCACATAGGCCGAGATTTTTGCAAGTGACCACTTAAATTAAAGTTAAAATTTAATTCAAATCCTAAAACAGATTTAAAAAAAACAATTTGAGCCCAGGAGAGCGGAAGTTCATTGCGGGGGACGTGGTGGGTACGTGGTGGGTACGAAACGTACCCACCACGTACCCACCAATGGGTATGAGCACATAGGCCGAGGTTTTTGCAAGTGACCACTTAAATTAAAGTTAAAATTTAATTCAAATCCTAAAACAGATTTAAAAAAAACAATTTGAGCCCAGGAGAGCGGAAGTTCATTGCGGGGGACGTGGGGGGTACGTGGTGGGTACGAAACGTACCCACCACGTACCCACCAATGGGTATGAGCACATAGGCCGAGATTTTTGCAAGTGACCACTTAAATTAAAGTTAAAATTTAATTCAAATCCTAAAACAGATTTAAAAAAAACAATTTGAGCCCAGGAGAGCGGAAGTTCATTGCGGGGGACGTGGTGGGTACGTGGTGGGTACGAAACGTACCCACCACGTACCCACCAATGGGTATGAGCACATAGGCCGAGATTTTTGCAAGTGACCACTTAAATTAAAGTTAAAATTTAATTCAAATCCTAAAACAGATTTAAAAAAAACAATTTGAGCCCAGGAGAGCGGAAGTTCATTGCGGTGGTCGTGGTGGGTACGTGGTGGGTACGAAACGTACCCACCACGTACCCACCAATGGGTATGAGCACATAGGCCGAGATTTTTGCAAGTGACCACTTAAATTAAAGTTAAAATTTAATTCAAATCCTAAAACAGATTTAAAAAAAACAATTTGAGCCCAGGAGAGCGGAAGTTCATTGCGGGGGACGTGGTGGGTACGTGGTGGGTACGAAACGTACCCACCACGTACCCACCAATGAGTATGAGCACATAGGCCGAGATTTTTGCAAGTGACCACTTAAATTAAAGTTAAAATTTAATTCAAATCCTAAAACAGATTTAAAAAAAACAATTTGAGCCCAGGAGAGCGGAAGTTCATTGCGGGGGACGTGGTGGGTACGTGGTGGGTACGAAACGTACCCACCACGTACCCACCAATGGGTATGAGCACATAGGCCGAGATTTTTGCAAGTGACCACTTAAATTAAAGTTAAAATTTAATTCAAATCCTAAAACAGATTTAAAAAAAACAATTTGAGCCCAGGAGAGCGGAAGTTCATTCGGGGGACGTGGTGGGTACGTGGTGGGTACGAAACGTACCCACCACGTACCCACCAATGGGTATGAGCACATAGGCCGAGGTTTTTGCAAGTGACCACTTAAATTAAAGTTAAAATTTAATTCAAATCCTAAAACAGATTTAAAAAAAACAATTTGAGCCCAGGAGAGCGGAAGTTCATTGCGGGGGACGTGGTGGGTACGTGGTGGGTACGAAACGTACCCACCACGTACCCACCAATGGGTATGAGCACATAGGCCGAGGTTTTTGCAAGTGACCACTTAAATTAAAGTTAAAATTTAATTCAAATCCTAAAACAGATTTAAAAAAAACAATTTGAGCCCAGGAGAGCGGAAATTCATTGGGGGGGACGTGGTGGGTACGTGGTGGGTACGAAACGTACCCGCCACGTACCCACCAATGGGTATGAGCACATAGGCCGAGATTTTTGCAAGTGACCACTTAAATTAAAGTTAAAATTTAATTCAAATCCTAAAACAGATTTAAAAAAAACAATTTGAGCCCAGGAGAGCGGAAGTTCATTGCGGGGGACGTGGTGGGTACGAAACGTACCCACCACGTACCCACCAATGGGTATGAGCACATAGGCCGAGATTTTTGCAAGTGACCACTTAAATTAAAGTTAAAATTTAATTCAAATCCTAAAACAGATTTAAAAAAAACAATTTGAGCCCAGGAGAGCGGAAGTTCATTGCGGGGGACGTGGTGGGTACGTGGTGGGTACGAAACGTACCCACCACGTACCCACCAATGGGTATGAGCACATAGGTCGAGATTTTTGCAAGTGACCACTTAAATTAAAGTTAAAATTTAATTCAAATCCTAAAACAGATTTAAAAAAAACAATTTGAGCCCAGGAGAGCGGAAGTTCATTGCGGGGGACGTGGTGGGTACGTGGTGGGTACGAAACGTACCCACCACGTACCCACCAATGGGTATGAGCACATAGGCCGAGATTTTTGCAAGTGACCACTTAAATTAAAGTTAAAATTTAATTCAAATCCTAAAACAGATTTAAAAAAAACAATTTGAGCCCAGGAGAGCGGAAGTTCATTGCGGGGGACGTGGTGGGTACGTGGTGGGTACGAAACGTACCCACCACGTACCCACCAATGGGTATGAGCACATAGGTCGAGATTTTTGCAAGTGACCACTTAAATTAAAGTTAAAATTTAATTCAAATCCTAAAACAGATTTAAAAAAAACAATTTGAGCCCAGGAGAGCGGAAGTTCATTCGGGGGACGTGGTGGGTACGTGGTGGGTACAAAACGTACCCACCACGTACCCACCAATGGGTATGAGCACATAGGCCGAGATTTTTGCAAGTGACCACTTAAATTAAAGTTAAAATTTAATTCAAATCCTAAAACAGATTTAAAAAAAACAATTTGAGCCCAGGAGAGCGGAAGTTCATTGCGGGGGACGTGGTGGGTACGTGGTGGGTATGAAACGTACCCACCACGTACCCACCAATGGGTATGAGCACATAGGCCGAGATTTTTGCAAGTGACCACTTAAATTAAAGTTAAAATTTAATTCAAATCCTAAAACAGATTTAAAAAAAACAATTTGAGCCCAGGAGAGCGGAAGTTCATTGCGGGGGACGTGGTGGGTACGAAACGTACCCACCACGTACCCACCAATGGGTATGAGCACATAGGCCGAGATTTTTGCAAGTGACCACTTAAATTAAAGTTAAAATTTAATTCAAATCCTAAAACAGATTTAAAAAAAACAATTTGAGCCCAGGAGAGCGGAAGTTCATTCGGGGGACGTGGTGGGTACGTGGTGGGTACGAAACGTACCCACCACGTACCCACCAATGGGTATGAGCACTTAGGCCGAGGTTTTTGCAAGTGACCACTTAAATTAAAGTTAAAATTTAATTCAAATCCTAAAACAGATTTAAAAAAAACAATTTGAGCCCAGGAGAGCGGAAGTTCATTGCGGGGGACGTGGTGGGTACGTGGTGGGTACGAAACGTACCCACCACGTACCCACCAATGGGTATGAGCACATAGGCCGAGGTTTTTGCAAGTGACCACTTAAATTAAAGTTAAAATTTAATTGAAATCCTAAAACAGATTTAAAAAAAACAATTTGAGCCCAGGAGAGCGGAAGTTCATTGCGGGGGACGTGGTGGGTACGTGGTGGGTACGAAACGTACCCACCACGTACCCACCAATGGGTATGAGCACATAGGCCGAGATTTTTGCAAGTGACCACTTAAATTAAAGTTAAAATTTAATTCAAATCCTAAAACAGATTTAAAAAAAACAATTTGAGCCCAGGAGAGCGGAAGTTCATTGTGGGGGACGTGGTGGGTACGTGGTGGGTACGAAACGTACCCACCACGTACCCACCAATGGGTATGAGCACATAGGCCGAGATTTTTGCAAGTGACCACTTAAATTAAAGTTAAAATTTAATTCAAATCCTAAAACAGATTTAAAAAAAACAATTTGAGCCCAGGAGAGCGGAAGTTCATTGCGGGGGACGTGGTGGGTACGTGGTGGGTACGAAACGTACCCACCACGTACCCACCAATGGGTATGAGCACATAGGCCGAGATTTTTGCAAGTGACCACTTAAATTAAAGTTAAAATTTAATTCAAATCCTAAAACAGATTTAAAAAAAACAATTTGAGCCCAGGAGAGCGGAAGTTCATTCGGGGGACGTGGTGGGTACGTGGTGGGTACGAAACGTACCCACCACGTACCCACCAATGGGTATGAGCACACAGGCCGAGGTTTTTGCAAGTGACCACTTAAATTAAAGTTAAAATTTAATTCAAATCCTAAAACAGATTTAAAAAAAACAATTTGAGCCCAGGAGAGCGGAAGTTCATTCGGGGGACGTGGTGGGTACGTGGTGGGTACGAAACGTACCCACCACGTACCCACCAATGGGTATGAGCACATAGGCCGAGATTTTTGCAAGTGACCACTTAAATTAAAGTTAAAATTTAATTGAAATCCTAAAACAGATTTAAAAAAAACAATTTGAGCCCAGGAGAGCGGAAATTCATTGCGGGGGACGTGGTGGGTACGTGGTGGGTACGAAACGTACCCACCACGTACCCACCAATGGGTATGAGCACATAGGCCGAGATTTTTGCAAGTGACCACTTAAATTAAAGTTAAAATTTAATTCAAATCCTAAAACAGATTTAAAAAAAACAATTTGAGCCCAGGAGAGCGGAAGTTCATTGCGGGGGACGTGGTGGGTACGTGGTGGGTACGAAACGTACCCACCACGTACCCACCAATGGGTATGAGCACATAGGCCGAGATTTTTGCAAGTGACCACTTAAATTAAAGTTAAAATTTAATTCAAATCCTAAAACAGATTTAAAAAAAACAATTTGAGCCCAGGAGAGCGGAAGTTCATTGCGGGGGACGTGGTGGGTACGTGGTGGGTACGAAACGTACCCACCACGTACCCACCAATGGGTATGAGCACATAGGCCGAGATTTTTGCAAGTGACCACTTAAATTAAAGTTAAAATTTAATTCAAATCCTAAAACAGATTTAAAAAAAACAATTTGAGCCCAGGAGAGCGGAAGTTCATTCGGGGGACGTGGTGGGTACGTGGTGGGTACGAAACGTACCCACCACGTACCCACCAATGGGTATGAGCACATAGGCCGAGGTTTTTGCAAGTGATCACTTAAATTAAAGTTAAAATTTAATTCAAATCCTAAAACAGATTTAAAAAAAACAATTTGAGCCCAGGAGAGCGGAAGTTCATTGCGGGGGACGTGGGGGGTACGTGGTGGGTACGAAACGTACCCACCACGTACCCACCAATGGGTATGAGCACATAGGCCGAGATTTTTGCAAGTGACCACTTAAATTAAAGTTAAAATTTAATTCAAATCCTAAAACAGATTTAAAAAAAACAATTTGAGCCCAGGAGAGCGGAAGTTCATTGCGGGGGACGTGATGGGTACGTGGTGGGTACGAAACGTACCCACCACGTACCCACCAATGGGTATGAGCACATAGGCCGAGATTTTTGCAAGTGACCACTTAAATTAAAGTTAAAATTTAATTCAAATCCTAAAACAGATTTAAAAAAAACAATTTGAGCCCAGGAGAGCGGAAGTTCATTGCGGGGGACGTGGTGGGTACGTGGTGGGTACGAAACGTACCCACCACGTACCCACCAATGGGTATGAGCACATAGGCCGAGATTTTTGCAAGTGACCACTTAAATTAAAGTTAAAATTTAATTCAAATCCTAAAACAGATTTAAAAAAAACAATTTGAGCCCAGGAGAGCGGAAGTTCATTCGGGGGACGTGGTGGGTACGTGGTGGGTACGAAACGTACCCACCACGTACCCACCAATGGGTATGAGCACATAGGCCGAGGTTTTTGCAAGTGACCACTTAAATTAAAGTTAAAATTTAATTCAAATCCTAAAACAGATTTAAAAAAAACAATTTGAGCCCAGGAGAGCGGAAGTTCATTCGGGGGACGTGGTGGGTACGTGGTGGGTACGAAACGTACCCACCACGTACCCACCAATGGGTATGAGCACATAGGCCGAGATTTTTGCAAGTGACCACTTAAATTAAAGTTAAAATTTAATTCAAATCCTAAAACAGATTTAAAAAAAACAATTTGAGCCCAGGAGAGCGGAAGTTCATTGCGGGGGACGTGGTGGGTACGTGGTGGGTACGAAACGTACCCACCACGTACCCACCAATGGGTATGAGCACATAGGCCGAGATTTTTGCAAGTGACCACTTAAATTAAAGTTAAAATTTAATTCAAATCCTAAAACAGATTTAAAAAAAACAATTTGAGCCCAGGAGAGCGGAAGTTCATTCGGGGGACGTGGTGGGTACGTGGTGGGTACGAAACGTACCCACCACGTACCCACCAATGGGTATGAGCACATAGGCCGAGGTTTTTGCAAGTGACCACTTAAATTAAAGTTAAAATTTAATTCAAATCCTAAAACAGATTTAAAAAAAACAATTTGAGCCCAGGAGAGCGGAAGTTCATTGCGGGGGACGTGGTGGGTACGTGGTGGGTACGAAACGTACCCACCACGTACCCACCAATGGGTATGAGCACATAGGCCGAGATTTTTGCAAGTGACCACTTAAATTAAAGTTAAAATTTAATTCAAATCCTAAAACAGATTTAAAAAAAACAATTTGAGCCCAGGAGAGCGGAAGTTCATTGCGGGGGACGTGGTGGGTACGTGGTGGGTACGAAACGTACCCACCACGTACCCACCAATGGGTATGAGCACATAGGCCGAGATTTTTGCAAGTGACCACTTAAATTAAAGTTAAAATTTAATTCAAATCCTAAAACAGATTTAAAAAAAACAATTTGAGCCCAGGAGAGCGGAAGTTCATTCGGGGAACGTGGTGGGTACGTGGTGGGTACGAAACGTACCCACCACGTACCCACCAATGGGTATGAGCACATAGGCCGAGATTTTTGCAAGTGACCACTTAAATTAAAGTTAAAATTTAATTCAAATCCTAAAACAGATTTAAAAAAAACAATTTGAGCCCAGGAGAGCGGAAGTTCATTGCGGGGGACGTGGTGGGTACGTGGTGGGTACGAAACGTACCCACCACGTACCCACCAATGGGTATGAGCACATAGGCCGAGATTTTTGCAAGTGACCACTTAAATTAAAGTTAAAATTTAATTCAAATCCTAAAACAGATTTAAAAAAAACAATTTGAGCCCAGGAGAGCGGAAGTTCATTCGGGGGACGTGGTGGGTACGTGGTGGGTACGAAACGTACCCACCACGTACCCACCAATGGGTATGAGCACATAGGCCGAGGTTTTTGCAAGTGACCACTTAAATTAAAGTTAAAATTTAATTCAAATCCTAAAACAGATTTAAAAAAAACAATTTGAGCCCAGGAGAGCGGAAGTTCATTGCGGGGGACGTGGGGGGTACGTGGTGGGTACGAAACGTACCCACCACGTACCCACCAATGGGTATGAGCACATAGGCCGAGATTTTTGCAAGTGACCACTTAAATTAAAGTTAAAATTTAATTCAAATCCTAAAACAGATTTAAAAAAAACAATTTGAGCCCAGGAGAGCGGAAGTTCATTGCGGGGGACGTGGTGGGTACGTGGTGGGTACGAAACGTACCCACCACGTACCCACCAATGGGTATGAGCACATAGGCCGAGATTTTTGCAAGTGACCACTTAAATTAAAGTTAAAATTTAATTCAAATCCTAAAACAGATTTAAAAAAAACAATTTGAGCCCAGGAGAGCGGAAGTTCATTGCGGGGGACGTGGGGGGTACGTGGTGGGTACGAAACGTACCCACCACGTACCCACCAATGGGTATGAGCACATAGGCCGAGATTTTTGCAAGTGACCACTTAAATTAAAGTTAAAATTTAATTCAAATCCTAAAACAGATTTAAAAAAAACAATTTGAGCCCAGGAGAGCGGAAGTTCATTGCGGGGGACGTGGTGGGTACGTGGTGGGTACGAAACGTACCCACCACGTACCCACCAATGGGTATGAGCACATAGGCCGAGATTTTTGCAAGTGACCACTTAAATTAAAGTTAAAATTTAATTCAAATCCTAAAACAGATTTAAAAAAAACAATTTGAGCCCAGGAGAGCGGAAGTTCATTGCGGGGGACGTGGTGGGTACGTGGTGGGTACGAAACGTACCCACCACGTACCCACCAATGGGTATGAGCACATAGGCCGAGATTTTTGCAAGTGACCACTTAAATTAAAGTTAAAATTTAATTCAAATCCTAAAACAGATTTAAAAAAAACAATTTGAGCCCAGGAGAGCGGAAGTTCATTCGGGGGACGTGGTGGGTACGTGGTGGGTACGAAACGTATCCACCACGTACCCACCAATGGGTATGAGCACATAGGCCGAGGTTTTTGCAAGTGACCACTTAAATTAAAGTTAAAATTTAATTCAAATCCTAAAACAGATTTAAAAAAACAATTTGAGCCCAGGAGAGCGGAAGTTCATTCGGGGGACGTGGTGGGTACGAAACGTACCCACCACGTACCCACCAATGGGTATGAGCACATAGGCCGAGATTTTTGCAAGTGACCACTTAAATTAAAGTTAAAATTTAATTCAAATCCTAAAACAGATTTAAAAAAAACAATTTGAGCCCAGGAGAGCGGAAGTTCATTCGGGGGACGTGGTGGGTACGTGGTGGGTACGAAACGTACCCACCACGTACCCACCAATGGGTATGAGCACATAGGCCGAGATTTTTGCAAGTGACCACTTAAATTAAAGTTAAAATTTAATTCAAATCCTAAAACAGATTTAAAAAAAACAATTTGAGCCCAGGAGAGCGGAAGTTCATTCGGGGGACGTGGTGGGTACGTGGTGGGTACGAAACGTACCCACCACGTACCCACCAATGGGTATGAGCACATAGGCCGAGATTTTTGCAAGTGACCACTTAAATTAAAGTTAAAATTTAATTCAAATCCTAAAACAGATTTAAAAAAAACAATTTGAGCCCAGGAGAGCGGAAGTTCATTGCGGGGGACGTGGTGGGTACGTGGTAGGTACGAAACGTACCCACCACGTACCCACCAATGGGTATGAGCACATAGGCCGAGGTTTTTGCAAGTGACCACTTAAATTAAAGTTAAAATTTAATTCAAATCCTAAAACAGATTTAAAAAAAACAATTTGAGCCCAGGAGAGCGGAAGTTCATTGCGGGGGACGTGGTGGGTACGTGGTGGGTACGAAACGTACCCACCACGTACCCACCAATGGGTATGAGCACATAGGCCGAGGTTTTTGCAAGTGACCACTTAAATTAAAGTTAAAATTTAATTCAAATCCTAAAACAGATTTAAAAAAAACAATTTGAGCCCAGGAGAGCGGAAGTTCATTGCGGGGGACGTGGTGGGTACGTGGTGGGTACGAAACGTACCCACCACGTACCCACCAATGGGTATGAGCACATAGGCCGAGATTTTTGCAAGTGACCACTTAAATTAAAGTTAAAATTTAATTCAAATCCTAAAACAGATTTAAAAAAAACAATTTGAGCCCAGGAGAGCGGAAGTTCATTCGGGGGACGTGGTGGGTACGTGGTGGGTACGAAACGTACCCACCACGTACCCACCAATGGGTATGAGCACATAGGCCGAGATTTTTGCAAGTGACCACTTAAATTAAAGTTAAAATTTAATTCAAATCCTAAAACAGATTTAAAAAAAACAATTTGAGCCCAGGAGAGCGGAAGTTCATTCGGGGGACGTGGTGGGTACGTGGTGGGTACGAAACGTACCCACCAATGGGTATGAGCACATAGGCCGAGATTTTTGCAAGTGACCACTTAAATTAAAGTTAAAATTTAATTCAAATCCTAAAACAGATTTAAAAAAAACAATTTGAGCCCAGGAGAGCGGAAGTTCATTGCGGGGGACGTGGTGGGTACGTGGTAGGTACGAAACGTACCCACCAATGGGTATGAGCACATAGGCCGAGGTTTTTGCAAGTGACCACTTAAATTAAAGTTAAAATTTAATTCAAATCCTAAAACAGATTTAAAAAAAACAATTTGAGCCCAGGAGAGCGGAAGTTCATTGCGGGGGACGTGGTGGGTACGTGGTGGGTACGAAACGTACCCACCACGTACCCACCAATGGGTATGAGCACATAGGCCGAGATTTTTGCAAGTGACCACTTAAATTAAAGTTAAAATTTAATTCAAATCCTAAAACAGATTTAAAAAAAACAATTTGAGCCCAGGAGAGCGGAAGTTCATTCGGGGGACGTGGTGGGTACGTGGTGGGTACGAAACGTACCCACCACGTACCCACCAATGGGTATGAGCACATAGGCCGAGGTTTTTGCAAGTGACCACTTAAATTAAAGTTAAAATTTAATTCAAATCCTAAAACAGATTTAAAAAAAACAATTTGAGCCCAGGAGAGCGGAAGTTCATTGCGAGGGACGTGGTGGGTACGTGGTGGGTACGAAACGTACCCACCACGTACCCACCAATGGGTATGAGCACATAGGCCGAGGTTTTTGCAAGTGACCACTTAAATTAAAGTTAAAATTTAATTCAAATCCTAAAACAGATTTAAAAAAAACAATTTGAGCCCAGGAGAGCGGAAGTTCATTCGGGGGACGTGGTGGGTACGTGGTGGGTACGAAACGTACCCACCACGTACCCACCAATGGGTATGAGCACATAGGCCGAGATTTTTGCAAGTGACCACTTAAATTAAAGTTAAAATTTAATTCAAATCCTAAAACAGATTTAAAAAAAACAATTTGAACCCAGGAGAGCGGAAGTTCATTGCGGGGGACGTGGTGGGTACGTGGTGGGTACGAAACGTACCCACCACGTACCCAATAATGGGTATGAGCACATAGGCCGAGATTTGTGCAAGTGACCACTTAAATTAAAGTTAAAATTTAATTCAAATCCTAAAACAGATTTAAAAAAAACAATTTGAGCCCAGGAGAGCGGAAGTTCATTGCGGGGGACGTGGTGGGTACGTGGTGGGTACGAAACGTACCCACCACGTACCCACCAATGGGTATGAGCACATAGGCCGAGATTTTTGCAAGTGACCACTTAAATTAAAGTTAAAATTTAATTCAAATCCTAAAACAGATTTAAAAAAAACAATTTGAGCCCAGGAGAGCGGAAGTTCATTCGGGGGACGTGGTGGGTACGTGGTGGGTACGAAACGTACCCACCACGTACCCACCAATGGGTATGAGCACATAGGCCGAGATTTTTGCAAGTGACCACTTAAATTAAAGTTAAAATTTAATTCAAATCCTAAAACAGATTTAAAAAAAACAATTTGAGCCCAGGAGAGCGGAAGTTCATTCGGGGGACGTGGTGGGTACGTGGTGGGTACGAAACGTACCCACCACGTACCCACCAATGGGTATGAGCACATAGGCCGAGATTTTTGCAAGTGACCACTTAAATTAAAGTTAAAATTTAATTCAAATCCTAAAACAGATTTAAAAAAAACAATTTGAGCCCAGGAGAGCGGAAGTTCATTCGGGGGACGTGGTGGGTACGTGGTGGGTACGAAACGTACCCACCACGTACCCACCAATGGGTATGAGCACATAGGCCGAGGTTTTTGCAAGTGACCACTTAAATTAAAGTTAAAATTTAATTCAAATCCTAAAACAGATTTAAAAAAAACAATTTGAGCCCAGGAGAGCGGAAGTTCATTGCGGGGGACGTGGTGGGTACGTGGTGGGTACGAAACGTACCCACCACGTACCCACCAATGGGTATGAGCACATAGGCCGAGGTTTTTGCAAGTGACCACTTAAATTAAAGTTAAAATTTAATTCAAATCCTAAAACAGATTTAAAAAAAACAATTTGAGCCCAGGAGAGCGGAAGTTCATTGCGGGGGACGTGGTGGGTACGTGGTGGGTACGAAACGTACCCACCACGTACCCAGCAATGGGTATGAGCACATAGGCCGAGATTTTTGCAAGTGACCACTTAAATTAAAGTTAAAATTTAATTCAAATCCTAAAACAGATTTAAAAAAAACAATTTGAGCCCAGGAGAGCGGAAGTTCATTCGGGGGACGTGGTGGGTACGTGGTGGGTACGAAACGTACCCACCACGTACCCACCAATGGGTATGAGCACATAGGCCGAGGTTTTTGCAAGTGACCACTTAAATTAAAGTTAAAATTTAATTCAAATCCTAAAACAGATTTAAAAAAAACAATTTGAGCCCAGGAGAGCGGAAGTTCATTGCGGGGGACGTGGTGGGTACGAAACGTACCCACCACGTACCCACCAATGGGTATGAGCACATAGGCCGAGGTTTTTGCAAGTGACCACTTAAATTAAAGTTAAAATTTAATTCAAATCCTAAAACAGATTTAAAAAAAACAATTTGAGCCCAGGAGAGCGGAAGTTCATTGCGGGGGACGTGGTGGGTACGTGGTGGGTACGAAACGTACCCACCACGTACCCACCAATGGGTATGAGCACATAGGCCGAGGTTTTTGCAAGTGACCACTTAAATTAAAGTTAAAATTTAATTCAAATCCTAAAACAGATTTAAAAAAAACAATTTGAGCCCAGGAGAGCGGAAGTTCATTCGGGGGACGTGGTGGGTACGTGGTGGGTACGAAACGTACCCACCACGTACCCACCAATGGGTATGAGCACATAGGCCGAGATTTTTGCAAGTGACCACTTAAATTAAAGTTAAAATTTAATTCAAATCCTAAAACAGATTTAAAAAAAACAATTTGAGCCCAGGAGAGCGGAAGTTCATTGCGGGGGACGTGGTGGGTACGTGGTGGGTACGAAACGTACCCACCACGTACCCACCAATGGGTATGAGCACATAGGCCGAGATTTGTGCAAGTGACCACTTAAATTAAAGTTAAAATTTAATTGAAATCCTAAAACAGATTTAAAAAAAACAATTTGAGCCCAGGAGAGCGGAAGTTCATTGCGGGGGACGTGGTGGGTACGTGGTGGGTACGAAACGTACCCACCATGAACCCACCAATGGGTATGAGCACATAGGCCGAGATTTTTGCAAGTGACCACTTAAATTAAAGTTTAAATTTAATTCAAATCCTAAAACAGATTTAAAAAAAACAATTTGAGCCCAGGAGAGCGGAAGTTCATTCGGGGGACGTGGTGGGTACGTGGTGGGTACGAAACGTACCCACCACGTACCCACCAATGGGTATGAGCACATAGGCCGAGGTTTTTGCAAGTGACCACTTAAATTAAAGTTAAAATTTAATTCAAATCCTAAAACAGATTTAAAAAAAACAATTTGAGCCCAGGAGAGCGGAAGTTCATTGCGGGGGACGTGGTGGGTACGTGGTGGGTACGAAACGTACCCACCACGTACCCACCAATGGGTATGAGCACATAGGCCGAGATTTTTGCAAGTGACCACTTAAATTAAAGTTAAAATTTAATTCAAATCCTAAAACAGATTTAAAAAAAACAATTTGAGCCCAGGAGAGCGGAAGTTCATTGCGGGGGACGTGGTGGGTACGTGGTGGGTACGAAACGTACCCACCACGTACCCACCAATGGGTATGAGCACATAGGCCGAGATTTTTGCAAGTGACCACTTAAATTAAAGTTAAAATTTAATTCAAATCCTAAAACAGAATTAAAAAAAACAATTTGAGCCCAGGAGAGCGGAAGTTCATTGCGGGGGACGTGGTGGGTACGTGGTGGGTACGAAACGTACCCACCACGTACCCACCAATGGGTATGAGCACATAGGCCGAGATTTTTGCAAGTGACCACTTAAATTAAAGTTAAAATTTAATTCAAATCCTAAAACAGATTTAAAAAAAACAATTTGAGCCCAGGAGAGCGGAAGTTCATTCGGGGGACGTGGTGGGTACGTGGTGGGTACGAAACGTACCCACCACGTACCCACCAATGGGTATGAGCACATAGGCCGAGGTTTTTGCAAGTGACCACTTAAATTAAAGTTAAAATTTAATTCAAATCCTAAAACAGATTTAAAAAAAACAATTTGAGCCCAGGAGAGCGGAAGTTCATTGCGGGGGACGTGGTGGGTACGTGGTGGGTACGAAACGTACCCACCACGTACCCACCAATGGGTATGAGCACATAGGCCGAGATTTTTGCAAGTGACCACTTAAATTAAAGTTAAAATTTAATTCAAATCCTAAAACAGATTTAAAAAAAACAATTTGAGCCCAGAAGAGCGGAAGTTCATTCGGGGGACGTGGTGGGTACGTGGTGGGTACGAAACGTACCCACCACGTACCCACCAATGGGTACGAGCACATAGGCCGAGGTTTTTGCAAGTGACCACTTAAATTAAAGTTAAAATTTAATTCAAATCCTAAAACAGATTTAAAAAAAACAATTTGAGCCCAGGAGAGCGGAAGTTCATTGCGGGGGACGTGGTGGGTACGTGGTGGGTACGAAACGTATCCACCACGTACCCACCAATGGGTATGAGCACATAGGCCGAGATTTTTGCAAGTGACCACTTAAATTAAAGTTAAAATTTAATTCAAATCCTAAAACAGATTTAAAAAAAACAATTTGAGCCCAGGAGAGCGGAAGTTCATTCGGGGGACGTGGTGGGTACGTGGTGGGTACAAAACGTACCCACCACGTACCCACCAATGGGTATGAGCACATAGGCCGAGGTTTTTGCAAGTGACCACTTAAATTAAAGTTAAAATTTAATTCAAATCCTAAAACAGATTTAAAAAAAACAATTTGAGCCCAGGAGAGCGGAAGTTCATTGCGGGGGACGTGGTGGGTACGTGGTGGGTACGAAACGTATCCACCACGTACCCACCAATGGGTATGAGCACATAGGCCGAGATTTTTGCAAGTGACCACTTAAATTAAAGTTAAAATTTAATTCAAATCCTAAAACAGATTTAAAAAAAACAATTTGAGCCCAGGAGAGCGGAAGTTCATTGCGGGGGACGTGGGGGGTACGTGGTGGGTACGAAACGTACCCACCACGTACCCACCAATGGGTACGAGCACATAGGCCGAGATTTTTGCAAGTGACCACTTAAATTAAAGTTAAAATTTAATTCAAATCCTAAAACAGATTTAAAAAAAACAATTTGAGCCCAGGAGAGCGGAAGTTCATTGCGGGGGACGTGGTGGGTACGAAACGTACCCACCACGTACCCACCAATGGGTATGAGCACATAGGCCGAGATTTTTGCAAGTGACCACTTAAATTAAAGTTAAAATTTAATTCAAATCCTAAAACAGATTTAAAAAAAACAATTTGAGCCCAGGAGAGCGGAAGTTCATTGCGGGGGACGTGGTGGGTACGTGGTGGGTACGAAACGTACCCACCACGTACCCACCAATGGGTATGAGCACATAGGCCGAGGTTTTTGCAAGTGACCACTTAAATTAAAGTTAAAATTTAATTCAAATCCTAAAACAGATTTAAAAAAAACAATTTGAGCCCAGGAGAGCGGAAGTTCATTGCGGGGGACGTGGTGGGTACGTGGTGGGTACGAAACGTACCCACCACGTACCCACCAATGGGTATGAGCACATAGGCCGAGATTTTTGCAAGTGACCACTTAAATTAAAGTTAAAATTTAATTCAAATCCTAAAACAGATTTAAAAAAAACAATTTGAGCCCAGGAGAGCGGAAGTTCATTGCGGGGGACGTGGTGGGTACGTGGTGGGTACGAAACGTACCCACCACGTACCCACCAATGGGTATGAGCACATAGGCCGAGATTTTTGCAAGTGACCACTTAAATTAAAGTTAAAATTTAATTCAAATCCTAAAACAGATTTAAAAAAAACAATTTGAGCCCAGGAGAGCGGAAGTTCATTCGGGGGACGTGGTGGGTACGTGGTGGGTACGAAACGTACCCACCACGTACCCACCAATGGGTATGAGCACATAGGCCGAGGTTTTTGCAAGTGACCACTTAAATTAAAGTTAAAATTTAATTCAAATCCTAAAACAGATTTAAAAAAAACAATTTGAGCCCAGGAGAGCGGAAGTTCATTGCGGGGGACGTGGTGGGTACGTGGTGGGTACGAAACGTACCCACCACGTACCCACCAATGGGTATGAGCACATAGGCCGAGATTTTTGCAAGTGACCACTTAAATTAAAGTTAAAATTTAATTCAAATCCTAAAACAGATTTAAAAAAAACAATTTGAGCCCAGGAGAGCGGAAGTTCATTCGGGGGACGTGGTGGGTACGTGGTGGGTACGAAACGTACCCACCACGTACCCACCAATGGGTATGAGCACATAGGCCGAGGTTTTTGCAAGTGACCACTTAAATTAAAGTTAAAATTTAATTCAAATCCTAAAACAGATTTAAAAAAAACAATTTGAGCCCAGGAGAGCGGAAGTTCATTGCGGGGGACGTGGGGGGTACGTGGTGGGTACGAAACGTACCCACCACGTACCCACCAATGGGTATGAGCACATAGGCCGAGATTTTTGCAAGTGACCACTTAAATTAAAGTTAAAATTTAATTCAAATCCTAAAACAGATTTAAAAAAAACAATTTGAGCCCAGGAGAGCGGAAGTTCATTGCGGGGGACGTGGTGGGTACGTGGTGGGTACGAAACGTACCCACCACGTACCCACCAATGGGTATGAGCACATAGGCCGAGATTTTTGCAAGTGACCACTTAAATTAAAGTTAAAATTTAATTCAAATCCTAAAACAGATTTAAAAAAAACAATGTGAGCCCAGGAGAGCGGAAGTTCATTGCGGGGGACGTGGTGGGTACGTGGTGGGTACGAAACGTACCCACCACGTACCCACCAATGGGTATGAGCACATAGGCCGAGATTTTTGCAAGTGACCACTTAAATTAAAGTTAAAATTTAATTGAAATCCTAAAACAGATTTAAAAAAAACAATTTGAGCCCAGGAGAGCGGAAGTTCATTGCGGGGGACGTGGTGGGTACGTGGTGGGTACGAAACGTACCCACCACGTACCCACCAATGGGTATGAGCACATAGGCCGAGATTTTTGCAAGTGACCACTTAAATTAAAGTTAAAATTTAATTCAAATCCTAAAACAGATTTAAAAAAAACAATTTGAGCCCAGGAGAGCGGAAGTTCATTGCGGGGGACGTGGTGGGTACGTGGTGGGTACGAAACGTACCCACCACGTATTCACCAATGGGTATGAGCACATAGGCCGAGATTTTTGCAAGTGACCACTTAAATTAAAGTTAAAATTTAATTCAAATCCTAAAACAGATTTAAAAAAAACAATTTGAGCCCAGGAGAGCGGAAGTT
>CATOSH010000015.1:0-17704 GCA_951812415.1 Beris morrisii | reverse complement strand
AGTTGTCTAGCGACAACTCTACAGCTTTCAAACGTTTTGCGTACGGCGTACGGCGCACAGACGGACTGCAATTTTTTTTGCTTTTTTGGTGTCTATTAGTCATGAAACGTGGAAAAAAAATTTTCAGGGAAGCAACTTTTTTTTTTTTTTAAAATCGGTAACAATACTTTATTATTAAAATAATAAAGTAAAATCTGCCAACAGTCAGGACGCCACTATAGGTATATTATTTTTTGGGTAGAAGCCAAAATTCGGTGTAGGTTACTAAACGACTAACAACCTAAAGAATAACAAGGAACAAAGACAATAGACTCTACAAGATGTCTCAAGTCATTAAAAACGGCCAAAGAGCTTTGAATTTCAGTTACACAGATCAGCGGCTATTGAAAAAAACTTTCGCACACTTCCTAGCTACCCTGTTTAAAAAAATCAGCAAAACTGCCGAATGCGGTTTACTTGGAGTTGGTAAAAGGGGAAGTTTATTTGCGTTTTACTTTATTATTTTAATAATAAAGTATTTTATGTTGATTTGCTGTTCTAGATTGCATTGATTGAATATTTTGCGACTTTAAAAAATACTTAGGGAACATTTTTTTTTTAATTTTCCGTTAGTCGAAGTAAAAAAATGGTTATTCGACTTATATTGTCAATCAACCCGATAGTTTCACAAAAATATGTTATTCAAAGAACCGCAAATTGATATATGAAATAATTTACAAACATTACGCAGTACGACTTTTTGTCCGTTGTATGTCATATGTTCAGTTTCAGTATGACTCCCGATGGGCTATAGGGCAGCAACAGTTCTCTTCGAAAAGTCATGTTATGGGCGATATTACCTCTCGCGGGACTTATTTACTCCTCGTATTTTCTTCTGGATTGTTCATCTGCGTATGTTTCTTGAACGAGCCACTCTACGCCTTCCTTTTGAATTCCAATCCAGAGCCAGTTTGAAGAGGTTTTGCTCAAGAACTGACCGATCCATTGCCTCTTTCGTCTCTGAAAATCAATACCTATCTTAGTTTGCACAGTCATCCTCCTTCATATTCGGATAATAGGGTTTAAACATTAGACCATATACTGATATCTACTCCAGAGTGAATCAGTATTATATGTAAGTTTAATTCAAGCCGAGAAATTTACAATGATTAGAAATATGGAAATTTATTTTCTTCTTTGCAATCCCAAAATGTGCTTTCAACGCTTGACAAAATTCGTGACTGTCTAAACAGCAGATACGTTTCTGAACGAAACATGTGTAAATCTCCTCTTAAGCAAAATAATGAAGTGGCAATCTTTTTGAGGGATTCTTTAATTTATTTACAAAACATTAAACTTAAGAAAAGAAGAAATAATTATTGCATAAATGGATTGATGCAATCAATACAAGCTATTTTGTTGCTGGGAGAAAAGTTATTTTCTTCTGAAATGGGAGTTTATCAGGACGTTCGGCCGAATGTGCTTGTCGGGTTCAAAACCCCAAGCACCGACCGGACGTTCCTTATTGCAAAGAACTCACATGTACACGGCGGCTTTATTTGAATCCTGTGTACATGAGAGCTTTCTAGATACTCGCCATACATTTCACGCATGTGTATGCGTGAAAACTGGTAAAAGCTCAGATGCATTTATAATTTCATTGATCATTTTCAAGTCAGACGTCGATGACGTCACTATGCGAACAGATCTCCGTTGAAAATTAATACCACCAGATGGCAGTACACGCGATTAAAGTGTGTATATGCTAATGTGTATATGCTAAACTTTAGATTACGATAGCTCACGAAGCAATGGCAGTAGAGAAATAAAATACGGTTTCTGTATAAAGGTCCATAAATAAAGATCGACAAACAAAGTTGGCTGAAAGTAAAATTTTTGAAGGGGAAGGTGGAGCATGGGATTGGAGAGGGTAAGAATTTTTTTAAGGTGGTCGTTGCAAATTTCTAGCTCCCATACATTTTGTATAGCGAAACGCGTTATGTTTCGGTACCTGAATCTCAGCTTCCACTTAACTCACAACAGTCAGATTTTACACACTTATTGTTTAGTGTATTTAAAAGCTTAGTACATGAGTAAATTAAAAAATGTTCACTAAAAGTCAAGATAGGGAATGAATAACATATTTTCTGTTTTTCTTCTTTCATATTTGAAAAAATGATAGTTTTTCATGAGATATTTTAATTTGCTCATGTATGAAGCTAGTCAATATTACCACAACAAAATTAAAAAAAAAATAAGCCGCTACTGTGTGTGGTTACTGAGAAACGTGTACCAAAAATTGAAAAAGCACTACTTTTCAGGAGAGCCCAAAAACAAAAAAAGTACATGCAGTGCCATAAGCTGTGTTTTTTTCAACTGGATCAAGATCAAAATCATTCGTTTTACATTGAAAACAACAACAAGGAGATGATCCAAAATCATAATGGGATCATAGTTGGATCAGTTTTGCGCTTTTAAAGCTTATTTAAATATCAAGCATTTTCACAGATGGCGCCACGCGATTCAGCAGTAATGACCAGTTAATTCAATTTGTAGCAGGTATTTGCACCTTACAGGCAGAACATGCTCGTCGAAAAGTCGTGGAAACACAATACATTTTATACGGAAATGCAAGTCCATGTGTAAGATAGAGACAGAATGTACAAAATTATTGAAAAAGTCTTTGTTTATATGACCTTTGTACAGTGCCGTTTCGTCGTATAGTATATACGAAACTTTGCCTCCAGGGCAGCTGACAGTTTATCCAAGGTACTCACCAACAGGATTGTTAACCTTGCTAAATTAGCTTTTGGGATGATCCACATCGTTTTTTTCAATTGTGATCTGATCTATTTGAAAAAAAAGAGGTACGGTTTTTTGTGTGATGTGCAGAAATGAGTGTAGAATAATAAAATAATAATACATTTAAAAAAAAATCAATTTTTTTTTCATTCTTTTTACACCGACCCCATTAAAAAATCACGTCTCATATCTCAAGAACGGTGTAAGATAGATACAACAAAAAAAAAATATTTTAAAAATGTAAAAAATGTGTCGGGTCTAACAAAAAGGGATGATATTCACAGAGTAGGTTTTCTTTCTATTAATATTTCTAGTTACGCTTGTATACAAATTTGTGATATTCATTTTCCCAAGAAACCCGACAATCGCTCGGAGAAATATCACCCCCCAAATTTTCCAGATTAAAAGCAACTAAAAAGTGAACTTTGCACATCATCTTTTTGCCATACGATGAGCGATTGTCGAGTTTCTTGGGAAAATGAATATCACAAATTTGTATACAAGCGTAAGTGGAAATATTAATAGAAAGAAAACCGACTCTGTGAATATCATCCCTTTTTGTTGGACCCGACACCTTTTTTTACATTTTTTAAAATGTTTTTTTTTTCTACTAACTTCGCGGTTGAATCAAGACCCAATTGAAAATTTATTTTCTCAAATTCGGACTAAAGGTGGAAATAATAGAAATCCTTCAGTATTTGAATTTAATCACTTGATTGAAAAAATTATGTCAATGCGTATATTAAGCTCCTTATTTGGAAAAAACTGTGAGGATGATGAGGGTGTGCAATTAGACTGGATCGAAAGTAGTGTTGTGCAGCAAATAGACGCTAATGATATTAACGATACTGCTTATACATATAGGTAATATTAATTGTCAAGAAACAGACGAACCAAATACAATTAATTCTGTAATTTTTCATGGCACTACAAATTTTACCGATTTTCTTCTTGAAAGGACTAGTCGACGTTACTTTGTTGGGTACGCACTTTTAAAGACAATAATAAGAAAATTTAATTGCCATTCCTGTGCTAGTAACATGATAATATCAGGTGAGTTACTTTCTTTGCCGAGTTAATTTTTACTTTTAAACAAAAGTTATTCTAATGCGACATTGACTGAACAAATGTATTTGCAAGCACCATCAGATAGTTTTTTCAAAATATATGAACGCCGTTTTGATATTTTTAAAGAATTTTTCTCTCAACATCTATCAGCACTTAATATAAAAAAATTTCAGTCGGATAATTTAGAGATAATTCCATGAGGAAACACAATAAGAATTTCATGGAATTATTAGGCAGAATTGCAAAAGAACTTTCCGACATCCGGATATATCGTGGAAAACTCTGTGTAAATTCCATTTCAATTCCATACAGAAATAGTACAAGGGAACCTTCGACTTTTGTATCTGTCTGTTGATTTTTAAATTCTGTCAATTTTTCCGTCAAACTGATTTCCCATCAGATTCAAAAATTCTTATTCTTCCGTATTTACACTCGTTAATGAACTTTGGATTAAATAAAAACATACTGCAGTCACGATCGGCTGCAAGCCAATCGTATAATACTCTAGATGAATACTGAACTCCGATTTATATTGTAGTTGGGGATAAAGTAGAATTACGTGTGTGCATGTTGTATGTCCTTTATTAAGGACTGCCATTAGATTGCTACTCAAACCTAAAAGACAATATTCAGTGTTTAATTTCATATCTTAAACTGGGTAAGTCATCGAACAAAAATGTCCTTTTTGAAGGACTTTCACATGGGAGGTGCAGGAAGGACTCACTCGATTTCTTACATATTTATCCTTTTCCTTGGAACCATTTAAAAATGAACGTGTACAAAATTTCAAATTCGTAGCTTGAAGCGTTCAAAAGTTATCGAAAAATATTGTTGAACACGTGTCTTAAGGACATTTTGTATGGCAGCTACCAGAATGAGTAAAAGGATTTCGCTGATTAGTAAACTCGAACTTCGTTTTTACTCAAAACTAATTTGTACAAAATTTCCAATTCATAGCTAAAAGATTACTTGAGTTATAGTAAGTTCCGTAAATTAAGTGAAGACGTTTTGACAGGATATTTGTATGGCAGCTACACGAAGGACTAATAGGATTTTCTTCATAATCATACATTTAGCTCCAACTATTAAAAAAATTACACATACAAAATTTTAAAGACGTAGCTTAAACCCTTCTGAAGTTATCGGCCAATATTCTTAAACACGTGTTTTAAGGACATTTTGTATGGCAGCTACCCGAAGGAGTAGGACGATTTTGCCCGTTAACGAAATTAGCCTTACAAATTCAACCAAACATCCAGATTCAAAATTTCAATACCCTAGGTGAAGGCGACTTTCGATCAGTGCACAAGTGTTCCTAAGCGATTATCTGCGAAATTGTGTTCATACCAAATCTTTCCCTTTTCCTCAGTGTAAAAGTGCGTTTAGTGTCGTTAAATAAAAACCTAACTTTGAGTTGCTTTTCATGTCGACCAACAAAAGGGGTCGCGAATCCCCTCGGCAGAAAATTCGCGATAAACTAAAACTTAAAATCCGCAAAATTAACAGCGGAAACAATGAAAACAAATTTGCTATTCTGCAAGTCTCGGACGAAAACGATCCTGAAACCGATCAATCCCTGCCAAAAAATAGCAAGGAACAAGTGCCTCCCATTAAAATCCCAGACTTAGACACTAAAACTATCGAAGTGATACTCCAAAACTTAGAGTTAAATAAAAGTGATTACGATATCAAACTTATGGCTACCGGGAAAAAACTATTATTATATTCCAACTCAAACTATGACATAGTGCTAAAATACTTAGTGGATAAAAAGGTGCATTTTTTTTCTCACCCGCGTAAAGAAGACAGGCCCATTAAAATAGTCCTCACTGGCCTCCACGAAATGCCTCCAGAAACGTTGAAAAAGCACCTAAGCGATTTGGGTTTGAAAGTCATTGACATTAAACCGTTCAATATCAAAAACAAACGCTACCTAGAACATGCAACCTACCTCGTATATTTTGCGAATAAAACGGTCAAACTTGCCGACCTCCGACAACATAAGGCAATTATGAACACAATAGTCCAATGGAATTATTACAGACGTAATAACAGTGGCCCAACACAGTGTCGCAACTGTCAACAGTATGGGCATGGATCATCCTACTGCAATTTAAAGCCAAAATGCCTAATATGTGGAAAGGAACACAACCATGATTCCTGCGAAGAAGAAGAAGAAGCCCTAATTAGATGTGCCAATTGTGGAGCCAATCACATGGCCAATGACCTCAACTGTGAAAAACGGAAAAGTTACGTCGAGTATAGAGCCAAATTCAACCATCGCGGAAAAAACACAAAGACTAACGTAAGCACATTTCTACTAAAACAAACTGACTTCCCTTGCATACGAAACCAGCGACCAGCCGGTCCCACTACCACCATCACGAATATAGCGCCGGCGCCACAAGCTCTAACAACACCGTACTCTAGAGTGGTAGCACAAAACAACAACAGAGCCGAGCAGGCGTCATCATCTACCTCTACCAGCCCAATTACCAACGAAAAGTCATTATTCTCAGCTGAGGAGATTGCTGCTATCACCTTCGACGTATTATCCAATATGGAAAAATGCAAAAGCAAAGAGGAACAACTGCTTGTAGTATTCAAGCTAACAACAAAATATTGATATGGATAAGACCGCAGATTTAAAATGCATATTGTGGAATGCGCAAAGCATTCGAAACAAATCTCTAGAAACTTTTCATTTTCTTAAAATTAACAAGATAGACATTTTACTCGTTAGTGAGACATGGCTTAAACCAACTGACAAATTGTATTGCCCTGGGTACAAAATTTATAGGAACGATAGGGAGAATCAGACTGGAGGCGGGGTAGCTATCTTAATAAACAAAACTACTAGACATGTCGTACTTCCGCAGGAGAATACCAAGGTAATAGAAAATATTTCAATACTATTAACTGATACAAATATTAAATTAACGGTAGTATATTTCCCTGGAACTAAAATGAATAATTGCATGCTTAAGCTCTTTCAAGAAGACTTTCGACTGATAAACGGGTTAAAATCCAATCACATTATAGCAGGAGACCTCAACGCAAAGCACTCTTATTGGAACTGTACCAGGTCGAACAAAACAGGAAAACTACTATATGGGGAAATATTAAAAAGCAACAGTGTAGTCCACCCACCCACGGAACCAACTTTTTATTCCCATCAGGGGCACGGTTCAACCCTAGACATTATTATTACCAATGTAAGTAATCTAAGTCAGCCTAAGACGCTGCAAGAACTCTCTTCCCCACACCTGCCAGTAGAATTCCTAATCAAAACTAGACACAATACTAGAAACTCAACGATAACAGTCCCTTTATATTCGAAAACTAACTGGACGAGGTACCAAAGGCTCCTGGGTAATGCACTCGACACGTCTAATATTAATCTGTCACTTATGTCTTCAAGTAAAATTGAAGATATGGTGGAAACCCTTTCCAGCATGATACTCACCATAGCAAATAACTGCACTCCCAAGATCACCAGGAAAGAAAGCGTTGTCAAGCTCAGCGAATATGCCAAATCTCTTATTGCCGAGCGTAACTCGAAAAGAAGACTATGGCAAAGAACAAAAAACCCTGAAATAAAATCTCAAGTAAGCCAAATTCAAAAAAGAATTTCCTTGGAATTGGCTCATATCCGAAATCGCAACTGGAGTGAATTGCTTAAAAGTCTAGACAAAGGATCCAATAAACTCTGGAAACTAAATAGAGTATTCAGAAGGAAAGGACGCAACATAACATACATTAATGATGGCAACATCAAAATTTACGACAGCTTCAAGCAGTCGGAGCTTATAGCCGAACAATTTCTTGTTTCCCACCAAACCCCATCTAGCTCTGTGAGTACAAGCCTAGACCATACCGTCGAAGAAAAACTCCGTGTCTTCTCCAGTAGTTTTACTGCGTTTGAACCGAAAGATCTATGTAGACCTAAGGATATCAAACTCCACTTAAGAAAGCTTAACACCAAGAAAAGCCCAGGAATAGATAATATCCCTAACCTGCTACTTAAAAACCTCCCTAAAAAAGGCATAGTATATCTAAATGCTATATTCAACAGCTGCCTTAAACTTGGCTACTTCCCAAATAGATGGAAAGAAGCAGTAATACTCCCCATACCCAAACCAGGTAAAGATAACACTCTACCCAATAATTATAGACCAATAAGCCTACTACCATCAGTCAGTAAGCTATTTGAAAAAATTATACTCGGCAGAATTAAAGACCATATGGAGGCAAACGACATACTGCCAGTTCATCAATTCGGGTTTCGCCAAGGTTACTCAACTAACCACCAATTATTAAGAGTTACTAGCTTCATCAAGAAAAGCTTAAATCAAAAACAGTCAGTTGGCTTAATCGCCCTGGACATACAAAAGGCCTTTGACTCTGTCTGGCATAATGGGTTACTTTACAAACTAATTAACTTATCCTTTCCTCCTTACCTAATCAAAACTATTCAATCATACTTAACAGATCGATCGTTTAGAGTAAAAGTTAAATCTGACCTTTCAAATATTCGCGACATTCCTGCTGGTGTTCCTCAGGGTTCCCCATTGAGCCCAATACTGTACAATATTTACACTTCCGATATCCCTATTACACAATATTGTGAATTAGCTACGTTCACCGACGACACTGCTATATTTACCTCTTCCTCGGAGCCTAACATCATTATTAACAATCTGCAAACTCAGCTAGATGAATTAGTTTTATTCCTCAATAAATGGAAAATAAAAATAAATAGTAGTAAAACCCAGGCAACGTATTTCACCAAAAGACGTGCACCCAGGTACCTACCTAATCCTACCATAAACATTCTGGGAGAAAGTATAGAATGGAGCTATAACATAAAGTACCTAGGTACATACTTGGATAAAAAGCTCACGTTCCACGAACAAATCAATCAAACCTGTACAAAAATGCAGAAATCCATCAGAATATTGTATCCCCTTATCAACAGAAAGTCTGAGTTGTCTACGGAAAACAAACTGCTGTTATACAAATCGGTCATGCGACCTATCCTCTTATACGGAGCACCCATTTGGATCAGTTGTGCAAAAATATTTAAGAAAAAACTTCAAATTGTCCAAAATAAATGTTTAAAAATAATCTTGGACAAACCGTGGCACTTTTCCACTAGGGAATTACATAAAATCGCAATTCTACCTACGGTTGACGACATCATTTCTAATATTTCATCTAAGTTTGTCTCAAAATGCAGAAACTCGGAGAACCCGCTGATTCTCTCTAGTGTCAACAATACCTTAGTTAGATAAGCTATTGAATTACTTCATTTAAGTTAATTTTAATGTTAGTTTTAAATCTTAGGTTTTAAGTCTAGCCTTAAGTTCTAGTTTAAGTAACATACATGAGGTTTTTTCAATTCCCATTTTCCTCGCATTATTCATATCACCAAATTGTAACTCATTAACTTCTTGTGAAAACTAAACAATAATTACGAATTGAAAAGGCCGCAGGGTCTGAGCATCGCATTATTTAATATATCTTAAAATATAAAAAATGCAATATGGAATAATAAAAATCAATCTAATCTAATCTAAATGGTTCTAAGGAAAAAGATATATATGTAAGAAATCGAGTGAGTCCTTTCTGCACCTCCCATGTGAAAGTCCTTCAAAAAGGATATTTTTTTTCGATGACTTACTCAGTTCAAGGTATGAAATTAAACACTGAATATTGTCTTTCAATTTTGAGAAGGAATCTAATGGCAGTCCTTAATAAAGGACATACAACATGCACACACGTAATCTTACTTTATCCCCAACTACAATATAAATCGGAGTTCAGTATTCGTCTAGAGTATTATACGATTGGCTTGCAGCCGATCGTGACTGCAGTATGTTTCTAATTGATATGTTATTTCTATGCTAAGCTTATATTTCTACAATAGGAAAAAAAAAATAAAAAAGTCACTCCTTTGTGTAGTCTTCATAAACAGTCAACAAAAATATGTGAAAAACGCTCCTTAAGATTATAAACTTAGGAACTCAAATTTTGGTAAAGCAAACCTGTGTATAATAGCAACTAGAACTTGCGGTGAATAATCAATAGGAAATTTATATAATAGAATTATTATATTAATTAAATAGATAATTATAAAACGGATCCAAACAGTTTTAGTTAATGTTCTAAAAGATAAACAGTCGTAAAGGATCGAAACCTGGGACAATTTTTTTTTTTTTATTATTGACTTAATCCCTTCATGCTACATGGACAAGTCATCCCCATTTCAAGAGTAGGAGGCAATGCAGCCTCTTAGCTGAATTCAATACGGAACAGCACCGCCCCATAACTCAGTGAAATGAACAAGATAATTGCCCGAGAAATAACACATACAAAATTTCAAAGACGTAGCTTAAACCCTTCTGAAGTTATCGGCCAATATTCTTGAACACGTGTTTTAAGGACATTTTGTATGGCAGCTACCCGAAGGAGTAGGACGATTTTGCCCGTTAACGAACTTAGCCTTACAAATTCAACCAAACATCCAGATTCAAAATTTCAATACCCTAGGTGAAGGCGTTCTTGAGTTATCGTGCTAACGGACAGACGGACGGACGGACGGACGGACGGTCGGACGGACGTCAAGCAGATTTGAGGTTTTTGGCCACAAATAAACAAGAAATAATATACAACTTTTTTTCGTCCGAGGCTTGGTTCTATGCGTTACAAACTTTTGGGCTGGATTAAACTTATAATACTCTATATGATTTCATCTTGAGTATAAAAATAGTGCTTATGAAACTTTCAATATGTTCAGTATTATAAGTTTGATTTGGACCAAATGCTTGTAATTCATAGAACGGAGCCTCAGACGAAAAACGTTATTATTATATATACATATGTTCAGTGGTCGCACAAACAAAATATATATAACATATTATTGTTATGAAGTTTTTCTTTAGTTCCTATGTTTGATTTTATTCAATTCTGCACATAGTATACGTAGCCTAAGTTTAGCGACTATTATTATTTTTAATTTATAGAAAGAACATTAAACGTATTTTCATCTAATTAAATACACATTAAAAACATAATTATAATTAAATACAGGTACGTATTTAACCTACTGAAACAGAAAATTAATTTTAAATTGGCTCAATGAAAGACTCACAATAAAATGTCTTATCCACCTTTTTCTTCTCGCCGTATTCAATCTTTTCGGCATTTTGTGTTTCGAGGATTATTTCCAGTTTTTAATTTTTTTTGGGATTTTGTCTTTTTGCGAGTTTCAAGATTTTTTTGTGATCCGGTATTCGGGCCGCGAATATCATAACGAGATTTTTTTTCAAGGTATTACTTTCGAGTTATCATACCATGGATTTACCGTTCTATTTATTCTTTATTTACTTGGATCCAAATTCAACTAATTTACCAATCTACTATTCTTTTCCTTTTACAATAAAATTCATACATTGTCATTTATATCTTCAAAGCAGACAGTCATTTCTCTTCAGATAAATGTTGAATTCGTTGCTTAAATGTACCATAATCTTCCGTTACACATTTGCACTTTCCTTATTTAATGTGTAGGTGGTAGGTGCGAAATTGCACAGGCGTACTTTCCCAGACCCTTTCCTTCTTAAAGTGCCTGCCTTCTTTCTCTAGAACGCGCTCAATATAGTCGTAAATTTTTAGTTTTCTATCCTTTGCGGTTCTCGAAAAATATTGAATCAGATTTTTTCCTTTTCACCTTCTCTCGACATCGCCCCCTACAATCACACCTTTAAAATTGTTTTCTCTGCTAGAAATCTACTGGGCCAAACTCCTGTAAAATTTGTAAGATCATATCTGGTACTGTTCTTGAGATATAAAAATATAATTTTTTGAAGGGAATAGCAACTCACTTTTGTGCTTCACCTCCCCCTCAAAAAGTTTACGTTTAGTAGACTCCACTTGTAATCCTATATAAAAGAAACCAAATTTTTTCTTCCTGCTGTAATTGGTTCGGAAGATATTGATGTTAGAGATGGCAAATTCGGATCTTTCCAATGAACCGGTTCACCTGATCTCGCTCTTTTCATTGAACCGGCTCGAACCGAAAACTAATTTAAAAAAAAAAAAAATTATGAATACATTATGATCTTTAATGAAAATACTCAAAGTTGATTATTTTAAGGTAATCCTGGGGGTATTGCGTTAAATAATAGGAAACTAGTTTTGAAAAATATCGGCTCTAGTCCTGGATTTGACGGCATAACAATTGAATGTCTAAAAATATTATAAGATTTTATCTCAAAGCCTCTTACACACTTAATTATTTTTAACCTTTCGAAGAGAGTATTCCCTAAAATTTAGTAAGCACTCAACTATTATTGGCTTATTTCCTTAATATATATCGTTGGAAAAATAATTGAAAAGGTTGCGAACTAGAAATTAATGAGTTTCTTTAAAAGACAGAAAATATTAAACGAAAGTGAAAATATTTCTATGGCAAGAGCGAAGCGCACGTCAGTCAAACATGAATGCGAAAGGAGAGTTTTAATCCTTTTAGCCACGCAGGGCTGCGCAAAAGGTAGTTGGAGCGTAGCGCGCGTCAGCCAAACATGAACACAAAAAGGGAGTTTTAATCCCTTTAGCCCTGCAAATTTTGAGATAGCGATATCTTTTAGCTTGACTTAAAAGTAGAAATACCATAAATGAAAAATGTAAATTTTCATTTTGGCGTTTAGGTGTCCAGTAATACTTTTTCCTAAATCTGTCTTCTATCTCCTCTTTTCAATTTATAATCTTTAATCTTTAATATTCCATCTTTAGTCTTCAATTTTTAATCTTAAACCTTCAATCTTCAATTTCCAATCTTCAATTTCCAATCTTCAATCTTCAATCCTCAATTTTCAATTTTCAACCATAAACTTTAATCATAAAACTTCAATCTTCAATTTTTAATCTCCAATCTTCAATCTTCAATCTTCAATCTTCTATCTTCAATCTTTAATCTTTAATCTTCAATCTTCAATCTTCCATCTTCAATCTCTAATCTTCAATCTGCAAACTTCAATATTCAATCTTCAATCTTCAATCTTCATTCTTCAATCTTTAATCTTTGATCTATGATCTTTGATCTTTGATCTTTGATCATTGATCATTGATCATTAATCTTTAATCAAAACCCACTATCCTCCACCATTCATCCTCCATCATCCATCCTCCATCATCCATCCTAAATCACCCATCGTCCACCTGTGGGGAGTACGACTTTAATAAACACACTTGTTTCAAACACTCCACACATTGTCAAAATCAAGTAGCCGGTTATTTGATTTCAATTAAAAATAGAAATCAAGCAACCGGTAATAAAAAAAGGTCAGAGAGATAAAAAAAAGAAAGAACTAGTTGATAAATAGAATTTCAAAAAGTCGGTCTAAAAATAATATGTTTAATTTTAATTTTTAAAAATAATGTATTACTTGAATAATGTATTACTTGATAATTAAGTAAAACCTACGAGTTTATTATAAATTTAAATCGTGTTTAATATACCACGATAAAACAACAACAACCACGCAAATACAAATATATATTCCTAAATAAAAATTCAGTTCAACGACGAAATAAAGGTGTTTCATCACGGCATAATTCGGTTATGCCGCAACGCTCAAGAAACAGCTGTTATTAATTATTAATAGAAGAAAATCAGAAGAATAGAAGAATGGAATAGAAGAAAATCAGAAGATTCAAGAATATAAATCTACATAATCAGAAGATCTATATCATCTAAATAAAATCTATATCATCAGAAGATTCAGGACTATCAATCAACAGCATCTGAACATTTAGTAAATCGATATTTTTATTTTTCTTTTGATTAGTGCTCTGATTTATTCTATTTTTCTCTCTTATATATTCTATTTTTTTTTTCTTTCTCTCTTGACTTATATAATCAATAACAAACACATTAATTTCATAATGTTAAACGAAAACGTTAACGATATTTTGACACAGGTCAATAGTGAATCGCCAGCAATTCGACTCGATTCGGATGGGTCCTCGAGATCTTTTTCGCAAATAGCTGCAGTCTCTATTCAGAAACTACCTTTCTGGTCATCCAATCCGACTGCATGGTTTCGGATTATGGATGCACAGTTCGCGGCTGCATCCATAACAGTTGAAATAACCAAATTTAATCATGCGCTTAGTATGTTAACTGCGGCGGAATGTGAGAACGCTATTGATATCATTGAACACATTTCGCCAACAACTCCATATATATACTTGAAAGAAGCGATCATCAGAAGATTCGGGGAATCTGAGGATGCTAAATTGAAACGGTTAGTTAGTGAATTGGATCTCGGCGATTGTAAACCATCGCAGTTACTCGGTAAAATGAGATCCTTAGCCGGTACTAATTTTACTGATGATATTTTAAAAAAATTTTGGCTTCAACGCCTATCATCTCAGACACAAGCAATTTTGGCTGCATCCTCAGGTTCTCTCGAAGAGTTAAGTGAGATCGCTGATAAAATTGAAGAAACTTCTAGATCTACAAAAAAAATTTTAGCTTTGTCAATGCCTACACAACTTGCTGGCATTTCTTCCGCGATACCGACTAATGCACAACAATCACTTCAGAATCAAATTGCTATGTTAACTAATTCTGTCAGCGACCTTATACAAAATTATAGACAAGGCAGAGGCACTGTACCGAACTCCAACGGACATTCACGTGGTAGAAGTGGTAATTTTCGTGCTCGATCGAGAAGTTCGTCGCGATCGGGAAAGGGATATTGCTTTTATCACGAACGTTTTGGTAATAAAGCTATCAAATGTCAAGGGAAATGCACTTTCCCAAAATCAAAAAACTAAGTTGAGTGTTGGAAATGGCGACATCCGCCACAAGTCCGACCTCTAGTCGCCTAATTTTATCGGACAAAACATCCGGCTTACGTTTTCTAATTGACACAGGCGCGGATATTTCGGTGATTCCTAAACGTTCGAATGATCGTCGAAACGCGAATCCGAACTTGGTCCTGAGCACAGCGAACTGCACCAAAATTATGACTTATGGCTTGCATACAATTAAAGTTTCACTCAAATTACGACGAGATTTTGAGTGGAACTTTATTGTCACTGACGTGGAGCGGCCAATTTTAGGTGCTGATTTCCTAAAACATTTTGGTCTGGTCGTTGATCTCAGACGACGTTGTCTGATCGACCCACTCACAAATGTCAGTTCAGCCATGGGTCAAGTTTTGAAGGGACCTTCAACAGAACTTTCTGTTCTTGCAGCCATGCACGAGAACCCTCGGGTTACAGCACTTTTACACAAGCACCAAGACATTTTACACTCAAGCACAAAAAATTCACTTAAGATGCACACGGTCCGTCATTTCATTGTTACGGAAGGGCAACCAACATTTTCCAAACCACGACGCCTTTCACCCAATCGTTTATCGATTGCAAAGGCTGAGTTTGGCAAAATGATGGATCGCGGCATCTGCAGACCATCAGATAGTCCTTGGGCGTCACCACTTCATATGGCCCGCAAAAAGGACGGAAGTTGGCGACCTTGTGGGGATTATCTGGCGATCAACGCGCAAACAGTCCCGGATAAATATCCGATCCCGCACATTCAAGATTTCGTCCAACAACTAGATGGCTGTTCTGTATTTTCAACGGTCGATTTGGAACGTGCATATCATCAGATACCTCTGAACGAGGATGACGTTCCAAAAACGGCAATCACAACACCTTTCGGTCTTTATGAGTTCGTACAAATGACTTTCGGATTGCGCAATGCTGCACAAACCTTTCAATGGTTTATCTTTTCAATTTTGAGGGATCTAGATTTTTGTTTCGTCTACATTGACGACATCTTGATCGCCTCAAAATCAGAAGAGGAGCATTTCGTTCACCTCGACACACTTTTTCAACGTCTTGAAAACCACGGTTTGGTGATCAATTTCGCGAAATGCCACTTCATTAAGAATCAGGTTGATTTTTTGGGACATTCCATTGACTCGAGTGGTGTACGTCCAATCGCTTCTAAAGTCGAAGCAATTATCTCCTATCCGCAACCGACTACCGTTCACGAGATGAGGCGTTTTCTCGGTATGATCAACTTCTACCCAAGATTTATACCTCATGCTGCCAAATCTCAGTCTATTTTAGACAAGTTCACCGAGGGTAGTAAGAAAAAGAGGGATAAGACGGAACTTCAATGGAACCCTGATTCTTTGAAAGCCTTCGATTGCTGTAAAAAGCAGTTAGCAAAAGCTGCGATTCTAGCTTTTCCTTCTTCCATGGCAGCACTTTCGCTTGTGGTTGACGCTTCAGACACAGCCATCGGGGCTGTGTTGCAGCAGAAAGTTTCAGGTGCCTCGCAGCCTTCGGCATTTTTTTCGAGAAAACTTTCTGCAGCACAGCGAAAATATAGTGCATACGATCGCGAGCTGTTGGCAGCTTAGATTGCCATAAAGCACTTCAAGTTCATGCTGGAAGGCAGAACTTTCACTCTTTTCACCGATCACAAACCCCTAATCTTCGCTTTCAGACAAAATTCTGAAAAAGCATCTCCACGTCAGCTTAGACATCTGGATCTCATTGGTCAGTTTACAACAGATATTCGACACATATCTGGCACGGACAATGTTGTCGCTGATGCATTATCACGTATCGATGAGCTTGTAATTCCAAAAACTGTGGATTACGCTCAGATAGCGAATGCACAGCTGACCGATGAAGAAATAACTACCGTTAAAAAACTAACGAGCCTTAAAATGCTACCTATTGACATTGAGAACTCCTCCCAGCAACTATGGTGTGACGCTTCGCAAAGTACTTTGCGACCCTACATACCTGCGACGTTGCGTAGGAAGATTTTCGATGTGGTTCATGGTACGGCTCATCCAGGTGCTAAAACGACAACTAGGCTTTTAGCTCGGAAGTTCATCTGGCCATCCATCAACAAGGATTCACACAGATGGTGCAGAGAATGCACAGCCTGTGGTAAGGTCAAAATTTCACGTCATGTGAAAAGCCCTCTCGGTAAGTTCGAGCCAGTAACAGAAAAATTCACCACCATACATATTGATTTGGTTGGTCCACTTCCTACTTCGGAAGGTTTCACTTACTGTTTTACCGTCATTGACCGCTTCACAAGATGGCCAGAAGCATATCCAACTACGGACATTCGTGCAACAACCGTTGCTACCTCGCTGGTCAGAGAGTTTATTCCACGTTACGGAACTCCTCTCACAATTGTGACTGATCAAGGAGCGCAATTCGAAGCTCAGCTGTTCGCAGAGTTGGGCAGGGTTTTGGGGTTTAAGCGTAGCAGAACGACTGCATACAACCCAAAGCAAATGGTATGCTCGAACGATGGCATAGAGTACTCAAAGACTCTTTGATGTTCAAAGTTTCAGAAGGATGGACCCCCGAACTACCATTCATTCTTTTAGGACTTCGTTCCATCATCAGAGAAGATGCTGATGCCACACCGGCTGAACTAGTTTACGGTCAGAATCTGCGTTTGCCATACGAACTTATAGATTCAGACACAACACAACAAATTTCACCTAATGACTATGTGCAAAGGCTGCGGGAGGTCATGCGTTCGGTGAAACCTCAACCACCTTCTTCACACACAACCATGAACACATTCGTCTTTAATTCACTTAAGGATTGTGATCATGTGTTTGTGAGTCAGAAATTGGTTCGGAAATCGCTTCAACCACCGTATGGAGGTCCATACAGGGTTACTAAGCGTCACGAGAAGTTTTTCACCCTGAGTATTAAGGGCAAAGAGAAGAATATCTCAATTGACCGCCTCAAGCCCTCATTCGAAGCTTCGGTTTATCTCCCTTCGAAACCGATC
>CATOSH010000014.1:0-27735 GCA_951812415.1 Beris morrisii | reverse complement strand
GAGATTTTTACAAGTGACCACTTAAATTAAAATTAAAATTAAATTCAAATCCGCAAACAGAATTTAAAAAAACAAAAATTTGAGCCCAGGAGAGCGGAAATACATTCGGGGGGCGTGGGGGGTACGTGGTGGGTACGAAACGTACCCACCACGTACCCCCCCAAGGGGTATGAGCGCATAGGATGAGATTTTTACAAGTGACCACTTAAATTAAAATTAAAATTAAATTCAAATCCGCAAACAGATTTAAAAAAACAAAAATTTGATCCCAGGAGAGCGGAAATTCATTCGGGGGGCGTGGGGGTACGTGGTGGGTACGAAACGTACCCACCACGTACCCCAAAAGGGGTATGAGCGCATAGGCTGAGATTTTTACAAGTGACCACTTAAATTAAAATTAAAATTAAATTCAAATCCGCAAACAGATTTAAAAAAACAAAAATTTGAGCCCAGGAGAGCGGAAATTCATTCGGGGGGCGTGGGGGGTACGTGGTGGGTACGAAACGTACCCACCACGTACCCCCCAAGGGGTATGAGCGCATAGGATGAGATTTTTACAAGTGACCACTTAAATTAAAATTAAAATTAAATTCAAATCCGCAAACAGATTTAAAAAACAAAAATTTGAGCCCAGGAGAGCGGAAATTCATTCGGGGGGCGTGGGGGTACGTGGTGGGTACGAAACGTACCCACCACGTACCCCCCAGGGGTATGAGCGCATAGGATGAGATTTTTACAAGTGACCACTTAAATTAAAATTAAAATTAAATTCAAATCCGCAAACAGATTTAAAAAAACAAAAATTTGAGCCCAGGAGAGCGGAAATACATTCGGGGGGCGTGGGGGGGTACGTGGTGGGTACGAAACGTACCCACCACGTACCCCCAAGGGGTATGAGCGCATAGGATGAGATTTTTACAAGTGACCACTTAAATTAAAATTAAAATTAAATTCAAATCCGCAAACAGATTTAAAAAAACAAAAATTTGAGCCCAGGAGAGCGGAAATTCATTCGGGGGGCGTGGGGGGTACGTGGTGGGTACGAAACGTACCCACCACGTACCCCCCAAGGGGTATGAGCGCATAGGCTGAGATTTTTACAAGTGACCACTTAAATTAAAATTAAAATTAAATTCAAATCCGCAAACAGATTTAAAAAAACAAAAATTTGAGCCCAGGAGAGCGGAAATTCATTCGGGGGGCGTGGGGGGTACGTGGTGGGTACGAAACGTACCCACCACGTACCCCCCAAGGGGTATGAGCGCATAGGATGAGATTTTTACAAGTGACCACTTAAATTAAAATTAAAATTAAATTCAAATCCGCAAACAGATTTAAAAAAACAAAAATTTGAGCCCAGGAGAGCGGAAATACATTCGGGGGGCGTGGGGGGTACGTGGTGGGTACGAAACGTACCCACCACGTACCCCCCAAGGGGTATGAGCGCATAGGATGAGATTTTTACAAGTGACCACTTAAATTAAAATTAAAATTAAATTCAAATCCGCAAACAGATTTAAAAAAACAAAAATTTGAGCCCAGGAGAGCGGAAAATACATTCGGGGGGCGTGGGGGGTACGTGGTGGATACGAAACGTACCCACCACGTACCCCCCAAGGGGTATGAGCGCATAGGATGAGATTTTTACAAGTGACCACTTAAATTAAAATTAAAATTAAATTCAAATCCGCAAACAGATTTAAAAAAACAAAAATTTGAGCCCAGGAGAGCGGAAATTCATTCGGGGGGCGTGGGGGGTACGTGGTGGGTACGAAACGTACCCCACCACGTACCCCCCAAGGGGTATGAGCGCATAGGCTGAGATTTTTACAAGTGATCACTTAAATTAAAATTAAAATTAAATTCAAATCCGCAAACAGATTTAAAAAAACAAAAATTTGAGCCCAGGAGAGCGGAAATACATTCGGGGGGCGTGGGGGGGTACGTGGTGGGTACGAAACGTACCCACCACGTACCCCCCAAGGGGTATGAGCGCATAGGCTGAGATTTTTACAAGTGACCACTTAAATTAAAATTAAAATTAAATTCAAATCCGCAAACAGATTTAAAAAAACAAAAATTTGAGCCCAGGAGAGCGGAAATACATTCGGGGGGGCGTGGGGGGTACGTGGTGGGTACGAAACGTACCCATCACGTACCCCCCAAGGGGTATGAGCGCATAGGATGAGATTTTTACAAGTGACCACTTAAATTAAAATTAAAATTAAATTCAAATCCGCAAACAGATTTAAAAAAACAAAAATTTGAGCCCAGGAGAGCGGAAATACATTCGGGGGGCGTCGGGGGTACGTGGTGGGTACGAAACGTACCCACCACGTACCCCCCAAGGGGTATGAGCGCATAGGATGAGATTTTTACAAGTGACCACTTAAATTAAAATTAAAATTAAATTCAAATCCGCAAACAGATTTAAAAAAACAAAAATTTGAGCCCAGGAGAGCGGAAATTCATTCGGGGGGCGTGGGGGGTACGTGGTGGGTACGAAACGTACCCACCACGTACCCCCCAAGGGGTATGAGCGCATAGGCTGAGATTTTTACAAGTGACCACTTAAATTAAAATTAAAATTAAATTCAAATCCGCAAACAGATTTAAAAAACACAAAAATTTGAGCCCAGGAGAGCGGAAATACATTCGGGGGGCGTGGGGGGTACGTGGTGGGTACGAAACGTACCCACCACGTACCCCCCAAGGGGTATGAGCGCATAGGATGAGATTTTTACAAGTGACCACTTAAATTAAAATTAAAATTAAATTCAAATCCGCAAACAGATTTAAAAAAACAAAAATTTGAGCCCAGGAGAGCGGAAATTCATTCGGGGGGCGTGGGGGTACGTGGTGGGTACGAAACGTACCCACCACGTACCCCCCAAGGGGTATGAGCGCATAGGCTGAGATTTTTACAAGTGACCACTTAAATTAAAATTAAAATTAAATTCAAATCCGCAAACAGATTTAAAAAAACAAAAATTTGAGCCCAGGAGAGCGGAAATACATTCGGGGGGCGTGGGGGGTACGTGGTGGGTACGAAACGTACCCACCACGTACCCCCCAAGGGGTATGAGCGCATAGGATGAGATTTTTACAAGTGACCACTTAAATTAAAATTAAAATTAAATTCAAATCCGCAAACAGATTTAAAAAAACAAAAATTTGAGCCCAGGAGAGCGGAAATACATTCGGGGGGGCGTGGGGGGTACGTGGTGGGGTACGAAACGTACCCACCACGTACCCCCAAGGGGTATGAGCGCATAGGATGAGATTTTTACAAGTGACCACTTAAATTAAAATTAAAATTAAATTCAAATCCGCAAACAGATTTAAAAAAACAAAAATTTGAGCCCAGGAGAGCGGAAATTCATTCGGGGGCGTGGGTGGGTACGTGGTGGGTACGAAACGTACCCACCACGTACCCCCCAAGGGTATGAGCGCATAGGCTGAGATTTTTTACAAGTGACCACTTAAATTAAAATTAAAATAAATTCAAATCCGCAAACAGATTTAAAAAAACAAAAATTTGAGCCCAGGAGAGCGGAAATACATTCGGGGGGCGTGGGGGGTACGTGGTGGGTACGAAACGTACCCACCACGTACCCCCCAAGGGGTATGAGCGCATAGGATGAGATTTTTACAAGTGACCACTTAAATTAAAATTAAAATTAAATTCAAATCCGCAAACAGATTTAAAAAAACAAAATTTGAGCCCAGGAGAGCGGAAATACATTCGGGGGGCGTGGGGGGTACGTGGTGGGTACGAAACGTACCCACCACGTACCCCCCAAGGGGTATGAGCGCATAGGCTGAGATTTTTACAAGTGACCACTTAAATTAAAATTAAAATTAAATTCAAATCCGCAAACAGATTTAAAAAACAAAAATTTGAGCCCAGGAGAGCGGAAATTCATTCGGGGGGCGTGGGGGTACGTGGTGGGTACGAAACGTACCCACCACGTACCCCCCAAGGGGGTATGAGCGCATAGGCTGAGATTTTTACAAGTGACCACTTAAATTAAAATTAAAATTAAATTCAAATCCGCAAACAGATTAAAAAAACAAAAATTTGAGCCCAGGAGAGCGGAAATACATTCGGGGGGCGTGGGGGGTACGTGGTGGGTACGAAACGTACCCACCACGTACCCCCCAAGGGGTATGAGCGCATAGGATGAGATTTTTACAAGTGACCACTTAAATTAAAATTAAAATTAAATTCAAATCCGCAAACAGATTTAAAAAAACAAAAATTTGATCCCAGGAGAGCGGAAATTCATTCGGGGGGCGTGGGGGTACGTGGTGGGTACGAAACGTACCCACCACGTACCCCAAAAGGGGTATGAGCGCATAGGCTGAGATTTTTACAAGTGACCACTTAAATTAAAATTAAAATTAAATTCAAATCCGCAAACAGATTTAAAAAAACAAAAATTTGAGCCCAGGAGAGCGGAAATTCATTCGGGGGGCGTGGGGGGTACGTGGTGGGTACGAAACGTACCCACCACGTACCCCCCAAGGGGTATGAGCGCATAGGATGAGATTTTACAAGTGACCACTTAAATTAAAATTAAAATTAAATTCAAATCCGCAAACAGATTTAAAAAAAAACAAAAATTTGAGCCCAGGAGAGCGGAAATTCATTCGGGGGGCGTGGGGGTACGTGGTGGGTACGAAAACGTACCCACCACGTACCCCCCAAGGGGTATGAGCGCATAGGATGAGATTTTTACAAGTGACCACTTAAATTAAAATTAAAATTAAATTCAAATCCGCAAACAGATTTAAAAAAAACAAAAATTTGAGCCCAGGAGAGCGGAAATAGCATTCGGGGGGCGTGGGGGGTACGTGGTGGGTACGAAACGTACCCACCACGTACCCCCCAAGGGGTATGAGCGCATAGGATGAGATTTTTACAAGTGACCACTTAAATTAAAATTAAAATTAAATTCAAATCCGCAAACAGATTTAAAAAAACAAAAATTTGAGCCCAGGAGAGCGGAAATTCATTCGGGGGGCGTGGGGGGTACGTGGTGGGTACGAAACGTACCCACCACGTACCCCCCCAAGGGGTATGAGCGCATAGGCTGAGATTTTTACAAGTGACCACTTAAATTAAAATTAAAATTAAATTCAAATCCGCAAACAGATTTAAAAAACAAAAATTTGAGCCCAGGAGAGCGGAAATTCATTCGGGGGGGCGTGGGGGGTACGTGGTGGGTACGAAACGTACCCACCACGTACCCCCCAAGGGGTATGAGCGCATAGGATGAGATTTTTACAAGTGACCACTTAAATTAAATTAAAATTAAATTCAAATCCGCAAACAGATTTAAAAAAAACAAAAATTTGAGCCCAGGAGAGCGGAAATACATTCGGGGGGCGTGGGGGGTACGTGGTGGGTACGAAACGTACCCACCACGTACCCCCCAAGGGGATATGAGCGCATAGGATGAGATTTTTACAAGTGACCACTTAAATTAAATTAAAATTAAATTCAAATCCGCAAACAGATTTAAAAAACAAAAATTTGAGCCCAGGAGAGCGGAAATACATTCGGGGGGCGTGGGGGGTACGTGGTGGATACGAAACGTACCCACCACGTACCCCCCAAGGGGTATGAGCGCATAGGATGAGATTTTTACAAGTGACCACTTAAATTAAAATTAAAATTAAATTCAAATCCGCAAACAGATTTAAAAAAACAAAAATTTGAGCCCAGGAGAGCGGAAATTCATTCGGGGGGCGTGGGGGGTACGTGGTGGGTACGAAACCGTACCCACCACGTACCCCCCAAGGGGTATGAGCGCATAGGCTGAGATTTTTACAAGTGACCACTTAAATTAAAATTAAAATTAAATTCAAATCCGCAAACAGATTTAAAAAAACAAAAATTTGAGCCCAGGAGAGCGGAAATACATTCGGGGGGGCGTGGGGGGTACGTGGTGGGTACGAAACGTACCCACCACGTACCCCCCAAGGGGTATGAGCGCATAGGATGAGATTTTTACAAGTGACCACTTAAATTAAAATTAAAATTAAATTCAAATCCGCAAACAGATTTAAAAAAACAAAAATTTGAGCCCAGGAGAGCGGAAATTCATTCGGGGGGCGTGGGGGTACGTGGTGGGTACGAAACGTACCCACCACGTACCCCCCAAGGGGTATGAGCGCATAGGCTGAGATTTTTACAAGTGACCACTTAAATTAAAATTAAAATTAAATTCAATCCGCAAACAGATTTAAAAAAACAAAAATTTGAGCCCAGGAGAGCGGAAATACATTCGGGGGGCGTGGGGGGTACGTGGTGGGTACGAAACGTACCCACCACGTACCCCCCAAGGGGTATGAGCGCATAGGATGAGATTTTTACAAGTGACCACTTAAATTAAAATTAAAATTAAATTCAAATCCGCAAACAGATTTAAAAAAACAAAAATTTGAGCCCAGGAGAGCGGAAATTCATTCGGGGGGCGTGGGGGTACGTGGTGGGTACGAAACGTACCCACCACGTACCCCCCAAGGGGTATGAGCGCATAGGATGAGATTTTACAAGTGACCACTTAAATTAAATTAAAATTAAATTCAAATCCGCAAACAGATTTAAAAAAACAAAATTTGAGCCCAGGAGAGCGGAAATACATTCGGGGGGCGTGGGGGGTACGTGGTGGGTACGAAACGTACCCACCACGTACCCCCCAAGGGGTATGAGCGCATAGGATGAGATTTTTACAAGTGACCACTTAAATTAAAATTAAAATTAAATTCAAATCCGCAAACAGATTTAAAAAAACAAAAATTTGAGCCCAGGAGAGCGGAAATTCATTCGGGGGGCGTGGGGGGTACGTGGTGGGTACGAAACGTACCCACCACGTACCCCCCAAGGGGTATGAGCGCATAGGCTGAGATTTTTACAAGTGTCCACTTAAATTAAAATTAAAATTAAATTCAAATCCGCAAACAGATTTAAAAAAACAAAAATTTGAGCCCAGGAGAGCGGAAATACATTCGGGGGGCGTGGGGGGTACGTGGTGGGTACGAAACGTACCCACCACGTACCCCCCAAGGGGTATGAGCGCATAGGATGAGATTTTTACAAGTGACCACTTAAATTAAAATTAAAATTAAATTCAAATCCGCAAACAGATTTAAAAAAACAAAAATTTGAGCCCAGGAGAGCGGAAATTCATTCGGGGGGCGTGGGGGTACGTGGTGGGTACGAAACGTACCCACCACGTACCCCCCAAGGGGGTATGAGCGCATAGGCTGAGATTTTTACAAGTGACCACTTAAATTAAAATTAAAATTAAATTCAAATCCGCAAACAGATTTAAAAAAACAAAAATTTGAGCCCAGGAGAGCGGAAATACATTCGGGGGGCGTGGCGGGTACGTGGTGGGTACGAAACGTACCCACCACGTACCCCCCAAGGGGTATGAGCGCATAGGCTGAGATTTTTACAAGTGACCACTTAAATTAAAATTAAAATTAAATTCAAATCCGCAAACAGATTTAAAAAAACAAAAATTTGAGCCCAGGAGAGCGGAAATACATTCGGGGGGCGTGGGGGGTACGTGGTGGTACGAAACGTACCCACCACGTACCCCCCAAGGGGTATGAGCGCATAGGATGAGATTTTTACAAGTGACCACTTAAATTAAATTAAAATTAAATTCAAATCCGCAAACAGATTTAAAAAAAACAAAAATTTGAGCCCAGGAGAGCGAAATTCATTCGGGGGCGTGGGGGGTACGTGGTGGGTACGAAACGTACCCACCACGTACCCCCCAAGGGGTATGAGCGCATAGGCTGAGATTTTTACAAGTGACCACTTAAATTAAAATTAAATTAAATTCAAATCCGCAAACAGATTTAAAAAAACAAAAATTTGAGCCCAGGAGAGCGGAAATACATTCGGGGGGCGTGGGGGGTACGTGGTGGGTACGAAACGTACCCACCACGTACCCCCCAAGGGGTATGAGCGCATAGGATGAGATTTTTACAAGTGACCACTTAAATTAAAATTAAAATTAAATTCAAATCCGCAAACAGATTTAAAAAACAAAAATTTGAGCCCAGGAGAGCGGAAATTCATTCGGGGGGCGTGGGGGGTACGTGGTGGGTACGAAACGTACCCACCACGTACCCCCCAAGGGGTATGAGCGCATAGGCTGAGATTTTTACAAGTGACCACTTAAATTTAAAATTAAAATTAAATTCAAATCCGCAAACAGATTTAAAAAACAAAAATTTGAGCCCAGGAGAGCGGAAATTCATTCGGGGGGCGTGGGGGGTACGTGGTGGGGTACGAAACGTACCCACCACGTACCCCCCAAGGGGTATGAGCGCATAGGATGAGATTTTTACAAGTGACCACTTAAATTAAAATTAAAATTAAATTCAAATCCGCAAACAGATTTAAAAAAACAAAAATTTGAGCCCAGGAGAGCGGAAATTCATTCGGGGGGCGTGGGGGTACGTGGTGGGTACGAAACGTACCCACCACGTACCCCCCAAGGGGTATGAGCGCATAGGCTGAGATTTTTACAAGTGACCACTTAAATTAAAATTAAAATTAAATTCAAATCCGCAAACAGATTTAAAAAACAAAAATTTGAGCCCAGGAGAGCGGAAATACATTCGGGGGGCGTGGGGGGTACGTGGTGGGTACGAAACGTACCCACCACGTACCCCCCAAAGGGGTATGAGCGCATAGGCTGAGATTTTTACAAGTGACCACTTAAATTAAAATTAAAATTAAATTCAAATCCGCAAACAGATTTAAAAAAAACAAAAATTTGAGCCCAGGAGAGCGGAAATACATTCGGGGGGCGTGGGGGGTACGTGGTGGGTACGAAACGTACCCACCACGTACCCCCCAAGGGGTATGAGCGCATAGGATGAGATTTTTACAAGTGACCACTTAAATTAAAATTAAAATTAAATTCAAATCCGCAAACAGATTTAAAAAAACAAAAATTTGAGCCCAGGAGAGCGGAAATACATTCGGGGGGCGTGGGGGGTACGTGGTGGGTACGAAACGTACCCACCACGTACCCCCCAAGGGGTATGAGCGCATAGGCTGAGATTTTTACAAGTGACCACTTAAATTAAAATTAAAATTAAATTCAAATCCGCAAACAGATTTAGAAAAACAAAAATTTGAGCCCAGGAGAGCGGAAATTCATTCGGGGGGGCGTGGGTGGTACGTGGTGGGTACGAAACGTACCCACCACGTACCCCCCAAGGGGTATGAGCGCATAGGCTGAGATTTTTACAAGTGACCACTTAAATTAAAATTAAAATTAAATTCAAATCCGCAAACAGATTTAAAAAACAAAAATTTGAGCCCAGGAGAGCGGAAATACATTCGGGGGGGCGTGGGGGGTACGTGGTGGGTACGAAACGTACCCACCACGTACCCCCCAAGGGTATGAGCGCATAGGATGAGATTTTTACAAGTGACCACTTAAATTAAAATTAAAATTAAATTCAAATCCGCAAACAGATTTAAAAAAACAAAAATTTGAGCCCAGGAGAGCGGAAATTTCATTCGGGGGGCGTGGGGGTACGTGGTGGGTACGAAACGTACCCACCACGTACCCCCCAAGGGGTATGAGCGCATAGGCTGAGATTTTTACAAGTGACCACTTAAATTAAAATTAAAATTAAATTCAAATCCGCAAACAGATTTAAAAAAACAAAATTTGAGCCCAGGAGAGCGGAAATACATTCGGGGGGCGTGGGGGGTACGTGGTGGGTACGAAACGTACCCACCACGTACCCCCCAAGGGGTATGAGCGCATAGGATGAGATTTTTACAAGTGACCACTTAAATTAAAATTAAAATTAAATTCAAATCCGCAAACAGATTTAAAAAAACAAAAATTTGAGCCCAGGAGAGCGGAAATTCATTCGGGGGGCTGTGGGGGGTACGTGGTGGGTACGAAACGTACCCACCACGTACCCCCCAAGGGGTATGAGCGCATAGGCTGAGATTTTTACAAGTGACCACTTAAATTAAAATTAAAATTAAATTCAAATCCGCAAACAGATTTAAAAAACAAAAATTTGAGCCCAGGAGAGCGGAAATACATTCGGGGGGGCGTGGGGGGTACGTGGTGGGTACGAAACGTACCCACCACGTACCCCCCAAGGGGTATGAGCGCATAGGATGAGATTTTTACAAGTGACCACTTAAATTAAAATTAAAATTAATTCAAATCCGCAAACAGATTTAAAAAAACAAAATTTGAGCCCAGGAGAGCGGAAATTCATTCGGGGGGCGTGGGGGTACGTGGTGGGTACGAAACGTACCCACCACGTACCCCCCAAGGGGTATGAGCGCATAGGCTGAGATTTTTACAAGTGACCACTTAAATTAAAATTAAAATTATATTCAAATCCGCAAACAGATTTAAAAAAACAAAAATTTGAGCCCAGGAGAGCGGGAAATTCATTCGGGGGGCGTGGGGGGTACGTGGTGGGTACGAAACGTACCCACCACGTACCCCCCAAGGGGTATGAGCGCATAGGCTGAGATTTTTACAAGTGACCACTTAAATTAAAATTAAAATTAAATTCAAATCCGCAAACAGATTTAAAAAAACAAAAATTTGAGCCCAGGAGAGCGGAAATACATTCGGGGGGCGTGGGGGGTACGTGGTGGGTACGAAACGTACCCACCACGTACCCCCCAAGGGGTATGAGCGCATAGGATGAGATTTTTACAAGTGACCACTTAAATTAAAATTAAAATTAAATTCAAATCCGCAAACAGATTTAAAAAAACAAAAATTTGAGCCCAGGAGAGCGGAAATTCATTCGGGGGGCGTGGGGGTACGTGGTGGGTACGAAACGTACCCACCACGTACCCCCCAAGGGGTATGAGCGCATAGGCTGAGATTTTTACAAGTGACCACTTAAATTAAATTAAAATTAAATTCAAATCCGCAAACAGATTTAAAAAAACAAAAATTTGAGCCCAGGAGAGCGGAAATACATTCGGGGGGCGTGGGGGGTACGTGGTGGGTACGAAACGTACCCACCACGTACCCCCCAAGGGGTATGAGCGCATAGGATGAGATTTTTACAAGTGACCACTTAAATTAAAATTAAAATTAAATTCAAATCCGCAAACAGATTTAAAAAAACAAAAATTTGAGCCCAGGAGAGCGGAAATACATTCGGGGGGCGTGGGGGGTACGTGGTGGGTACGAAACGTACCCACCACGTACCCCCCAAGGGGTATGAGCGCATAGGCTGAGATTTTACAAGTGACCACTTAAATTAAATTAAAATTAAATTCAAATCCGCAAACAGATTTAAAAAAACAAAAATTTGAGCCCAGGAGAGCGGAAATTCATTCGGGGGGCGTGGGGGTACGTGGTGGGTACGAAACGTACCCACCACGTACCCCCCAAGGGGTATGAGCGCATAGGCTGAGATTTTTACAAGTGACCACTTAAATTAAAATTAAAATTAAATTCAAATCCGCAAACAGATTTAAAAAAACAAAAATTTGAGCCCAGGAGAGCGGAAATACATTCGGGGGGGCGTGGGGGGTACGTGGTGGGTACGAAACGTACCCACCACGTACCCCCCAAGGGGTATGAGCGCATAGGATGAGATTTTTACAAGTGACCACTTAAATTAAAATTAAAATTAAATTCAAATCCGCAAACAGATTTAAAAAAACAAAAATTTGAGCCCAGGAGAGCGGAAATTCATTCGGGGGGCGTGGGGGGTACGTGGTGGGTACGAAACGTACCCACCACGTACCCCCCAAGGGGTATGAGCGCATAGGCTGAGATTTTTACAAGTGACCACTTAAATTAATATTAAAATTAAATTCAAATCCGCAAACAGATTTAAAAAAACAAAAATTTGAGCCCAGGAGAGCGGAAATACATTCGGGGGGCGTGGGGGGTACGTGGTGGGTACGAAACGTACCCACCACGTACCCCCCAAGGGGTATGAGCGCATAGGATGAGATTTTTACAAGTGACCACTTAAATTAAAATTAAAATTAAATTCAAATCCGCAAACAGATTTAAAAAAACAAAAATTTGAGCCCAGGAGAGCGGAAATTCATTCGGGGGGCGTGGGGGGTACGTGGTGGGTACGAAACGTACCCACCACGTACCCCCCAAGGGGTATGAGCGCATAGGCTGAGATTTTTACAAGTGACCACTTAAATTAAAATTAAAATTAAATTCAAATCCGCAAACAGATTTAAAAAAAACAAAAATTGAGCCCAGGAGAGCGGAAATACATTCGGGGGGCGTGGGGGGTACGTGGTGGGTACGAAACGTACCCACCACGTACCCCCCAAGGGGTATGAGCGCATAGGATGAGATTTTTACAAGTGACCACTTAAATTAAAATTAAAATTAAATTCAAATCCGCAAACAGATTTAAAAAAACAAAAATTTGAGCCCAGGAGAGCGGAAATTCATTCGGGGGGCGTGGGGGGTACGTGGTGGGTACGAAACGTACCCACCACGTACCCCCCAAGGGGTATGAGCGCATAGGCTGAGATTTTTACAAGTGACCACTTAAATTAAAATTAAAATTAAATTCAAATCCGCAAACAGATTTAAAAAAACAAAAATTTGAGCCCAGGAGAGCGGAAATACATTCGGGGGGCGTGGGGGGTACGTGGTGGGTACGAAACGTACCCACCACGTACCCCCAAGGGGTATGAGCGCATAGGGCTGAGATTTTTACAAGTGACCACTTAAATTAAAATTAAAATTAAATTCAAATCCGCAAACAGATTTAAAAAAACAAAAATTTGAGCCCAGGAGAGCGGAAATACATTCGGGGGGCGTGGGGGGTACGTGGTGGGTACGAAACGTACCCACCACGTACCCCCCAAGGGGTATGAGCGCATAGGATGAGATTTTTACAAGTGACCACTTAAATTAAAATTAAAATTAAATTCAAATCCGCAAACAGATTTAAAAAAACAAAAATTTGAGCCCAGGAGAGCGGAAATACATTCGGGGGGCGTGGGGGGTACGTGGTGGGTACGAAACGTACCCACCACGTACCCCCCAAGGGGTATGAGCGCATAGGCTGAGATTTTTACAAGTGACCACTTAAATTAAAATTAAAATTAAATTCAAATCCGCAAACAGATTTAGAAAAACAAAAATTTGAGCCCAGGAGAGCGGAAATTACATTCGGGGGGCGTGGGGGGTACGTGGTGGGTACGAAACGTACCCACCACGTACCCCCCAAGGGGTATGAGCGCATAGGCTGAGATTTTTACAAGTGACCACTTAAATTAAAATTAAAATTAAATTCAAATCCGCAAACAGATTTAAAAAAACAAAAATTTGAGCCCAGGAGAGCGGAAATACATTCGGGGGGGCGTGGGGGGTACGTGGTGGGTACGAAACGTACCCACCACGTACCCCCCAAGGGGTATGAGCGCATAGGATGAGATTTTTACAAGTGACCACTTAAATTAAAATTAAAATTAAATTCAAATCCGCAAACAGATTTAAAAAAACAAAAATTTGAGCCCAGGAGAGCGGAAATTCATTCGGGGGGGCGTGGGGGGTACGTGGTGGGTACGAAACGTACCCACCACGTACCCCCCAAGGGGTATGAGCGCATAGGCTGAGATTTTTACAAGTGACCACTTAAATTAAAATTAAAATTAAATTCAAATCCGCAAACAGATTTAAAAAACAAAAATTTGAGCCCAGGAGAGCGGAAATACATTCGGGGGGCGTGGGGGGTACGTGGTGGGTACGAAACGTACCCACCACGTACCCCCCAAGGGTATGAGCGCATAGGATGAGATTTTTACAAGTGACCACTTAAATTAAAATTAAAATTAAATTCAAATCCGCAAACAGATTTAAAAAAACAAAAATTTGAGCCCAGGAGAGCGGAAATACATTCGGGGGGGCGTGGGGGGTACGTGGTGGGTACGAAACGTACCCACCACGTACCCCCCAAGGGGTATGAGCGCATAGGCTGAGATTTTTACAAGTGACCACTTAAATTAAAATTAAAATTAAATTCAAATCCGCAAACAGATTTAAAAAAACAAAAATTTGAGCCCAGGAGAGCGAAATACATTCGGGGGGCGTGGGGGGTACGTGGTGGGTACGAAACGTACCCACCACGTACCCCCCAAGGGGTATGAGCGCATAGGATGAGATTTTTACAAGTGACCACTTAAATTAAAATTAAAATTAAATTCAAATCCGCAAACAGATTTAAAAAAACAAAAATTTGAGCCCAGGAGAGCGGAAATTCATTCGGGGGGCGTGGGGGTACGTGGTGGGTACGAAACGTACCCACCACGTACCCCCCAAGGGGTATGAGCGCATAGGCTGAGATTTTTACAAGTGACCACTTAAATTAAAATTAAAATTAAATTCAAATCCGCAAACAGATTTAAAAAAACAAAAATTTGAGCCCAGGAGAGCGGAAATACATTCGGGGGGCGTGGGGGGTACGTGGTGGGTACGAAACGTACCCACCACGTACCCGCCAAGGGGTATGAGCGCATAGGCTGAGATTTTTACAAGTGACCACTTAAATTAAAATTAAAATTAAATTCAAATCCGCAAACAGATTTAAAAAAACAAAATTTGAGCCCAGGAGAGCGGAAATACATTCGGGGGGCGTGGGGGGTACGTGGTGGGTACGAAACGTACCCACCACGTACCCCCCAAGGGGTATGAGCGCATAGGATGAGATTTTTACAAGTGACCACTTAAATTAAAATTAAAATTAAATTCAAATCCGCAAACAGATTTAAAAAAACAAAAATTTGAGCCCAGGAGAGCGGAAATTCATTCGGGGGGCGTGGGGGGTACGTGGTGGGTACGAAACGTACCCACCACGTACCCCCCAAGGGGTATGAGCGCATAGGCTGAGATTTTTACAAGTGACCACTTAAATTAAAATTAAAATTAAATTCAAATCCGCAAACAGATTTAAAAAAACAAAATTTGAGCCCAGGAGAGCGGAAATACATTCGGGGGGCGTGGGGGGTACGTGGTGGGTACGAAACGTACCCACCACGTACCCCCCAAGGGGTATGAGCGCATAGGATGAGATTTTTACAAGTGACCACTTAAATTAAAATTAAAATTAAATTCAAATCCGCAAACAGATTTAAAAAAACAAAAATTTGAGCCCAGGAGAGCGGAAATACATTCGGGGGGCGTGGGGGGTACGTGGTGGTACGAAACGTACCCACCACGTACCCCCCAAGGGGTATGAGCGCATAGGCTGAGATTTTTACAAGTGACCACTTAAATTAAAATTAAAATTAAATTCAAATCCGCAAACAGATTTAAAAAAACAAAAATTTGAGCCCAGGAGAGCGGAAATTCATTCGGGGGGCGTGGGGGGTACGTGGTGGGTACGAAACGTACCCACCACGTACCCCCCAAGGGGTATGAGCGCATAGGCTGAGATTTTTACAAGTGACCACTTAAATTAAAATTAAAATTAAATTCAAATCCGCAAACAGATTTAAAAAAACAAAAATTTGAGCCAGGAGAGCGGAAATACATTCGGGGGGGCGTGGGGGGTACGTGGTGGGTACGAAACGTACCCACCACGTACCCCCCAAGGGGTATGAGCGCATAGGATGAGATTTTTACAAGTGACCACTTAAATTAAAATTAAAATTAAATTCAAATCCGCAAACAGATTTAAAAAAACAAAAATTTGAGCCCAGGAGAGCGGAAATTCATTCGGGGGGCGTGGGGGGTACGTGGTGGGTACGAAACGTACCCACCACGTACCCCCCAAGGGGTATGAGCGCATAGGCTGAGATTTTTACAAGTGACCACTTAAATTAAAATTAAAATTAAATTCAAATCCGCAAACAGATTTAAAAAAACAAAAATTTGAGCCCAGGAGAGCGGAAATACATTCGGGGGGCGTGGGGGGTACGTGGTGGGTACGAAACGTACCCACCACGTACCCCCCAAGGGGTATGAGCGCATAGGATGAGATTTTTACAAGTGACCCACTTAAATTAAAATTAAAATTAAATTCAAATCCGCAAACAGATTTAAAAAAACAAAAATTTGAGCCCAGGAGAGCGGAAATTCATTCGGGGGGCGTGGGGGGTACGTGGTGGGTACGAAACGTACCCACCACGTACCCCCCAAGGGGTATGAGCGCATAGGCTGAGATTTTTACAAGTGACCACTTAAATTAAAATTAAAATTAAATTCAAATCCGCAAACAGATTTAAAAAAACAAAAATTTGAGCCCAGGAGAGCGGAAATACATTCGGGGGGCGTGGGGGGTACGTGGTGGGTACGAAACGTACCCACCACGTACCCCCCAAGGGGTATGAGCGCATAGGATGAGATTTTTACAAGTGACCACTTAAATTAAAATTAAAATTAAATTCAAATCCGCAAACAGATTTTAAAAAACAAAAATTTGAGCCCAGGAGAGCGGAAATTCATTCGGGGGGCGTGGGGGGTACGTGGTGGGTACGAAACGTACCCACCACGTACCCCCCAAGGGGTATGAGCGCATAGGATGAGATTTTTACAAGTGACCACTTAAATTAAAATTAAAATTAAATTCAAATCCGCAAACAGATTTAAAAAAACAAAAATTTGAGCCCAGGAGAGCGGAAATTCATTCGGGGGGCGTGGGGTACGTGGTGGGTACGAAACGTACCCACCACGTTACCCCCCAAGGGGTATGAGCGCATAGGATGAGATTTTTACAAGTGACCACTTAAATTAAAATTAAAATTAAATTCAAATCCGCAAACAGATTTAAAAAAACAAAAATTTGAGCCCAGGAGAGCGGAAATACATTCGGGGGGCGTGGGGGGTACGTGGTGGGTACGAAACGTACCCACCACGTACCCCCCAAGGGGTATGAGCGCATAGGATGAGATTTTTACAAGTGACCACTTAAATTAAAATTAAAATTAAATTCAAATCCGCAAACAGATTTAAAAAAACAAAAATTTGAGCCCAGGAGAGCGGAAATTCATTCGGGGGGCGTGGGGGGTACGTGGTGGTACGAAACGTACCCACCACGTACCCCCCAAGGGGTATGAGCGCATAGGCTGAGATTTTTACAAGTGACCACTTAAATTAAAATTAAAATTAAATTCAAATCCGCAAACAGATTTAAAAAAACAAAAATTTGAGCCCAGGAGAGCGGAAATACATTCGGGGGGCGTGGGGGGTACGTGGTGGGTACGAAACGTACCCACCACGTACCCCCCAAGGGGTATGAGCGCATAGGATGAGATTTTTACAAGTGACCACTTAAATTAAAATTAAAATTAAATTCAAATCCGCAAACAGATTTAAAAAAACAAAAATTTGAGCCCAGGAGAGCGGAAATTCATTCGGGGGGCGTGGGGGGTACGTGGTGGGGTACGAAACGTACCCACCACGTACCCCCCAAGGGGTATGAGCGCATAGGCTGAGATTTTTACAAGTGACCACTTAAATTAAAATTAAAATTAAATTCAAATCCGCAAACAGATTTAAAAAAACAAAAATTTGAGCCCAGGAGAGCGGAAATACATTCGGGGGGCGTGGGGGGTACGTGGTGGGTACGAAACGTACCCACCACGTACCCCCCAAGGGGTATGAGCGCATAGGATGAGATTTTTACAAGTGACCACTTAAATTAAAATTAAAATTAAATTCAAATCCGCAAACAGATTTAAAAAAACAAAAATTTGAGCCCAGGAGAGCGGAAATACATTCGGGGGGCGTGGGGGGTACGTGGTGGGTACGAAAACGTACCCACCACGTACCCCCCAAGGGGTATGAGCGCATAGGCTGAGATTTTTAACAAGTGACCACTTAAATTAAAATTAAAACTAAATTCAATCCGCAAACAGATTTAAAAAAACAAAAATTTGAGCCCAGGAGAGCGGAAATTCATTCGGGGGGCGTGGGGGGTACGTGGTGGGTACGAAACGTACCCACCACGTACCCCCCAAGGGTTATGAGCGCATAGGCTGAGATTTTTACAAGTGACCACTTAAATTAAAAATTAAAATTAAATTCAAATCCGCAAACAGATTTAAAAAAACAAAAATTTGAGCCCAGGAGAGCGGAAATACATTCGGGGGGCGTGGGGGGTACGTGGTGGGTACGAAACGTACCCACCACGTACCCCCCAAGGGGTATGAGCGCATAGGCTGAGATTTTACAAGTGACCACTTAAATTAAAATTAAAATTAAATTCAAATCCGCAAACAGATTTAAAAAAAACAAAAATTTGAGCCCAGGAGAGCGGAAAATTCATTCGGGGGGCGTGGGGGGTACGTGGTGGGTACGAAACGTACCCACCACGTACCCCCCAAGGGGTATGAGCGCATAGGCTGAGATTTTTACAAGTGACCACTTAAATTAAAATTAAAATTAAATTCAAATCCGCAAACAGATTTAAAAAAACAAAAATTTGAGCCCAGGAGAGCGGAAATACATTCGGGGGGCGTGGGGGGTACGTGGTGGGTACGAAACGTACCCACCACGTACCCCCCAAGGGGTATGAGCGCATAGGCTGAGATTTTTACAAGTGACCACTTAAATTAAAATTAAAATTAAATTCAAATCCGCAAACAGATTTAAAAAAACAAAAATTTGAGCCCAGGAGAGCGGAAATTCATTCGGGGGGCGTGGGGGGTACGTGGTGGGTACGAAACGTACCCACCACGTACCCCCCAAGGGGTATGAGCGCATAGGCTGAGATTTTTACAAGTGACCACTTAAATTAAAATTAAAATTAAATTCAAATCCGCAAACAGATTTAAAAAAACAAAAATTTGAGCCCAGGAGAGCGGAAATACATTCGGAGGGCGTGGGGGGTACGTGGTGGGTACGAAACGTACCCACCACGTACCCCCCAAGGGGTATGAGCGCATAGGATGAGATTTTTACAAGTGACCACTTAAATTAAAATTAAAATTAAATTCAAATCCGCAAACAGATTTAAAAAAACAAAAATTTGAGCCCAGGAGAGCGGAAATTCATTCGGGGGGCGTGGGGGTACGTGGTGGGTACGAAACGTACCCACCACGTACCCCCCAAGGGGTATGAGCGCATAGGCTGAGATTTTTACAAGTGACCACTTAAATTAAAATTAAAATTAAATTCAAATCCGCAAACAGATTTAAAAAAACAAAAATTTGAGCCCAGGAGAGCGGAAATACATTCGGGGGGCGTGGGGGGTACGTGGTGGGTACGAAACGTACCCACCACGTACCCCCCAAGGGGTATGAGCGCATAGGCTGAGATTTTTACAAGTGACCACTTAAATTAAAATTAAAATTAAATTCAAATCCGCAAACAGATTTAAAAAAACAAAAATTTGAGCCCAGGAGAGCGGAAATACATTCGGGGGGCGTGGGGGGTACGTGGTGGGTACGAAACGTACCCACCACGTACCCCCCAAGGGGTATGAGCGCATAGGATGAGATTTTTACAAGTGACCACTTAAATTAAAATTAAAATTAAATTCAAATCCGCAAACAGATTTAAAAAAACAAAAATTTGAGCCCAGGAGAGCGGAAATTCATTCGGGGGGCGTGGGGGGTACGTGGTGGGTACGAAACGTACCCACCACGTACCCCCCAAGGGGTATGAGCGCATAGGCTGAGATTTTTACAAGTGACCACTTAAATTAAAATTAAAATTAAATTCAAATCCGCAAACAGATTTAAAAAAACAAAAATTTGAGCCCAGGAGAGCGGAAATACATTCGGGGGGCGTGGGGGGTACGTGGTGGGTACGAAACGTACCCACCACGTACCCCCCAAGGGGTATGAGCGCATAGGATGAGATTTTTACAAGTGACCACTTAAATTAAAATTAAAATTAAATTCAAATCCGCAAACAGATTTAAAAAAACAAAAATTTTAGCCCAGGAGAGCGGAAATACATTCGGGGGGCGTGGGGGGTACGTGGTGGGTACGAAACGTACCCACCACGTACCCCCCAAGGGGTATGAGCGCATAGGCTGAGATTTTTACAAGTGACCACTTAAATTAAAATTAAAATTAAATTCAAATCCGCAAACAGATTTAAAAAAACAAAAATTTGAGCCCAGGAGAGCGGAAATTCATTCGGGGGGCGTGGGGGGTACGTGGTGGGTACGAAACGTACCCACCACGTACCCCCCAAGGGGTATGAGCGCATAGGCTGAGATTTTTACAAGTGACCACTTAAATTAAAATTAAAATTAAATTCAAATCCGCAAACAGATTTAAAAAACCAAAATTTGAGCCCAGGAGAGCGGAAATACATTCGGGGGGCGTGGGGGGTACGTGGTGGGTACGAAACGTACCCACCACGTACCCCCCAAGGAGTATGAGCGCATAGGATGAGATTTTTACAAGTGACCACTTAAATTAAAATTAAAATTAAATTCAAATCCGCAAACAGATTTAAAAAAACAAAAATTTGAGCCCAGGAGAGCGGAAATTCATTCGGGGGGCGTGGGGGTACGTGGTGGGTACGAAACGTACCCACCACGTACCCCCCAAGGGGTATGAGCGCATAGGCTGAGATTTTTACAAGTGACCACTTAAATTAAAATTAAAATTAAATTCAAATCCGCAAACAGATTTAAAAAAACAAAAATTTGAGCCCAGGAGAGCGGAAATACATTCGGGGGGCGTGGGGGGTACGTGGTGGGTACGAAACGTACCCACCACGTACCCCCCAAGGGGTATGAGCGCATAGGATGAGATTTTTACAAGTGACCACTTAAATTAAAATTAAAATTAAATTCAAATCCGCAAACAGATTTAAAAAAACAAAAATTTGAGCCCAGGAGAGCGGAAATTCATTCGGGGGGCGTGGGGGGTACGTGGTGGGTACGAAACGTACCCACCACGTACCCCCCAAGGGGTATGAGCGCATAGGCTGAGATTTTTACAAGTGACCACTTAAATTAAAATTAAAATTAAATTCAAATCCGCAAACAGATTTAAAAAAACAAAAATTTGAGCCCAGGAGAGCGGAAATACATTCGGGGGGCGTGGGGGGTACGTGGTGGGTACGAAACGTACCCACCACGTACCCCCCAAGGGGTATGAGCGCATAGGATGAGATTTTTACAAGTGACCACTTAAATTAAAATTAAAATTAAATTCAAATCCGCAAACAGATTTAAAAAAACAAAAATTTGAGCCCAGGAGAGCGGAAATACATTCGGGGGGCGTGGGGGGTACGTGGTGGGTACGAAACGTACCCACCACGTACCCCCCAAGGGGTATGAGCGCATAGGCTGAGATTTTTACAAGTGACCACTTAAATTAAAATTAAAATTAAATTCAAATCCGCAAACAGATTTAAAAAAACAAAAATTTGAGCCCAGGAGAGCGGAAATTCATTCGGGGGGCGTGGGGGGTACGTGGTGGGTACGAAACGTACCCACCACGTACCCCCCAAGGGGTATGAGCGCATAGGCTGAGATTTTTACAAGTGACCACTTAAATTAAAATTAAAATTAAATTCAAATCCGCAAACAGATTTAAAAAAACAAAAATTTGAGCCCAGGAGAGCGGAAATACATTCGGGGGGCGTGGGGGGTACGTGGTGGGTACGAAACGTACCCACCACGTACCCCCCAAGGGGTATGAGCGCATAGGATGAGATTTTTACAAGTGACCACTTAAATTAAAATTAAAATTAAATTCAAATCCGCAAACAGATTTAAAAAAACAAAAATTTGAGCCCAGGAGAGCGGAAATTCATTCGGGGGGCGTGGGGGTACGTGGTGGGTACGAAACGTACCCACCACGTACCCCCCAAGGGGTATGAGCGCATAGGCTGAGATTTTTACAAGTGACCACTTAAATTAAAATTAAAATTAAATTCAAATCCGCAAACAGATTTAAAAAAACAAAAATTTGAGCCCAGGAGAGCGGAAATACATTCGGGGGGCGTGGGGGGTACGTGGTGGGTACGAAACGTACCCACCACGTACCCCCCAAGGGGTATGAGCGCATAGGATGAGATTTTTACAAGTGACCACTTAAATTAAAATTAAAATTAAATTCAAATCCGCAAACAGATTTAAAAAAACAAAAATTTGAGCCCAGGAGAGCGGAAATTCATTCGGGGGGCGTGGGGGGTACGTGGTGGGTACGAAACGTACCCACCACGTACCCCCCAAGGGGTATGAGCGCATAGGCTGAGATTTTTACAAGTGACCACTTAAATTAAAATTAAAATTAAATTCAAATCCGCAAACAGATTTAAAAAAACAAAAATTTGAGCCCAGGAGAGCGGAAATACATTCGGGGGGCGTGGGGGGTACGTGGTGGGTACGAAACGTACCCACCACGTACCCCCCAAGGGGTATGAGCGCATAGGATGAGATTTTTACAAGTGACCACTTAAATTAAAATTAAAATTAAATTCAAATCCGCAAACAGATTTAAAAAAACAAAAATTTGAGCCCAGGAGAGCGGAAATTCATTCGGGGGGCGTGGGGGTACGTGGTGGGTACGAAACGTACCCACCACGTACCCCCCAAGGGGTATGAGCGCATAGGCTGAGATTTTTACAAGTGACCACTTAAATTAAAATTAAAATTAAATTCAAATCCGCAAACAGATTTAAAAAAACAAAAATTTGATCCCAGGAGAGCGGAAATACATTCGGGGGGCGTGGGGGGTACGTGGTGGGTACGAAACGTACCCACCACGTACCCACCACGTACCCCCCAAGGGGTATGAGCGCATAGGATGAGATTTTTACAAGTGACCACTTAAATTAAAATTAAAATTAAATTCAAATCCGCAAACAGATTTAAAAAAACAAAAATTTAAGCCCAGGAGAGCGGAAATTCATTCGGGGGGCGTGGGGGGTACGTGGTGGGTACGAAACGTACCCACCACGTACCCCCCAAGGGGTATGAGCGCATAGGATGAGATTTTTACAAGTGACCACTTAAATTAAAATTAAAATTAAATTCAAATCCGCAAACAGATTTAAAAAAACAAAAATTTGAGCCCAGGAGAGCGGAAATTCATTCGGGGGGCGTGGGGGTACGTGGTGGGTACGAAACGTACCCACCACGTACCCCCCAAGGGGTATGAGCGCATAGGATGAGATTTTTACAAGTGACCACTTAAATTAAAATTAAAATTAAATTCAAATCCGCAAACAGATTTAAAAAAACAAAAATTTGAGCCCAGGAGAGCGGAAATACATTCGGGGGGCGTGGGGGGTACGTGGTGGGTACGAAACGTACCCACCACGTACCCCCCAAGGGGTATGAGCGCATAGGATGAGATTTTTACAAGTGACCACTTAAATTAAAATTAAAATTAAATTCAAATCCGCAAACAGATTTAAAAAAACAAAAATTTGGGCCCAGGAGAGCGGAAATTCATTCGGGGGGCGTGGGGGTACGTGGTGGGTACGAAACGTACCCACCACGTACCCCCCAAGGGGTATGAGCGCATAGGATGAGATTTTTACAAGTGACCACTTAAATTAAAATTAAAATTAAATTCAAATCCGCAAACAGATTTAAAAAAACAAAAATTTGAGCCCAGGAGAGCGGAAATTCATTCGGGGGGCGTGGGGGGTACGTGGTGGGTACGAAACGTACCCACCACGTACCCCCCAAGGGGTATGAGCGCATAGGCTGAGATTTTTACAAGTGACCACTTAAATTAAAATTAAAATTAAATTCAAATCCGCAAACAGATTTAAAAAAACAAAAATTTGAGCCCAGGAGAGCGGAAATACATTCGGGGGGCGTGGGGGGTACGTGGTGGGTACGAAACGTACCCACCACGTACCCCCCAAGGGGTATGAGCGCATAGGATGAGATTTTTACAAGTGACCACTTAAATTAAAATTAAAATTAAATTCAAATCCGCAAACAGATTTAAAAAAACAAAAATTTGAGCCCAGGAGAGCGGAAATTCATTCGGGGGGCGTAGGGGTACGTGGTGGGTACGAAACGTACCCACCACGTACCCCCCAAGGGGTATGAGCGCATAGGCTGAGATTTTTACAAGTGACCACTTAAATTAAAATTAAAATTAAATTCAAATCCGCAAACAGATTTAAAAAAACAAAAATTTGAGCCCAGGAGAGCGGAAATACATTCAGGGGGCGTGGGGGGTACGTGGTGGGTACGAAACGTACCCACCACGTACCCGCCAAGGGGTATGAGCGCATAGGCTGAGATTTTTACAAGTGACCACTTAAATTAAAATTAAAATTAAATTCAAATCCGCAAACAGATTTAAAAAAACAAAAATTTGAGCCCAGGAGAGCGGAAATACATTCGGGGGGCGTGGGGGGTACGTGGTGGGTACGAAACGTACCCACCACGTACCCCCCAAGGGGTATGAGCGCATAGGATGAGATTTTTACAAGTGACCACTTAAATTAAAATTAAAATTAAATTCAAATCCGCAAACAGATTTAAAAAAACAAAAATTTGAGCCCAGGAGAGCGGAAATTCATTCGGGGGGCGTGGGGGTACGTGGTGGGTACGAAACGTACCCACCACGTACCCCCCAAGGGGTATGAGCGCATAGGCTGAGATTTTTACAAGTGACCACTTAAATTAAAATTAAAATTAAATTCAAATCCGCAAACAGATTTAAAAAAACAAAAATTTGAGCCCAGGAGAGCGGAAATACATTCGGGGGGCGTGGGGGTACGTGGTGGGTACGAAACGTACCCACCACGTACCCCCCAAGGGGTATGAGCGCATAGGATGAGATTTTTACAAGTGACCACTTAAATTAAAATTAAAATTAAATTCAAATCCGCAAACAGATTTAAAAAAACAAAAATTTGAGCCCAGGAGAGCGGAAATACATTCGGGGGGCGTGGGGGGTACGTGGTGGGTACGAAACGTACCCACCACGTACCCCCCAAGGGGTATGAGCGCATAGGCTGAGATTTTTACAAGTGACCACTTAAATTAAAATTAAAATTAAATTCAAATCCGCAAACAGATTTAAAAAAACAAAAATTTGAGCCCAGGAGAGCGGAAATTCATTCGGGGGGCGTGGGGGGTACGTGGTGGGTACGAAACGTACCCACCACGTACCCCCCAAGGGGTATGAGCGCATAGGATGAGATTTTTACAAGTGACCACTTAAATTAAAATTAAAATTAAATTCAAATCCGCAAACAGATTTAAAAAAACAAAAATTTGAGCCCAGGAGAGCGGAAATACATTCGGGGGGCGTGGGGGGTACGTGGTGGGTACGAAACGTACCCACCACGTACCCCCCAAGGGGTATGAGCGCATAGGATGAGATTTTTACAAGTGACCACTTAAATTAAAATTAAAATTAAATTCAAATCCGCAAACAGATTTAAAAAAACAAAAATTTGAGCCCAGGAGAGCGGAAATTCATTCGGGGGGCGTGGGGGGTACGTGGTGGGTACGAAACGTACCCACCACATACCCCCCAAGGGGTATGAGCGCATAGGCTGAGATTTTTACAAGTGACCACTTAAATTAAAATTAAAATTAAATTCAAATCCGCAAACAGATTTAAAAAAACAAAAATTTGAGCCCAGGAGAGCGGAAATTCATTCGGGGGGCGTGGGGGGTACGTGGTGGGTACGAAACGTACCCACCACGTACCCCCCAAGGGGTATGAGCGCATAGGATGAGATTTTTACAAGTGACCACTTAAATTAAAATTAAAATTAAATTCAAATCCGCAAACAGATTTAAAAAAACAAAAATTTGAGCCCAGGAGAGCGGAAATTCATTCGGGGGGCGTGGGGGGTACGTGGTGGGTACGAAACGTACCCACCACGTACCCCCCAAGGGGTATGAGCGCATAGGCTGAGATTTTTACAAGTGACCACTTAAATTAAAATTAAAATTAAATTCAAATCCGCAAACAGATTTAAAAAAACAAAAATTTGAGCCCAGGAGAGCGGAAATACATTCGGGGGGCGTGGGGGTACGTGGTGGGTACGAAACGTACCCACCACGTACCCCCCAAGGGGTATGAGCGCATAGGCTGAGATTTTTACAAGTGACCACTTAAATTAAAATTAAAATTAAATTCAAATCCGCAAACAGATTTAAAAAAACAAAAATTTGAGCCCAGGAGAGCGGAAATACATTCGGGGGGCGTGGGGGGTACGTGGTGGGTACGAAACGTACCCACCACGTACCCCCCAAGGGGTATGAGCGCATAGGATGAGATTTTTACAAGTGACCACTTAAATTAAAATTAAAATTAAATTCAAATCCGCAAACAGATTTAAAAAAACAAAAATTTGAGCCCAGGAGAGCGGAAATACATTCGGGGGGCGTGGGGGGTACGTGGTGGGTACGAAACGTACCCACCACGTACCCCCCAAGGGGTATGAGCGCATAGGCTGAGATTTTTACAAGTGACCACTTAAATTAAAATTAAAATTAAATTCAAATCCGCAAACAGATTTAAAAAAACAAAAATTTGAGCCCAGGAGAGCGGAAATTCATTCGGGGGGCGTGGGGGTACGTGGTGGGTACGAAACGTACCCACCACGTACCCCCCAAGGGGTATGAGCGCATAGGCTGAGATTTTTACAAGTGACCACTTAAATTAAAATTAAAATTAAATTCAAATCCGCAAACAGATTTAAAAAAACAAAAATTTGAGCCCAGGAGAGCGGAAATACATTCGGGGGGCGTGGGGGGTACGTGGTGGGTACGAAACGTACCCACCACGTACCCCCCAAGGGGTATGAGCGCATAGGATGAGATTTTTACAAGTGACCACTTAAATTAAAATTAAAATTAAATTCAAATCCGCAAACAGATTTAAAAAAACAAAAATTTGAGCCCAGGAGAGCGGAAATTCATTCGGGGGGCGTGGGGGGTACGTGGTGGGTACGAAACGTACCCACCACGTACCCCCCAAGGGGTATGAGCGCATAGGCTGAGATTTTTACAAGTGACCACTTAAATTAAAATTAAAATTAAATTCAAATCCGCAAACAGATTTAAAAAAACAAAAATTTGAGCCCAGGAGAGCGGAAATACATTCGGGGGGCGTGGGGGGTACGTGGTGGGTACGAAACGTACCCACCACGTACCCCCCCAAGGGGTATGAGCGCATAGGATGAGATTTTTACAAGTGACCACTTAAATTAAAATTAAAATTAAATTCAAATCCGCAAACAGATTTAAAAAAACAAAAATTTGAGCCCAGGAGAGCGGAAATTCATTCGGGGGGCGTGGGGGGTACGTGGTGGGTACGAAACGTACCCACCACGTACCCCCCAAGGGGTATGAGCGCATAGGCTGAGATTTTTACAAGTGACCACTTAAATTAAAATTAAAATTAAATTCAAATCCGCAAACAGATTTAAAAAAACAAAAATTTGAGCCCAGGAGAGCGGAAATTCATTCGGGGGGCGTGGGGGGTACGTGGTGGGTACGAAACGTACCCACCACGTACCCCCCAAGGGGTATGAGCGCATAGGCTGAGATTTTTACAAGTGACCACTTAAATTAAAATTAAAATTAAATTCAAATCCGCAAACAGATTTAAAAAAACAAAAATTTGAGCCCAGGAGAGCGGAAATACATTCGGGGGGCGTGGGGGGTACGTGGTGGGTACGAAACGTACCCACCACGTACCCCCCAAGGGGTATGAGCGCATAGGATGAGATTTTTACAAGTGACCACTTAAATTAAAATTAAAATTAAATTCAAATCCGCAAACAGATTTAAAAAAACAAAAATTTGAGC
>CATOSH010000013.1:0-65470 GCA_951812415.1 Beris morrisii | reverse complement strand
GGATAGAGGATGGATGATGGATGATGGACGATGGACGATAGAAGATGGAGGATGGAGGATGGAGGATGGATTATAGTGGATGGAGGATGGATGATGGAGGATGGAGGATGGTGGATGGAGGATGGATGATGGTGGATGGAGGATGGATGATGGATGATGGATGATGGATGATGGATGATGGTGGATGGAGGATGGAGGATGGATGATAGAGGATGGTGGATGGAGGATGGAGGATGGAGGATGGAGGATGGAGGATGGAGGATGGAGGATGGAGGATGGAGGATGGAGGATGGAGGATGGAGGATGGAGGATGGAGGATGGAGGATGGGAGGATGGAGGATGGAGGATGGAGCATGGAGGATGGAGGATGGAGGATGGACGATGGAGGATGGAGGATGGACGATGGAGGATGGAGGATGGAGGATGGAGGATGGAGGATGGAGGATGGAGGATGGAGGATGGAGGATGGAGGATGGAGGATGGAGGATGGAGGATGGAGGATGGAGGATGGAGGATGGAGGATGGAGGATGGAGGATGGAGGATGGAGGATGGAGGATGGAGGATGGAGGATGGAGGATGGAGGATGGAGGATGGAGGATGGAGGATGGAGGATGGAGGATGGAGGATGGAGGATGGAGGATGGAGGATGGAGGATGGAGGATGGAGGATGGAGGATGGAGGATGGAGGATGGAGGATGGAGGATGGAGGATGGAGGATGGAGGATGGAGGATGGAGGATGGAGGATGGAGGATGGAGGATGGAGGATGGAGGATGGAGGATGGAGGATGGAGGATGGAGGATGGAGGATGGAGGATGGAGGATGGAGGATGGAGGATGGAGGATGGAGGATGGAGGATGGAGGATGGAGGATGGAGGATGGAGGATGGAGGATGGAGGATGGAGGATGGAGGATGGAGGATGGAGGATGGAGGATGGAGGATGGAGGATGGAGGATGGAGGATGGAGGATGGAGGATGGAGGATGGAGGATGGAGGATGGAGATGGAGGATGGAGGATGGAGGATGGAGGATGGACGATGGAGGATGGAGGATGGAGGATGGAGGATGGAGGATGGAGGATGGAGGATGGAGGATGGAGGATGGAGGATGGAGGATGGAGGATGGAGGATGGAGGATGGAGGATGGAGGATGGAGGATGGAGGATGGAGGATGGAGGATGGAGGATGGAGGATGGAGGATGGAGGATGGAGGATGGAGGATGGAGGATGGAGGATGGAGGATGGAGGATGGAGGATGGAGGATGGAGGATGGAGGATGGAGGATGGAGGATGGAGGATGGAGGATGGAGGATGGAGGATGGAGGATGGAGGATGGAGGATGGAGGATGGAGGATGGAGGATGGAGGATGGAGGATGGAGGATGGAGGATGGAGGATGGAGGATGGAGGATGGAGGATGGAGGATGGAGGATGGAGGATGGAGGATGGAGGATGGAGGATGGAGGATGGAGGATGGAGGATGGAGGATGGAGGATGGAGGATGGAGGATGGAGGATGGAGGATGGAGGATGGAGGATGGAGGATGGAGGATGGAGGATGGAGGATGGAGGATGGAGGATGGAGGATGGAGGATGGAGGATGGAGGATGGAGGATGGAGGATGGAGGATGGAGGATGGAGGATGGAGGATGGAGGATGGAGGATGGAGGATGGAGGATGGAGGATGGAGGATGGAGGATGGAGGATGGAGGATGGAGGATGGAGGATGGAGGATGGAGGATGGAGGATGGAGGATGGAGGATGGAGGATGGAGGATGGAGGATGGAGGATGGAGGATGGAGGATGGAGGATGGAGGATGGAGGATGGAGGATGGAGGATGGAGGATGGAGGATGGAGGATGGAGGATGGAGGATGGAGGATGGAGGATGGAGGATGGAGGATGGAGGATGGAGGATGGAGGATGGAGGATGGAGGATGGAGGATGGAGGATGGAGGATGGAGGATGGAGGATGGAGGATGGAGGATGGAGGATGGAGGATGGAGGATGGAGGATGGAGGATGGAGGATGGAGGATGGAGGATGGAGGATGGAGGATGGAGGATGGAGGATGGAGGATGGAGGATGGAGGATGGAGGATGGAGGATGGAGGATGGAGGATGGAGGATGGAGGATGGACGATGGAGGATGGAGGATGGGGGCCGGAGGATGGAGGATGGAGGATGGAGGATGGAGGATGGAGGATGGAGGATGGAGGATGGAGGATGGAGGATGGAGGATGGAGGATGGAGGATGGAGGATGGAGGATGGAGGATGGAGGATGGAGGATGGAGGATGGAGGATGGAGGATGGAGGATGGAGGATGGTGGATGGAGGATGGAGGATGGAGGATGGAGGATGGACGATGGAGGATGGAGGATGGGGGCCGGAGGCTGGAGGATGGAGGATGGAGGATGGAGGATGGAGGATGGAGGATGGAGGATGGAGGATGGAGGATGGAGGATGGAGGATGGAGGATGGAGGATGGAGGATGGAGGATGGAGGATGGAGGATGGAGGATGGAGGATGGAGGATGGAGGATGGAGGATGGAGGATGGAGGATGGAGGATGGAGGATGGAGGATGGAGGATGGAGGATGGAGGATGGAGGATGGAGGATGGAGGATGGAGGATGGAGGATGGAGGATGGAGGATGGAGGATGGAGGATGGAGGATGGAGGATGGAGGATGGAGGATGGAGGATGGAGGATGGAGGATGGAGGATGGAGGATGGAGGATGGAGGATGGAGGATGGAGGATGGAGGATGGAGGATGGAGGATGGAGGATGGAGGATGGAGGATGGAGGATGGAGGATGGAGGATGGAGGATGGAGGATGGAGGATGGAGGATGGAGGATGGAGGATGGAGGATGGAGGATGGAGGATGGAGGATGGAGGATGGAGGATGGAGGATGGAGGATGGAGGATGGAGGATGGAGGATGGAGGATGGAGGATGGAGGATGGAGGGTGGAGGATGGAGGATGGAGGATGGAGGATGGAGGATGGAGGATGGAGGATGGAGGATGGAGGATGGAGGATGGAGGATGGAGGATGGAGGATGGAGGATGGAGGATGGAGGATGGAGGATGGAGGATGGAGGATGGAGGATGGAGGATGGAGGATGGAGGATGGAGGATGGAGGATGGAGGATGGAGGATGGAGGATGGAGGATGGAGGATGGAGGATGGAGGATGGAGGATGGAGGATGGAGGATGGAGGATGGAGGATGGAGGATGGAGGATGGAGGATGGAGGAAAATATTTCATCAAAATTTCGTAACTTTAATAGATTTATTTTGCGCACATAACGGCAAAGATAGTACAAAAACATCCATTTTCAACTTTTGAGTTCTTTGAAAATATTTCTTCAAAATTTCGAAACTTTAATATATTTATTTTGCGCACAGAACGGCAAAGATTATATAAAAAGTACCATATTCAATTTTCGGGTTCTTTGAAAATATTTCTTCAAAATTTCGAAACTTTAATGGATTTATTTTGCGCACATAACGGCAAAGATACTATAAAAAGTACCATATTCAATTTTCGGGTTCTTTGAAAATATTTCTTCAAAATTTCGAAACTTTAATAGATTTATTTTGCGCACATAACGGCAAAGATACTATAAAAAGTACCATATTCAATTTTCGGGTTCTTTGAAAATATTTCTTCAAAATTTCGAAACTTTAATGGATTTATTTTGCGCACATAAAGGCAAAGATAATGTCAAATGTATCATTTTCAATTTTCGGGTTCTTTGAAAATATTTCTTCAAAATTTCGAAACTTTAATAGATTTATTTTGCGCACATAACGGCAAAGATACTATAAAAAGTACCATATTCAATTTTCGGGTTCTTTGAAAATATTTCTTCAAAATTTCGAAACTTTAATAGATTTATTTTGCGCACATAACGGCAAAGATACTATAAAAAGTACCATATTCAATTTTCGGGTTCTTTGAAAATATTTCTTCAAAATTTCGAAACTTTAATAGATTTATTTTGCGCACATAAAGGCAAAGATAATGTAAAATGTATCATTTTCAATTTTCGGGTTCTTTGAAAATATTTCTTCAAAATTTCGAAACTTTAATAGATTTATTTTGCGCACATAACGGCAAAGATAATATAAAAAGATCCATTTTCAATTTACGGGTTCTTTGAAAATATTTCTTCAAAATTTCGAAACTTAAATAGATTTATTTTGCGCACATAACGGCGAAGATAATATAAAATGTACCATTTCCAATTTTCGGGTTCTTTGAAAATATTTCTTCAAAATTTCGAAACTTTAATAGATTTATTTTGCGCACATATCGGCAAAGATAATGTAAAATGTATCATTTTCAGTTTTCGGGTTTATTGAAAATATTTCTTCAAAATTTCCAGACTTTAATAGATTCATTTTGCGCACATGACGGCAAAGATAATATAAAAAGATCCATTTTCAATTTTCGGGTTCATTGAAAATATTTCTTCAAAATTTCGGAACTTAAATAGATTTATTTAGCGCACATAACGGCAAAGATCATAAAAAAAGGACCATTTTCAATTTTCAGGTTCTTTGAAAATATTTCTTCAAAATTTCGAAACTTTAATAGATTTATTTTGAGCACATAACGGCAAAGATAATATAAAAAGTACCATTTTCAATTTTCGGGTTCTTTGAAAATATTTCTTCAAAATTTCGGAATTTTAACAGATTTATTTTGCGCACATAACAGCAAAGATCATACAAAAAGTACCATTTACAATTTTCGGGTTCTTTGAAAATATTTCTTCAAAATTTCGAAACTTTAATAGATTTATTTTGAGCACATAACGTCAAATATCATAAAAAAAGTACCATTTTCAATTTTCAGGTTCTTTGAAAATATTTCTTCAAAATTTCGAAACTTTAATAGATTTATTTTTTATTTATTTTTCATTTTGAGCACATAACGGCAAAGATAATATAAAAAGATCCATTTTCAATTTTCGTTTTCTTTGAAAATATTTCTTCAAAATTTTGAAACTTAAATAGATTTATTTTGCGCACATAACGTCAAAGATCATAAAAAAAGTACCATTTTCAATTTTCAGGTTCTTTGAAAATATTTCTTCAAAATTTCGAATCTTTAATAGATTTATTTTGCGCACATAACGGCAAAGATACTATAAAAAGTACCATATTCAATTTTCGGGTTCTTTGAAAATATTTCTTCAAAATTTCGAAACTTTAATAGATTTATTTTGCGCACATAACAGCGAAGATAATATAAAATGTACCATTTTCAATTTTCGGGTTCTTTGAAAATATTTCTTCAACATTTCGAAACTTTAATAGATTTATTTTGCGCACATAACGGCAAAGATCATAAAAAAAGTACCATTTTCAATTTTCGGGTTCTTTGAAAATATTTCTTCAAAATTTCGAAACTTAAATATATTTATTTTGCGCACATAACGGCAAAGATAACGTAAAATGTATCATTTTCAATTTTCGGGTTCTTTGAAAATATTTCTTCAAAATTTCGAAACTTTAATAGATTTATTTTGAGCACATAACGGCGAAGATAATATAAAAAGATCCATTTTCAATTTTCGGGTTCTTTGAAAATATTTCTTCAAAATTTCGAAACTTTAATAGATTAATTTTGAGCACATAACGGCAAAGATAATATAAAAAGATCCATTTTCAATTTTCGGGTTCTTTGAAAATATTTCTTCAAAATTTCGAAACTTTATTTTATTTTCGGGTTCTTTGAAAATATTTCTTCAAAATTTCGAAACCTTATTATGTTTTGCGCACATAACGGCAAAGATCATAAAAAAAGTACCATTTTCAATTTTCGGGTTCTTTGAAAATATATTTTCAAAATTTCGAATCTTTAATAGATTTATTTTGCGCACATAACGGCAAAAATAATGTAAAATGTATCATTTTCAGTTTTCAGGTTCTTTGAAAATATTTCTTCAAAATTTCGAAACTTTAATAGATTTATTTTGCGCATATAGCGGCAAAAATAATGTAAAATGTATCATTTTCAGTTTTCAGGTTCTTTGAAAATATTTCATCAAAATTTCGAAACTTTAATAGATTTATTTTGCGCACATAACGGCGAAGATAATATAAAATGTACCATTTTCAATTTTCGGGTTCTTTGAAAATATTTCTTCAAAATTTCGAAACTTTAATAGATTAATTTTGAGCACATAACGGCAAAGATAATATAAAAAGTACCATTTTCAATTTTCGGGTTCTTTGAAAATATTTCTTAAAAATTTCGAAACTTTAATAGATTTATTTTGCGCACATAACGGCCAAGATAATATAAAATGTACCATTTTCAATTTTCGGGTTCTTTGAAAATATTTCTTCAAAATTTCGAAACTTTAATAGATTTATTTTGCACACATAACGGCGAAGATAATATAAAATGTACCATTTTCAATTTTCGGGTTCTTTGAAAATATTTCTTCAAAATTTCGAAACTTTAATAGATTTTTTTTGCGCACATAACGGCGAAGATAATATAAAATGTACCATTTTCAATTTCGGGTTCTTTGAAAATATTTCTACAAAATTTCGAAACTTTAATAGATTTATTTTGTGCGCATAATGGCAAAGATCATAAAAAAAGTACCATTTTCAATTTTCGGGTTCTTTGAAGATATTTCTTCAAAATTTCGAAACTTTAATAGATTAATTTTGAGCACATAACGGCGAAGATAATATAAAATGTACCATTTTCAATTTTCGGGTTCTTTGAAAATATTTCTTCAAAATTTCGAAACTTTAATAGATTTATTTTGCGCACATAACGGCGAAGATAATATAAAAAGATCCATTTTCAATTTTCGGGTTCTTTGAAAATATTTCTTCAAAATTTCAAAACTTTAATAGATTCATTTTGCGCACATAACGGCGAAGATAATATAAAATGTACCATTTTCAATTTTCGGGTTCTTTGAAAATATTTCTTCAAAATTTCGAAACTTTAATAGATTTATTTTGCGCACATAACGGCGAAGATAATATAAAATGTACCATTTTCAATTTTCGGGTTCTTTGAAAATATTTCTTCAAAATTTCGAAACTTTAATACATTTTTATTGCGCACATAACGGCAAAGATCATAAAAAAAATACCATTTTCAATTTTCGGGTTCTTTGAAAATATTTCTTCAAAATTTCGGAACTTTAATAGATTTATTTTGCACAGATAACGGCAAAGATAATGTAAAATGTACCATTTACAATTTTCGGGTTCTTTGAAAATATTTCTTCAAAATTTCGAAACTTTAATAGATTTATTTTGCGCACATAACGGCGAAGATAATATAAAAAGATCCATTTTCAATTTTCGGGTTCTTTGAAAATATTTCTTCAAAATTTCAAAACTTTAATAGATTCATTTTGCGCACATAACGGCGAAGATAATATAAAATGTACCATTTTCAATTTTCGGGTTCTTTGAAAATATTTCTTCAAAATTTCGAAACTTTAATAGATTTATTTTGCGCACATAACGGCGAAGATAATATAAAATGTACCATTTTCAATTTTCGGGTTCTTTGAAAATATTTCTTCAAAATTTCGAAACTTTAATACATTTTTTTTGCGCACATAACGGCAAAGATCATAAAAAAAGTACCATTTTCAATTTTCGGGTTCTTTGAAAATATTTCTTCAAAATTTCGAAACTTTAATAGATTTATTTTGCGCACATAACGGCGAAGATAATATAAAATGTACCATTTTCAATTTTCGGGTTCTTTGAAAATATTTCTTCAAAATTTCGAAACTTTAATAGATTTATTTTGCGCACATAACGGCGAAGATAATATAAAATGTACCATTTTCAATTTTCGGGTTCTTTGAAAATATTTCTTCAAAATTTCGAACTTTTAATAGATTTATGCGCACATAACGGCGAAGATAATATAAAAAGTACCATTTTCAATTTCGGGTTCTTTGAAAATATTTCTACAAAATTTCGAAACTTTAATAGATTTATTTTGTGCACATAATGGCAAAGATCATAAAAAAAGTACCATTTTCAATTTCAGATTCTTTGAAGATATTTCTTCAAAATTTCGAAACTTTAATAGATTTATTTTGCGCACATAACGGCGAAGATAATATAAAATGTACCATTTTCAATTTTCGGGTTCTTTGAAAATATTTCTTCAAAATTTCGAAACTTTAATAGATTTATTTTGCGCACATAACGGCGAAGATAATATAAAATGTACCATTTTCAATTTTCGGGTTCTTTGAAAATATTTCTTCAAAATTTCGAAACTTTAATACATTTTTTTTGCGCACATAACGGCAAAGATCATAAAAAAAATACCATTTTCAATTTTCGGGTTCTTTGAAAATATTTCTTCAAAATTTCGAACTTTTAATAGATTTATGCGCACATAACGGCGAAGATAATATAAAAAGTACCATTTTCAATTTCGGGTTCTTTGAAAATATTTCTTCAAAATTTCGAAACTTTAATAGATTAATTTTGAGCACATAACGGCGAAGATAATATAAAATGTACCATTTTCAATTTTCGGGTTCTTTGAAAATATTTCTTCAAAATTTCGAAACTTTAATAGATTTATTTTGCGCACATAACGGCGAAGATAATATAAAATGTACCATTTTCAATTTTCGGGTTCTTTGAAAATATTTCTTCAAAATTTCGAAACTTTAATAGATTTATTTTGCGCACATAACGGCGAAGATAATATAAAAAGATCCATTTTCAATTTTCGGGTTCTTTGAAAATATTTCTTCAAAATTTCAAAACTTTAATAGATTCATTTTGCGCACATAACGGCGAAGATAATATAAAATGTACCATTTTCAATTTTCGGGTTCTTTGAAAATATTTCTTCAAAATTTCGAAACTTTAATAGATTTATTTTGCGCACATAACGGCGAAGATAATATAAAATGTACCATTTTCAATTTTCGGGTTCTTTGAAAATATTTCTTCAAAATTTCGAAACTTTAATAGATTTATTTTGCGCACATAACGGCGAAGATAATATAAAAAGATCCATTTTCAATTTTCGGGTTCTTTGAAAATATTTCTTCAAAATTTCAAAACTTTAATAGATTCATTTTGCGCACATAACGGCGAAGATAATATAAAATGTACCATTTTCAATTTTCGGGTTCTTTGAAAATATTTCTTCAAAATTTCGAAACTTTAATAGATTTATTTTGCGCTCATAACGGCGAAGATAATATAAAATGTACCATTTTCAATTTTCGGGTTCTTTGAAAATATTTCTTCAAAATTTCGAAACTTTAATAGATTCATTTTGCGCACATAACGGCGAAGATAATATAAAATGTACCATTTTCAATTTTCGGGTTCTTTGAAAATATTTCTTCAAAATTTCGAAACTTTAATAGATTTATTTTGCGCACATAACGGCGAAGATAATATAAAATGTACCATTTTCAATTTTCGGGTTCTTTGAAAATATTTCTTCAAAATTTCGAAACTTTAATACATTTTTTTTGCGCACATAACGGCAAAGATCATAAAAAAAATACCATTTTCAATTTTCGGGTTCTTTGAAAATATTTCTTCAAAATTTCGGAACTTTAATAGATTTATTTTGCACAGATAACGGCAAAGATAATGTAAAATGTACCATTTACAATTTTCGGGTTCTTTGAAAATATTTCTTCAAAATTTCGAAACTTTAATAGATTTATTTTGCGCACATAACGGCGAAGATAATATAAAAAGATCCATTTTCAATTTTCGGGTTCTTTGAAAATATTTCTTCAAAATTTCAAAACTTTAATAGATTCATTTTGCGCACATAACGGCGAAGATAATATAAAATGTACCATTTTCAATTTTCGGGTTCTTTGAAAATATTTCTTCAAAATTTCGAAACTTTAATAGATTTATTTTGCGCACATAACGGCGAAGATAATAGAAAATGTACCATTTTCAATTTTCGGGTTCTTTGAAAATATTTCTTCAAAATTTCGAAACTTTAATACATTTTTTTTGCGCACATAACGGCAAAGATCATAAAAAAAGTACCATTTTCAATTTTCGGGTTCTTTGAAAATATTTCTTCAAAATTTCGAAACTTTAATAGATTTATTTTGCGCACATAACGGCGAAGATAATATAAAATGTACCATTTTCAATTTTCGGGTTCTTTGAAAATATTTCTTCAAAATTTCGAAACTTTAATAGATTTATTTTGCGCACATAACGGCGAAGATAATATAAAATGTACCATTTTCAATTTTCGGGTTCTTTGAAAATATTTCTTCAAAATTTCGAAACTTTAATAGATTTTTTTTGCGCACATAACGGCAAAGATCATAAAAAAAGTACCATTTTCAATTTTCGGGTTCTTTGAAAATATTTCTTCAAAATTTCGAACTTTTAATAGATTTATGCGCACATAACGGCGAAGATAATATAAAAAGTACCATTTTCAATTTCGGGTTCTTTGAAAATATTTCTACAAAATTTCGAAACTTTAATAGATTTATTTTGTGCACATAATGGCAAAGATCATAAAAAAAGTACCATTTTCAATTTTCAGATTCTTTGAAGATATTTCTTCAAAATTTCGAAACTTTAATAGATTTATTTTGCGCACATAACGGCGAAGATAATATAAAATGTACCATTTTCAATTTTCGGGTTCTTTGAAAATATTTCTTCAAAATTTCGAAACTTTAATAGATTTATTTTGCGCACATAACGGCGAAGATAATATAAAATGTACCATTTTCAATTTTCGGGTTCTTTGAAAATATTTCTTCAAAATTTCGAAACTTTAATAGATTTATTTTGCGCACATAACGGCGAAGATAATATAAAAAGATCCATTTTCAATTTTCGTGTTCTTTGAAAATATTTCTTCAAAATTTCAAAACTTTAATAGATTCATTTTGCGCACATAACGGCGAAGATAATATAAAATGTACCATTTTCAATTTTCGGGTTCTTTGAAAATATTTCTTCAAAATTTCGAAACTTTAATAGATTTATTTTTCGCACATAACGGCAAAGATCATAAAAAAAGTACCATTTTCAATTTTCGGGTTCTTTGAAAATATTTCTTCAAAATTTCAAAACTTTAATAGATTCATTTTGCGCACATAACGGCGAAGATAATATAAAATGTACCATTTTCAATTTTCGGGTTCTTTGAAAATATTTCTTCAAAATTTCGAAACTTTAATAGATTTATTTTGCGCACATAACGGCGAAGATAATATAAAATGTACCATTTTCAATTTTCGGGTTCTTTGAAAATATTTCTTCAAAATTTCGAAACTTTAACTCATTTTTTTTGCGCACATAACGGCAAAGATCATAAAAAAAGTACCATTTTCAATTTTCGGGTTCTTTGAAAATATTTCTTCAAAATTTCGAAACTTTAATAGATTTATTTTGCGCACATAACGGCGAAGATAATATAAAATGTACCATTTTCAATTTTCGGGTTCTTTGAAAATATTTCTTCAAAATTTCGAAACTTTAATAGATTTATTTTGCGCACATAACGGCGAAGATAATATAAAATGTACCATTTTCAATTTTCGGGTTCTTTGAAAATATATCTTCAAAATTTCGAATCTTTAATAGATTTATTTTGCGCACATAACGGCAAAAATAATGTAAAATGTATCATTTTCAGTTTTCAGGTTCTTTGAAAATATTTCTTCAAAATTTCGAAACTTTAATAGATTTATTTTGAGCACATAACGGCAAACATAATATAAAAAGTACCATTTTTAATTTTCGGGTTCTTTGAAAATATTTCTTCAAAATTTCGGAACTTTAATAGATTTATTTTGCACACATTACGGCAAAGATCATAAAAAAAGTACCATTTTCAATTTTCGGGTTCTTTGAAAATATTTCTTCAAAATTTCAAAACTTTAATAGATTTATTTTGCGCACATAACGGCGAAGATAATATAAAAAGATCCATTTTCAATTTTCGGGTTCTTTGAAAATATTTCTTCAAAATTTCGAAACTTTAATAGATTAATTTTGAGCACATAACGGCGAAGATAATATAAAATGTACCATTTTCAATTTTCGGGTTCTTTGAAAATATTTCTTCAAAATTTCGAAACTTTAATAGATTTATTTTGCGCACATAACGGCGAAGATAATATAAAATGTACCATTTTCAATTTTCGGGTTCTTTGAAAATATTTCTTCAAAATTTCGAAACTTGAATAGATTTATTTTGCGCACATAACGGCGAAGATAATATAAAATGTACCATTTTCAATTTCGGGTTCTTTGAAAATATTTCTACAAAATTTCGAAACTTTAATAGATTTATTTTGTGCGCATAATGGCAAAGATCATAAAAAAAGTACCATTTTCAATTTTCGGGTTCTTTGAAAATATTTCTTCAAAATTTCAAAACTTTAATAGATTTATTTTGCGCACATAACGGCGAAGATAATATAAAATGTACCATTTTCAATTTTCGGGTTCTTTGAAAATATTTCTTCAAAATTTCGAAACTTTAATAGATTTATTTTGCGCACATAACGGCGAAGATAATATAAAATGTACCATTTTCAATTTTCGGGTTCTTTGAAAATATTTCTTCAAAATTTCGAAACTTTAATAGATTTATTTTGAGCACATAACGGCGAAGATAATATAAAATGTACCATTTTCAATTTTCGGGTTCTTTGAAAATATTTTTCAAAATTTCGAAACTTTAATAGATTTATTTTATGCACATAACGGCAAAGATCATAAAAAAAGTACCATTTTCAATTTTCAGGTTCTTTGAAAATATTTCTTCAAAATTTCGAAACTTTAATAGATTTTTTTTGCGCACATAACGGCGAAGATAATATAAAATGTACCATTTTCAATTTCGGGTTCTTTGAAAATATTTCTACAAAATTTCGAAACTTCAATAGATTTATTTTGTGCGCATAATGGCAAAGATCATAAAAAAAGTACCATTTTCAATTTTCAGGTTCTTTGAAGATATTTCTTCAAAATTTCGAAACTTTAATAGATTAATTTTGAGCACATAACGGCGAAGATAATATAAAATGTACCATTTTCAATTTTCGGGTTCTTTGAAAATATTTCTTCAAAATTTCGAAACTTTAATAGATTTATTTTGCGCACATAACGGCGAAGATAATATAAAATGTACCATTTTCAATTTCGGGTTCTTTGAAAATATTTCTACAAAATTTCGAAACTTTAATAGATTTATTTTGTGCACATAACGGCAAAGATAATATAAAAAGATCCATTTTCAATTTTCGGGTTCTTTGAAAATATTTCTTCAAAATTTCGGAACTTTAATAGATTTATTTTGCACACATAACGGCGAAGATAATATAAAATGTACCATTTTCAATTTTCGGGTTCTTTGAAAATATTTCTTCAAAATTTCGAAACTTTAATAGATTTATTTTGCGCACATAACGGCGAAGATAATATAAAATGTACCATTTTCAATTTTCGGGTTCTTTGAAAATATTTCTTCAAAATTTCGAAACTTTAATAGATTTATTTTGCGCACATAACGACGAAGATAATATAAAAAGATCCATTTTCAATTTTCGTGTTCTTTGAAAATATTTCTTCAAAATTTCAAAACTTTAATAGATTCATTTTGCGCACATAACGGCGAAGATAATATAAAATGTACCATTTTCAATTTTCGGGTTCTTTGAAAATATTTCTTCAAAATTTCGAAACTTTAATAGATTTATTTTTCGCACATAACGGCAAAGATCATAAAAAAAGTACCATTTTCAATTTTCGGGTTCTTTGAAAATATTTCTTCAAAATTTCAAAACTTTAATAGATTCATTTTGCGCACATAACGGCGAAGATAATATAAAATGTACCATTTTCAATTTTCGGGTTCTTTGAAAATATTTCTTCAAAATTTCGAAACTTTAATAGATTTATTTTGCGCACATAACGGCGAAGATAATATAAAATGTACCATTTTCAATTTTCGGGTTCTTTGAAAATATTTCTTCAAAATTTCGAAACTTTAACTCATTTTTTTTGCGCACATAACGGCAAAGATCATAAAAAAAGTACCATTTTCAATTTTCGGGTTCTTTGAAAATATTTCTTCAAAATTTCGAAACTTTAATAGATTTATTTTGCGCACATAACGGCGAAGATAATATAAAATGTACCATTTTCAATTTTCGGGTTCTTTGAAAATATTTCTTCAAAATTTCGAAACTTTAATAGATTTATTTTGCGCACATAACGGCGAAGATAATATAAAATGTACCATTTTCAATTTTCGGGTTCTTTGAAAATATATCTTCAAAATTTCGAATCTTTAATAGATTTATTTTGCGCACATAACGGCAAAAATAATGTAAAATGTATCATTTTCAGTTTTCAGGTTCTTTGAAAATATTTCTTCAAAATTTCGAAACTTTAATAGATTTATTTTGAGCACATAACGGCGAAGATAATATAAAAAGATCCATTTTCAATTTTCGGGTTCTTTGAAAATATTTCTTCAAAATTTCGAAACTTTAATAGATTAATTTTGAGCACATAACGGCGAAGATAATATAAAATGTACCATTTTCAATTTTCGGGTTCTTTGAAAATATTTCTTCAAAATTTCGAAACTTTAATAGATTTATTTTGCGCACATAACGGCGAAGATAATATAAAATGTACCATTTTCAATTTTCGGGTTCTTTGAAAATATTTCTTCAAAATTTCGAAACTTGAATAGATTTATTTTGCGCACATAACGGCGAAGATAATATAAAATGTACCATTTTCAATTTCGGGTTCTTTGAAAATATTTCTACAAAATTTCGAAACTTTAATAGATTTATTTTGTGCGCATAATGGCAAAGATCATAAAAAAAGTACCATTTTCAATTTTCAGGTTCTTTGAAGATATTTCTTCAAAATTTCGAATTTTTAATAGATTTATTTTGCGCACATAACGGCGAAGATAATATAAAATGTACCATTTTCAATTTTCGGGTTCTTTGAAAATATTTCTTCAAAATTTCGAAACTTTAATTCATTTTTTTTGCGCACATAACGGCAAAGATCATAAAAAAAGTACCATTTTCAATTTTCGGGTTCTTTGAAAATATTTCTTCAAAATTTCAAAACTTTAATAGATTTATTTTGCGCACATAACGGCGAAGATAATATAAAATGTACCATTTTCAATTTTCGGGTTCTTTGAAAATATTTCTTCAAAATTTCGAAACTTTAATAGATTTATTTTGCGCACATAACGGCGAAGATAATATAAAATGTACCATTTTCAATTTTCGAGTTCTTTGAAGATATTTCTTCAAAATTTCGAAACTTTAATAGATTAATTTTGAGCACATAACGGCGAAGATAATATAAAATGTACCATTTTCAATTTTCGGGTTCTTTGAAAATATTTCTTCAAAATTTCGAAACTTTAATAGATTTATTTTGCGCACATAACGGCGAAGATAATATAAAATGTACCATTTTCAATTTTCGGGTTCTTTGAAAATATTTCTTCAAAATTTCGAAACTTTAATAGATTTATTTTTCGCACATAACGGCAAAGATCATAAAAAAAGTACCATTTTCAATTTTCGGGTTCTTTGAAAATATTTCTTCAATATTTCAAAACTTTAATAGATTAATTTTGCGCACATAACGGCGAAGATAATATAAAATGTACCATTTTCAATTTTCGGGTTCTTTGAAAATATTTCTTCAAAATTTCGAAACTTTAATATATTTATTTTGCGCACATAACGGCAAAGATAATGTAAAATGTACCATTTTCAATTTTCGGGTTCTTTGAAAATATTTCTTCAAAATTTCGAAACTTTAATAGATTTATTTTGCGCACATAACGGCGAAGATAATATAAAATGTACCATTTTCAATTTTCGGGTTCTTTGAAAATATTTCTTCAAAATTTCGAAACTTTAATAGATTTATTTTGCGCACATAACGGCGAAGATAATATAAAATGTACCATTTTCAATTTTCGGGTTCTTTGAAAATATTTCTTCAAAATTTCGAAACTTTAATAGATTTATTTTGCGCACATAACGGCGAAGATAATATAAAATGTACCATTTTCAATTTTCGGGTTCTTTGATAATATTTCTTCAAAATTTCAAAACTTTAATAGATTCATTTTGCGCACATAACGGCGAAGATAATATAAAATGTACCATTTTCAATTTTCGGGTTCTTTGAAAATATTTCTTCAAAATTTCGAAACTTTAATAGATTTATTTTGCGCACATAACGGCGAAGATAATATAAAATGTACCATTTTCAATTTTCGGGTTCTTTGAAAATATTTCTTCAAAATTTCGAAACTTTAATAGATTTAATTTGCGCACATAACGGCAAAGATATACCATTTTCAATTTTCGGGTTCTTTGAAAATATTTTTTCAAAATTTCGAAACTTTAATAGATTTATTTTGTGCACATAACGGCAAAGATCATAAAAAAAGTACCATTTTCAATTTTCAGGTTCTTTGAAAATATTTTTTCAAAATTTCGAAACTTAAATAGATTTATTTAGCGCACATAACGGCAAAGATCGTAAAAAAAGTACCATTTTCAATTTTCGGGTTCTTTGAAAATATTTCTTCAAAATTTCGAAACTTTAATAGATTTATTTTGCGCACATAACGGCAAAGATATACCATTTTCAATTTTCGTTTTCTTTGAAAATATTTCTTCAAAATTTCGAAACTTTAATAGATTTATTTTGCGCACATAAAGGCAAAGATCATAAAAAAAGTACCATTTTCAATTTTCGGGTTCTTTGAAAATATTTCTTCAAAATTTCGAAACTTTAATAGATTTATTTTGCGCACATAACGGCGAAGATAATATAAAATGTACCATTTTCAATTTTCGGGTATTAAAGTTCCGAAATTTTGAAGAAATATTTTCAAAGAACCCGAAAATTGAAAATGGTATATCTTTGCCGTTATGTGCGCAAATTAAATCTATTAAAGTTTCGAAATTTTGAAGAAATATTTTCAAAGAACCCGAAAATTGAATATGGTACTTTTTATAGTATCTTTGCCGTTATGTGCGCAAAATAAATCTATTAAAGTTTCAAAATTTTGAAGAAATATTTTCAAAGAACCCGAAAATTGAAAATGGTAAATTTTTTATGATCTTTGCCCGTTATGTGCTCAAAATAAGTCTATTAAAGTTTCGAAATTTTGAAGAAATATTTTCAAAGAACCCGAAAATTGAAAATGGTACTTTTTATATTATCTTTGCCGTTGTGTGCGCAAAATAATTCTATTAAAGTTTCGAAATTTTGAAGAAATATTTTCAAAGAACCCGAAAATTGTAAATGGTACATTTTACATAGAAATATTTTCAAAGAACTTGAAAATTGAAAATGGTACTTTTTTTATGATCTTTGCCGTTATCTGTGCAAAATAAATCTATTAAAGTTTCGAAATTTTGAAGAAATATTTTCAAAGAACCCGAAAATTGAAAATGGTACTTTTTTTATGATCTTTGCCGTTATGTGCGCAAAATAAATCTATTAAAGTTTCGAAATTTTGAAGAAATATTTTCAATGAACTTGAAAATTGAAAATGGTACTTTTTTTATGATCTTTGCCGTTATGCGCGCAAAATAAATCTATTAAAGTTTTGAAATTTTGAAGAAATATTTTCAAAGAACTTGAAAATTGAGTATGGTACTTTTTTTATGATCTTTGCCGTTATGTGCGCAAAATAAATCTATTAAAGTTTCGAAATTTTGAAGAAATATTTTCAAAGAACCAGAAAATTGAAAATGGTACTTTTTATAGTATCTTTGCCGTTATGTGCTCAAGATAAATCTATTAAAATTTCGAAATTTTGATGAAATATTTTCAAAGAACCCGAAAATTGAATATGGTACTTTTTATAGTATCTTTGCCGTTATGTGCGCAAAATAAATCTATTAAAGTTTCGAAATTTTGAAGAAATATTTTCAAAGAACCTGAAAATTGAAAATGGTACTTTTTTTATGATCTTTGCCGTTATGTGCGCAAAATAAATATATTTAAGATTCGAAATTTTGAAGAAATATTTTCAAAGAACCCGAAAATTGAAATTAGTACCTTTTTTATGATCTTTGCCGTTATGTGCGCAAAATAAATCTATTTAAGTTTCGAAATTTTGAAGAAATATTTTCAAAGAACCCGAAAATTGTAAATGGTACATTTTACATTATCTTTGCCGTTATCTGTGCAAAATAAATCTATTAAAGTTCCGAAATTTTGAAGAAATATTTTCAAAGAACCCGAAAATTGAAAATGGATCTTTTTATATTATCTTTGCCGTTATGTGCGCAAAATAAATCTATTAAAGTTTTGAAATTTTGAAGAAATATTTTCAAAGAACCTGAAAATTGAAAATGGTACATTTTTTATGATCTTTGCCGTTATGTGCGCAAAATAAATCTATTAAAGTTTCGAAATTTTGAAGAACTATTTTCAAAGAACCCGAAAATTGAAAATGGATCTTTTTATATTAACTTTGCTGTTATGTGCGCAAAATAAGTCTATTAAAGTTTCGAAATTTTGAAGAAATATTTTCAAAGAATCCGAAAATTGAAAATGGTACATTTTTTATGATCTTTGCCGTTATGTGCGCAAAATAAATCTATTAAAGTTTCGAAATTTTGAAGAACTATTTTCTAAGAACCCGAAAATTGAAAATGGATCTTTTTATATTAACTTTGCTGTTATGTGCGCAAAATAAGTCTATTAAAGTTTCGAAATTTTGAAGAAATATTTTCAAAGAACCCGAAAATTGGAAATGGTACTTTTTTTATGATCTTTGCCGTTATGCGCGCAAAATAAATCTATTAAAGTTTTGAAATTTTGAAGAAATATTTTCAAAGAACCTGAAAATTGAAAATGGAACTTTTTTTATGATCTTTGCCGTTATGTGCGCAAAATAAATGTATTGAAGTTTCGAAATTTTGAAGAAATATTTTCAAAGAACCCGAAAATTGAAAATGGTACATTTTATATTATCTTTGCCGTAATGTGCGCAAAATAAATCTATTAAAGTTCCGAAATTTTGAAGAAATATTTACAAAGAACCCGAAAATTGAAAATGGATCTTTTTATATTATCTTTGCCGTTATGTGCGCAAAATAAATATATTTAAGATTCGAAATTTTGAAGAAATATTTTCAAAGAACCCGAAAATTGAAATTGGTACCTTTTTTATGATCTTTGCCGTTATGTGCGCAAAATAAATCTATTTATGTTTCGAAATTTTGAAGAAATATTTTAAAGAACCCAAAAATTGAAAATGGTACTTTTTTTATGATCTTTGCCGTTATGTGCGCAAAATAAATGTATTGAAGTTTCGAAATTTTGAAGAAATATTTTCAAAGAACCTGAAAATTGAAAATGGTACTTTTTTTATGATCTTTGCCGTTATGTGCGCAAAATAAATATATTTAAGATTCGAAATTTTGAAGAAATATTTTCAAAGAATCCGAAAAATGAAAATGGATCTTTTTATATTAACTTTGCTGTTATGTGCGCAAAATAAATCTATTAAAATTTCGAAATTTTGAAGAAATATTTTCAAAGAACCCGAAAATTGAAAATGGTACATTTTATATTATCTTTGCCGTAATGTGCGCAAAATAAATCTATTAAAGTTCCGAAATTTTGAAGAAATATTTTCAAAGAACCCGAAAATTGAAAATGGATCTTTTTATATTATCTTTGCCGTTATGTGCGCAAAATAAATCTATTAAAGTTTTGAAATTTTGAAGAAATATTTTCAAAGAACCTGAAAATTGAAAATGGTACTTTTTTTATGATCTTTGCCGTTATGTGTGCAAAATAAATATATTTAAGATTCGAAATTTTGAAGAAATATTTTCAAAGAACCCGAAAATTGAAATTGGTACATTTTACATTATCTTTGCCGTTATGTGCGCAAAATAAATCTATTAAAGTTTTGAAATTTTGAAGAAATATTTTCAAAGAACCCGAAAATTGAAAATGGATCTTTTTATATTAACTTTGCTGTTATGTGCGCAAAATAAGTCTATTAAAGTTTCGAAATTTTGAAGAAATATTTTCAAAGAATCCGAAAATTGAAAATGGTACATTTTTTATGATCTTTGCCGTTATGTGCGCAAAATAAATCTATTAAAGTTTTGAAATTTTGAAGAAATATTTTAAATGAACTTGAAAATTGAAAATGGTACTTTTTATATTATCTTTGCCGTTGTGTGCGCGAATTAATTCTATTAAAGTTTCAAAATTTTGAAGAAATATTTTCAAAGAATCCGAAAAATGAAAATGGATCTTTTTTATGATCTTTGCCGTTATGTGCGCAAAATAAGTATATTAAAGTTTCGAAATTTTGAAGAAATATTTTCAAAGAACCCGAAAATTGAAAATGGTACTTTTTATATTATCTTTGCCGTTGTGTGCGCAAAATAATTCTATTAAAGTATCGAAATTTTGAAGAAATATTTTCAAAGAACCCGAAAATTGAAAATGGTACTTTTTATATTGTCTTTGCCGTTGTGTGCGCAAAATAATTCTATTAAAGTTTCGAAATTTTGAAGAAATATTTTCAAAGAATCCGAAAAATGAAAATGGATCTTTTTATATTAACTTTGCTGTTATGTGCGCAAAATAAATCTATTAAAGTTTCGAAATTTTGAAGAAATATTTTCAAAGAACCCGAAAATTGAAAATGGTACTTTTTTTATGATCTTTGCCGTTATGTGCGCAAAATAAATGTATTGAAGTTTCGAAATTTTGAAGAAATATTTTCAAAGAACCTGAAAATTGGAAATGGTACATTTTATATTATCTTCGCCGTTATGTGCGCAAAATAAATCTATTAAAGTTTCGAAATTTTGAAGAACTATTTTCAAAGAACCCGAAAATTGAAAATGGTACTTTTTTTATGATCTTTGCCGTTATGTGCGCAAAATAAATCTATTAAAGTTTTGAAATTTTGAAGAAATATTTTCAAAGAACTTGAAAATTGAAAATGGTACTTTTTTTATCATCTTTGCCGTTATCTGTGCAAAATAAATCTATTAAAGTTTCGAAATTTTGAAGAAATATTTCCAAAGAACCCGAAAATTGAAAATGGTACTTTTTTTATGATCTTTGCCTTTATGTGCGCAAAATAAATCTATTAAAGTTTTGAAATTTTGAAGAAATATTTTCAAAGAACTTGAAAATTGAAAATGGTACTTTTTTTATGTTCTTTGCCGTTATCGGCAAAGATAATATAAAAAGATCCATTTTCAATTTTCGTTTTCTTTGAAAATATTTCTTCAAAATTTCGAAACTTTAATAGATTTATTTTGCGCACATAACGGCAAAAATAAAGTAAAATGTATCATTTTCAGTTTTCAGGTTCTTTGAAAATATTTCTATAAAATTTCGAAACTTTAATAGATTTATTTTGCGCATATAGCGGCAAAAATAATGTAAAATGTATCATTTTCAGTTTTCAGGTTCTTTGAAAATATTTCTTCAAAATTTCGAAACTTTAATAGATTTATTTTAAGCACATAACGACAAAGATAATATAAAAAGTACCATTTTCAATTTTCGGGTTCTTTGAAAATATTTCTTCAAAATTTCGAAACTTTAATAGATTTATTTTGCGCACATAACGGCAAAAATAAAGTAAAATGTATCATTTTCAGTTTTCAGGTTCTTTGAAAATATTTCTATAAAATTTCGAAACTTAAATAGATTTATTTTGCGCACATAACGGCAAAGATAATGTAAAATGTATCATTTTCAGTTTTCAGGTTCTTTGAAAATATTTCTTCAAAATTTCGAAACTTAAATAGATTTATTTAGCGCACATAACGGCAAAGATCATAAAAAAAGTACCATTTTCAATTTTCGAGTTCTTTGAAAATATTTCTTCAAAATTTCGAAACTTTAATAGATTTATTTTGCGCACATAACGGCAAAGATACTATAAAAAGTACCATATTCAATTTTCGGGTTCTTTGAAAATATTTCTTCAAAATTTCGAAACTTTAATAGATTTAATTTGCGCACATAACGGCAAAGATATACCATTTTCAATTTTCGGGTTCTTTGAAAATATTTTTTCAAAATTTCGAAACTTTAATAGATTTATTTTGTGCACATAACGGCAAAGATCATAAAAAAAGTACCATTTTCAATTTTCAGGTTCTTTGAAAATATTTTTTCAAAATTTCGAAACTTAAATAGATTTATTTAGCGCACATAACGGCAAAGATCGTAAAAAAAGTACCATTTTCAATTTTCGGGTTCTTTGAAAATATTTCTTCAAAATTTCGAAACTTTAATAGATTTATTTTGCGCACATAACGGCAAAGATATACCATTTTCAATTTTCGTTTTCTTTGAAAATATTTCTTCAAAATTTCGAAACTTTAATAGATTTATTTTGCGCACATAAAGGCAAAGATCATAAAAAAAGTACCATTTTCAATTTTCGGGTTCTTTGAAAATATTTCTTCAAAATTTCGAAACTTTAATAGATTTATTTTGCGCACATAACGGCGAAGATAATATAAAATGTACCATTTTCAATTTTCGGGTATTAAAGTTCCGAAATTTTGAAGAAATATTTTCAAAGAACCCGAAAATTGAAAATGGTATATCTTTGCCGTTATGTGCGCAAATTAAATCTATTAAAGTTTCGAAATTTTGAAGAAATATTTTCAAAGAACCCGAAAATTGAATATGGTACTTTTTATAGTATCTTTGCCGTTATGTGCGCAAAATAAATCTATTAAAGTTTCAAAATTTTGAAGAAATATTTTCAAAGAACCCGAAAATTGAAAATGGTAAATTTTTTATGATCTTTGCCCGTTATGTGCTCAAAATAAGTCTATTAAAGTTTCGAAATTTTGAAGAAATATTTTCAAAGAACCCGAAAATTGAAAATGGTACTTTTTATATTATCTTTGCCGTTGTGTGCGCAAAATAATTCTATTAAAGTTTCGAAATTTTGAAGAAATATTTTCAAAGAACCCGAAAATTGTAAATGGTACATTTTACATAGAAATATTTTCAAAGAACTTGAAAATTGAAAATGGTACTTTTTTTATGATCTTTGCCGTTATCTGTGCAAAATAAATCTATTAAAGTTTCGAAATTTTGAAGAAATATTTTCAAAGAACCCGAAAATTGAAAATGGTACTTTTTTTATGATCTTTGCCGTTATGTGCGCAAAATAAATCTATTAAAGTTTCGAAATTTTGAAGAAATATTTTCAATGAACTTGAAAATTGAAAATGGTACTTTTTTTATGATCTTTGCCGTTATGCGCGCAAAATAAATCTATTAAAGTTCCGAAATTTTGAAGAAATATTTTCAAAGAACTTGAAAATTGAGTATGGTACTTTTTTTATGATCTTTGCCGTTATGTGCGCAAAATAAATCTATTAAAGTTTCGAAATTTTGAAGAAATATTTTCAAAGAACCAGAAAATTGAAAATGGTACTTTTTATAGTATCTTTGCCGTTATGTGCTCAAGATAAATCTATTAAAATTTCGAAATTTTGATGAAATATTTTCAAAGAACCCGAAAATTGAATATGGTACTTTTTATAGTATCTTTGCCGTTATGTGCGCAAAATAAATCTATTAAAGTTTCGAAATTTTGAAGAAATATTTTCAAAGAACCTGAAAATTGAAAATGGTACTTTTTTTATGATCTTTGCCGTTATGTGCGCAAAATAAATATATTTAAGATTCGAAATTTTGAAGAAATATTTTCAAAGAACCCGAAAATTGAAATTAGTACCTTTTTTATGATCTTTGCCGTTATGTGCGCAAAATAAATCTATTTAAGTTTCGAAATTTTGAAGAAATATTTTCAAAGAACCCGAAAATTGTAAATGGTACATTTTACATTATCTTTGCCGTTATCTGTGCAAAATAAATCTATTAAAGTTCCGAAATTTTGAAGAAATATTTTCAAAGAACCCGAAAATTGAAAATGGATCTTTTTATATTATCTTTGCCGTTATGTGCGCAAAATAAATCTATTAAAGTTTTGAAATTTTGAAGAAATATTTTCAAAGAACCTGAAAATTGAAAATGGTACATTTTTTATGATCTTTGCCGTTATGTGCGCAAAATAAATCTATTAAAGTTTCGAAATTTTGAAGAACTATTTTCAAAGAACCCGAAAATTGAAAATGGATCTTTTTATATTAACTTTGCTGTTATGTGCGCAAAATAAGTCTATTAAAGTTTCGAAATTTTGAAGAAATATTTTCAAAGAATCCGAAAATTGAAAATGGTACATTTTTTATGATCTTTGCCGTTATGTGCGCAAAATAAATCTATTAAAGTTTCGAAATTTTGAAGAACTATTTTCAAAGAACCCGAAAATTGAAAATGGATCTTTTTATATTAACTTTGCTGTTATGTGCGCAAAATAAGTCTATTAAAGTTTCGAAATTTTGAAGAAATATTTTCAAAGAACCCGAAAATTGGAAATGGTACTTTTTTTATGATCTTTGCCGTTATGCGCGCAAAATAAATCTATTAAAGTTTTGAAATTTTGAAGAAATATTTTCAAAGAACCTGAAAATTGAAAATGGAACTTTTTTTATGATCTTTGCCGTTATGTGCGCAAAATAAATGTATTGAAGTTTCGAAATTTTGAAGAAATATTTTCAAAGAACCCGAAAATTGAAAATGGTACATTTTATATTATCTTTGCCGTAATGTGCGCAAAATAAATCTATTAAAGTTCCGAAATTTTGAAGAAATATTTACAAAGAACCCGAAAATTGAAAATGGATCTTTTTATATTATCTTTGCCGTTATGTGCGCAAAATAAATATATTTAAGATTCGAAATTTTGAAGAAATATTTTCAAAGAACCCGAAAATTGAAATTGGTACCTTTTTTATGATCTTTGCCGTTATGTGCGCAAAATAAATCTATTTATGTTTCGAAATTTTGAAGAAATATTTTAAAGAACCCAAAAATTGAAAATGGTACTTTTTTTATGATCTTTGCCGTTATGTGCGCAAAATAAATGTATTGAAGTTTCGAAATTTTGAAGAAATATTTTCAAAGAACCTGAAAATTGAAAATGGTACTTTTTTTATGATCTTTGCCGTTATGTGCGCAAAATAAATATATTTAAGATTCGAAATTTTGAAGAAATATTTTCAAAGAATCCGAAAAATGAAAATGGATCTTTTTATATTAACTTTGCTGTTATGTGCGCAAAATAAATCTATTAAAATTTCGAAATTTTGAAGAAATATTTTCAAAGAACCCGAAAATTGAAAATGGTACATTTTATATTATCTTTGCCGTAATGTGCGCAAAATAAATCTATTAAAGTTCCGAAATTTTGAAGAAATATTTTCAAAGAACCCGAAAATTGAAAATGGATCTTTTTATATTATCTTTGCCGTTATGTGCGCAAAATAAATCTATTAAAGTTTTGAAATTTTGAAGAAATATTTTCAAAGAACCTGAAAATTGAAAATGGTACTTTTTTTATGATCTTTGCCGTTATGTGTGCAAAATAAATATATTTAAGATTCGAAATTTTGAAGAAATATTTTCAAAGAACCCGAAAATTGAAATTGGTACATTTTACATTATCTTTGCCGTTATGTGCGCAAAATAAATCTATTAAAGTTTTGAAATTTTGAAGAAATATTTTCAAAGAACCTGAAAATTGAAAATGGATCTTTTTATATTAACTTTGCTGTTATGTGCGCAAAATAAGTCTATTAAAGTTTCGAAATTTTGAAGAAATATTTTCAAAGAATCCGAAAATTGAAAATGGTACATTTTTTATGATCTTTGCCGTTATGTGCGCAAAATAAATCTATTAAAGTTTTGAAATTTTGAAGAAATATTTTAAATGAACTTGAAAATTGAAAATGGTACTTTTTATATTATCTTTGCCGTTGTGTGCGCGAATTAATTCTATTAAAGTTTCAAAATTTTGAAGAAATATTTTCAAAGAATCCGAAAAATGAAAATGGATCTTTTTTATGATCTTTGCCGTTATGTGCGCAAAATAAGTATATTAAAGTTTCGAAATTTTGAAGAAATATTTTCAAAGAACCCGAAAATTGAAAATGGTACTTTTTATATTATCTTTGCCGTTGTGTGCGCAAAATAATTCTATTAAAGTATCGAAATTTTGAAGAAATATTTTCAAAGAACCCGAAAATTGAAAATGGTACTTTTTATATTGTCTTTGCCGTTGTGTGCGCAAAATAATTCTATTAAAGTTTCGAAATTTTGAAGAAATATTTTCAAAGAATCCGAAAAATGAAAATGGATCTTTTTATATTAACTTTGCTGTTATGTGCGCAAAATAAATCTATTAAAGTTTCGAAATTTTGAAGAAATATTTTCAAAGAACCCGAAAATTGAAAATGGTACTTTTTTTATGATTTTTGCCGTTATGTGCGCAAAATAAATGTATTGAAGTTTCGAAATTTTGAAGAAATATTTTCAAAGAACCTGAAAATTGGAAATGGTACATTTTATATTATCTTCGCCGTTATGTGCGCAAAATAAATCTATTAAAGTTTCGAAATTTTGAAGAACTATTTTCAAAGAACCCGAAAATTGAAAATGGTACTTTTTTTATGATCTTTGCCGTTATGTGCGCAAAATAAATCTATTAAAGTTTTGAAATTTTGAAGAAATATTTTCAAAGAACTTGAAAATTGAAAATGGTACTTTTTTTATCATCTTTGCCGTTATCTGTGCAAAATAAATCTATTAAAGTTTCGAAATTTTGAAGAAATATTTCCAAAGAACCCGAAAATTGAAAATGGTACTTTTTTTATGATCTTTGCCTTTATGTGCGCAAAATAAATCTATTAAAGTTTTGAAATTTTGAAGAAATATTTTCAAAGAACTTGAAAATTGAAAATGGTACTTTTTTTATGTTCTTTGCCGTTATCGGCAAAGATAATATAAAAAGATCCATTTTCAATTTTCGTTTTCTTTGAAAATATTTCTTCAAAATTTCGAAACTTTAATAGATTTATTTTGCGCACATAACGGCAAAAATAAAGTAAAATGTATCATTTTCAGTTTTCAGGTTCTTTGAAAATATTTCTATAAAATTTCGAAACTTTAATAGATTTATTTTGCGCATATAGCGGCAAAAATAATGTAAAATGTATCATTTTCAGTTTTCAGGTTCTTTGAAAATATTTCTTCAAAATTTCGAAACTTTAATAGATTTATTTTAAGCACATAACGACAAAGATAATATAAAAAGTACCATTTTCAATTTTCGGGTTCTTTGAAAATATTTCTTCAAAATTTCGAAACTTTAATAGATTTATTTTGCGCACATAACGGCAAAAATAAAGTAAAATGTATCATTTTCAGTTTTCAGGTTCTTTGAAAATATTTCTATAAAATTTCGAAACTTAAATAGATTTATTTTGCGCACATAACGGCAAAGATAATGTAAAATGTATCATTTTCAGTTTTCAGGTTCTTTGAAAATATTTCTTCAAAATTTCGAAACTTAAATAGATTTATTTTGTGCACATAACGGCAAAGATCATAAAAAAAGTACCATTTTCAATTTTCAGGTTCTTTGAAAATATTTTTTCAAAATTTCGAAACTTAAATAGATTTATTTAGCGCACATAACGGCAAAGATCGTAAAAAAAGTACCATTTTCAATTTTCGGGTTCTTTGAAAATATTTCTTCAAAATTTCGAAACTTTAATAGATTTATTTTGCGCACATAACGGCAAAGATATACCATTTTCAATTTTCGTTTTCTTTGAAAATATTTCTTCAAAATTTCGAAACTTTAATAGATTTATTTTGCGCACATAAAGGCAAAGATCATAAAAAAAGTACCATTTTCAATTTTCGGGTTCTTTGAAAATATTTCTTCAAAATTTCGAAACTTTAATAGATTTATTTTGCGCACATAACGGCGAAGATAATATAAAATGTACCATTTTCAATTTTCGGGTATTAAAGTTCCGAAATTTTGAAGAAATATTTTCAAAGAACCCGAAAATTGAAAATGGTATATCTTTGCCGTTATGTGCGCAAATTAAATCTATTAAAGTTTCGAAATTTTGAAGAAATATTTTCAAAGAACCCGAAAATTGAATATGGTACTTTTTATAGTATCTTTGCCGTTATGTGCGCAAAATAAATCTATTAAAGTTTCAAAATTTTGAAGAAATATTTTCAAAGAACCCGAAAATTGAAAATGGTAAATTTTTTATGATCTTTGCCCGTTATGTGCTCAAAATAAGTCTATTAAAGTTTCGAAATTTTGAAGAAATATTTTCAAAGAACCCGAAAATTGAAAATGGTACTTTTTATATTATCTTTGCCGTTGTGTGCGCAAAATAATTCTATTAAAGTTTCGAAATTTTGAAGAAATATTTTCAAAGAACCCGAAAATTGTAAATGGTACATTTTACATAGAAATATTTTCAAAGAACTTGAAAATTGAAAATGGTACTTTTTTTATGATCTTTGCCGTTATCTGTGCAAAATAAATCTATTAAAGTTTCGAAATTTTGAAGAAATATTTTCAAAGAACCCGAAAATTGAAAATGGTACTTTTTTTATGATCTTTGCCGTTATGTGCGCAAAATAAATCTATTAAAGTTTCGAAATTTTGAAGAAATATTTTCAATGAACTTGAAAATTGAAAATGGTACTTTTTTTATGATCTTTGCCGTTATGCGCGCAAAATAAATCTATTAAAGTTTTGAAATTTTGAAGAAATATTTTCAAAGAACTTGAAAATTGAGTATGGTACTTTTTTTATGATCTTTGCCGTTATGTGCGCAAAATAAATCTATTAAAGTTTCGAAATTTTGAAGAAATATTTTCAAAGAACCAGAAAATTGAAAATGGTACTTTTTATAGTATCTTTGCCGTTATGTGCTCAAGATAAATCTATTAAAATTTCGAAATTTTGATGAAATATTTTCAAAGAACCCGAAAATTGAATATGGTACTTTTTATAGTATCTTTGCCGTTATGTGCGCAAAATAAATCTATTAAAGTTTCGAAATTTTGAAGAAATATTTTCAAAGAACCTGAAAATTGAAAATGGTACTTTTTTTATGATCTTTGCCGTTATGTGCGCAAAATAAATATATTTAAGATTCGAAATTTTGAAGAAATATTTTCAAAGAACCCGAAAATTGAAATTAGTACCTTTTTTATGATCTTTGCCGTTATGTGCGCAAAATAAATCTATTTAAGTTTCGAAATTTTGAAGAAATATTTTCAAAGAACCCGAAAATTGTAAATGGTACATTTTACATTATCTTTGCCGTTATCTGTGCAAAATAAATCTATTAAAGTTCCGAAATTTTGAAGAAATATTTTCAAAGAACCCGAAAATTGAAAATGGATCTTTTTATATTATCTTTGCCGTTATGTGCGCAAAATAAATCTATTAAAGTTTTGAAATTTTGAAGAAATATTTTCAAAGAACCTGAAAATTGAAAATGGTACATTTTTTATGATCTTTGCCGTTATGTGCGCAAAATAAATCTATTAAAGTTTCGAAATTTTGAAGAACTATTTTCAAAGAACCCGAAAATTGAAAATGGATCTTTTTATATTAACTTTGCTGTTATGTGCGCAAAATAAGTCTATTAAAGTTTCGAAATTTTGAAGAAATATTTTCAAAGAATCCGAAAATTGAAAATGGTACATTTTTTATGATCTTTGCCGTTATGTGCGCAAAATAAATCTATTAAAGTTTCGAAATTTTGAAGAACTATTTTCAAAGAACCCGAAAATTGAAAATGGATCTTTTTATATTAACTTTGCTGTTATGTGCGCAAAATAAGTCTATTAAAGTTTCGAAATTTTGAAGAAATATTTTCAAAGAACCCGAAAATTGGAAATGGTACTTTTTTTATGATCTTTGCCGTTATGCGCGCAAAATAAATCTATTAAAGTTTTGAAATTTTGAAGAAATATTTTCAAAGAACCTGAAAATTGAAAATGGAACTTTTTTTATGATCTTTGCCGTTATGTGCGCAAAATAAATGTATTGAAGTTTCGAAATTTTGAAGAAATATTTTCAAAGAACCCGAAAATTGAAAATGGTACATTTTATATTATCTTTGCCGTAATGTGCGCAAAATAAATCTATTAAAGTTCCGAAATTTTGAAGAAATATTTACAAAGAACCCGAAAATTGAAAATGGATCTTTTTATATTATCTTTGCCGTTATGTGCGCAAAATAAATATATTTAAGATTCGAAATTTTGAAGAAATATTTTCAAAGAACCCGAAAATTGAAATTGGTACCTTTTTTATGATCTTTGCCGTTATGTGCGCAAAATAAATCTATTTATGTTTCGAAATTTTGAAGAAATATTTTAAAGAACCCAAAAATTGAAAATGGTACTTTTTTTATGATCTTTGCCGTTATGTGCGCAAAATAAATGTATTGAAGTTTCGAAATTTTGAAGAAATATTTTCAAAGAACCTGAAAATTGAAAATGGTACTTTTTTTATGATCTTTGCCGTTATGTGCGCAAAATAAATATATTTAAGATTCGAAATTTTGAAGAAATATTTTCAAAGAATCCGAAAAATGAAAATGGATCTTTTTATATTAACTTTGCTGTTATGTGCGCAAAATAAATCTATTAAAATTTCGAAATTTTGAAGAAATATTTTCAAAGAACCCGAAAATTGAAAATGGTACATTTTATATTATCTTTGCCGTAATGTGCGCAAAATAAATCTATTAAAGTTCCGAAATTTTGAAGAAATATTTTCAAAGAACCCGAAAATTGAAAATGGATCTTTTTATATTATCTTTGCCGTTATGTGCACAAAATAAATCTATTAAAGTTTTGAAATTTTGAAGAAATATTTTCAAAGAACCTGAAAATTGAAAATGGTACTTTTTTTATGATCTTTGCCGTTATGTGTGCAAAATAAATATATTTAAGATTCGAAATTTTGAAGAAATATTTTCAAAGAACCCGAAAATTGAAATTGGTACATTTTACATTATCTTTGCCGTTATGTGCGCAAAATAAATCTATTAAAGTTTTGAAATTTTGAAGAAATATTTTCAAAGAACCCGAAAATTGAAAATGGATCTTTTTATATTAACTTTGCTGTTATGTGCGCAAAATAAGTCTATTAAAGTTTCGAAATTTTGAAGAAATATTTTCAAAGAATCCGAAAATTGAAAATGGTACATTTTTTATGATCTTTGCCGTTATGTGCGCAAAATAAATCTATTAAAGTTTCCAAATTTTGAAGAACTATTTTCAAAGAACCCGAAAATTGAAAATGGATCTTTTTATATTAACTTTGCTGTTATGTGCGCAAAATAAGTCTATTAAAGTTTCGAAATTTTGAAGAAATATTTTCAAAGAACCCGAAAATTGGAAATGGTACATTTTATATTATCTTCGCCGTTATGTGCGCAAAATAAATCTATTAAAGTTTCGAAATTTTGAAGAACTATTTTCAAAGAACCCGAAAATTGAAAATGGTACATTTTTTATGTTCTTTGCCGTTATGTGCGCAAAATAAGTCTATTAAAGTTTCGAAATTTTGAAGAAATATTTTCAAAGAACCCGAAAATTGGAAATGGTACATTTTATATTATCTTCGCCTTTATGTGCGCAAAATAAATCTATTAAAGTTTCGAAATTTTGAAGAAATATTTTCAAAGAACCCGAAAATTGAAAATGGTACTTTTTATATTATCTTTGCCGTTGTGTGCGCGAAATAATTCTATTAAAGTTTCAAAATTTTGAAGAAATATTTTCAAAGAATCCGAAAAATGAAAATGGATCTTTTTTATGATCTTTGCCGTTATGTGCGCAAAATAAGTATATTAAAGTTTCGAAATTTTGAAGAAATATTTTCAAAGAACCCGAAAATTGAAAATGGTACTTTTTACATTATCTTTGCCGTTATATGCGCAAAATAAATCTATTAAAGTTTCGAAATTTTGAAGAAATATTTTTAAAGAACCCGAAAATTGGAAATGGTACATTTTATATTATCTTCGCCGTTATGTGCGCAAAATAAATCTATTAAAGTTTCGAAATTTTGAAGAACTATTTTCAAAGAACCCGAAAATTGAACATTGTACTTTTTTTATGATCTTTGCCGTTATGTGCGCAAAATAAGTCTATTAAAGTTTCGAAATTTTGAAGAAATATTTTCAAAGAACCCGAAAATTGAAAATGGTACTTTTTATATTATCTTTGCCGTTGTGTGCGCAAAATAATTCTATTAAAGTTTCGAAATTTTGAAGAAATATTTTCAAAGAACCCGAAAATTGAAAATGGATCTTTTTATATTAACTTTGCTGTTATGTGCGCAAAATAAGTCTATTAAAGTTTCGAAATTTTGAAGAAATATTTTCAAAGAATCCGAAAATTGAAAATGGTACATTTTTTATGATCTTTGCCGTTATGTGCGCAAAATAAATCTATTAAAGTTTCGAAATTTTGAAGAAATATTTTCAAAGAACCCGAAAATTGGAAATGGTACATTTTATATTATCTTCGCTTTTATGTGCGCAAAATAAATCTATTAAAGTTTCGAAATTTTGAAGAAATATTTTCAAAGAACCCGAAAATTGAAAATGGTACTTTTTATATTATCTTTGCCGTTGTGTGCGCGAAATAATTCTATTAAAGTTTCAAAATTTTGAAGAAATATTTTCAAAGAATCCGAAAAATGAAAATGGATCTTTTTTATGATCTTTGCCGTTATGTGCGCAAAATAAGTATATTAAAGTTTCGAAATTTTGAAGTAATATTTTCAAAGAACCCGAAAATTGAAAATGGTACTTTTTATATTATCTTTGCCGTTGTGTGCGCAAAATAATTCTATTAAAGTTTCGAAATTTTCAAGAAATATTTTCAAAGAACCCGAAAATTGGAAATGGTACATTTTTTATGATCTTTGCCGTTATGTGCGCAAAATAAATCTATTAAAGTTTTGAAATTTTGAAGAAATATTTTCAATGAACTTGAAAATTGAAAATGGTACTTTTTATATTATCTTTGCCGTTGTGTGCGCGAAATAATTCTATTAAAGTTTCAAAATTTTGAAGAAATATTTTCAAAGAATCCGAAAAATGAAAATGGATCTTTTTTATGATCTTTGCCGTTATGTGCGCAAAATAAGTATATTAAAGTTTCGAAATTTTGAAGAAATATTTTCAAAGAACCCGAAAATTGAAAATGGTACTTTTTATATTATCTTTGCCGTTGTGTGCGCAAAATAATTCTATTAAAGTATCGAAATTTTGAAGAAATATTTTCAAAGAACCCGAAAATTGAAAATGGTACTTTTTATATTGTCTTTGCCGTTGTGTGCGCAAAATAATTCTATTAAAGTTTCGAAATTTTGAAGAAATATTTTCAAAGAATCCGAAAAATGAAAATGGATCTTTTTATATTAACTTTGCTGTTATGTGCGCAAAATAAATCTATTAAAGTTTCGAAATTTTGAAGAAATATTTTCAAAGAACCCGAAAATTGAAAATGGTACTTTTTTTATGATCTTTGCCGTCATGTGCGCAAAATAAATGTATTGAAGTTTCGAAATTTTGAAGAAATATTTTCAAAGAAACTGAAAATTGAAAATGGATCTTTTTATATTAACTTTGCTGTTATGTGCGCAAAATAAGTCTATTAAAGTTTCGAAATTTTGAAGAACTATTTTCAAAGAACCCGAAAATTGAAAATGGTACATTTTTTATGATCTTTGCCGTTATGTGCGCAAAATAAGTCTATTAAAGTTTCGAAATTTTGAAGAAATATTTTCAAAGAACCCGAAAATTGGAAATGGTACATTTTATATTATCTTCGCCGTTATGTGCGCAAAATAAATCTATTAAAGTTTCGAAATTTTGAAGAACTATTTTCAAAGAACCCGAAAATTGAAAATGGTACTTTTTTTATGATCTTTGCCGTTATGTGCGCAAAATAAATCTATTAAAGTTTTGAAATTTTGAAGAAATATTTTCAAAGAACTTGAAAATTGAAAATGGTACTTTTTTTTATGATCTTTGCCGTTATCTGTGCAAAATAAATCTATTAAAGTTTCGAAATTTTGAAGAAATATTTCCAAAGAAACCGAAAATTGAAAATGGTACTTTTTTTATGATCTTTGCCTTTATGTGCGCAAAATAAATCTATTAAAGTTTTGAAATTTTGAAGAAATATTTTCAAAGAACTTGAAAATTGAAAATGGTACTTTTTTTATGTTCTTTGCCGTTATCTGTGCAAAATAAATCTATTAAAGTTTCGAAATTTTGAAGAAATATTTTCAAAGAACTTGAAAATTGAAAATGGTACTTTTTTTATGATCTTTGCCGTTATGTGCGCAAAATAAATCTATTAAAGTTTCGAAATTTTGAAGAACTATTTTCAAAGAACCCGAAAATTGAAAATGGATCTTTTTATATTAACTTTGCTGTTATGTGCGCAAAATAAGTCTATTAAAGTTTCGAAATTTTGAAGAAATATTTTCAAAGAACCCGAAAATTGGAAATGGTACATTTTATATTATCTTCGCCGTTATGTGCGCAAAATAAATCTATTAAAGTTTCGAAATTTTGAAGAACTATTTTCAAAGAACCCGAAAATTGAAAATGGTACATTTTTTATGATCTTTGCCGTTATGTGCGCAAAATAAGTCTATTAAAGTTTCGAAATTTTGAAGAAATATTTTCAAAGAACCCGAAAATTGGAAATGGTACATTTTATATTATCTTCGCCTTTATGTGCGCAAAATAAATCTATTAAAGTTTCGAAATTTTGAAGAAATATTTTCAAAGAACCCGAAAATTGGAAATGGTACATTTTATATTATCTTCGCCTTTATGTGCGCAAAATAAGTATATTAAAGTTTCGAAATTTTGAAGTAATATTTTCAAAGAACCCGAAAATTGAAAATGGTACTTTTTATATTATCTTTGCCGTTGTGTGCGCAAAATAATTCTATTAAAGTTTCGAAATTTTCAAGAAATATTTTCAAAGAACCCGAAAATTGGAAATGGTACATTTTTTATGATCTTTGCCGTTATGTGCGCAAAATAAATCTATTAAAGTTTTGAAATTTTAAAGAAATATTTTCAATGAACTTGAAAATTGAAAATGGTACTTTTTATATTATCTTTGCCGTTGTGTGCGCGAAATAATTCTATTAAAGTTTCAAAATTTTGAAGAAATATTTTCAAAGAATCCGAAAAATGAAAATGGTTCTTTTTTATGATCTTTGCCGTTATGTGCGCAAAATAAGTATATTAAAGTTTCGAAATTTTGAAGAAATATTTTCAAAGAACCCGAAAATTGAAAATGGTACTTTTTATATTATCTTTGCCGTTGTGTGCGCAAAATAATTCTATTAAAGTATCGAAATTTTGAAGAAATATTTTCAAAGAACCCGAAAATTGAAAATGGTACTTTTTATATTGTTTTTGCCGTTGTGTGCGCAAAATAATTCTATTAAAGTTTCGAAATTTTGAAGAAATATTTTCAAAGAACCCGAAAATTGAAAATGGTACTTTTTTTATGATCTTTGCCGTTATGTGCGCAAAATAAATGTATTAAAGTTTCGAAATTTTGAAGAACTATTTTCAAAGAACCCGAAAATTGAAAATGGATCTTTTTATATTAACTTTGCTGTTATGTGCGCAAAATAAGTCTATTAAAGTTTCGAAATTTTGAAGAAATATTTTCAAAGAATCCGAAAATTGAAAATGGTACATTTTTTATGATCTTTGCCGTTATGTGCGCAAAATAAATCTATTAAAGTTTCGAAATTTTGAAGAACTATTTTCAAAGAACCCGAAAATTGAAAATGGATCTTTTTATATTAACTTTGCTGTTATGTGCGCAAAATAAGTCTATTAAAGTTTCGAAATTTTGAAGAAATATTTTCAAAGAACCCGAAAATTTGAAATGGTACTTTTTTTATGATCTTTGCCGTTATGCGCGCAAAATAAATCTATTAAAGTTTTGAAATATTGAAGAAATATTTTCAAAGAACCTGAAAATTGAAAATGGAACTTTTTTTATGATCTTTGCCGTTATGTGCGCAAAATAAATGTATTGAAGTTTCGAAATTTTGAAGAAATATTTTCAAAGAACCTGAAAATTGAAAATGGTACTTTTTTTATGATCTTTGCCGTTATGTGCGCAAAATAAATATATTTAAGATTCGAAATTTTGAAGAAATATTTTCAAAGAATCCGAAAAATGAAAATGGATCTTTTTATATTAACTTTGCCGTTATGTGCGCAAAATAAATCTATTAAAGTTCCGAAATTTTGAAGAAATATTTTCAAAGAACCCGAAAATTGAAAATGGATCTTTTTATATGATCTTTGCCGTTATGTGCGCAAAATAAGTCTATTAAAGTTTCGAAATTTTGAAGAAATATTTTCAAAGAACCCGAAAATTGGAAATGGTACATTTTATATTATCTTCGCCTTTATGTGCGCAAAATAAATCTATTAAAGTTTCGAAATTTTGAAGAAATATTTTCAAAGAACCCGAAAATTGAAAATGGTACTTTTTTTATGATCTTTGCCGTTATGTGCGCAAAATAAATGTATTAAAGTTTCGAAATTTTGAAGAACTATTTTCAAAGAACCCGAAAATTGAAAATGGATCTTTTTATATTAACTTTGCTGTTATGTGCGCAAAATAAGTCTATTAAAGTTTCGAAATTTTGAAGAAATATTTTCAAAGAATCCGAAAATTGAAAATGGTACATTTTTTATGATCTTTGCCGTTATGTGCGCAAAATAAATCTATTAAAGTTTCGAAATTTTGAAGAACTATTTTCAAAGAACCCGAAAATTGAAAATGGATCTTTTTATATTAACTTTGCTGTTATGTGCGCAAAATAAGTCTATTAAAGTTTCGAAATTTTGAAGAAATATTTTCAAAGAACCCGAAAATTTGAAATGGTACTTTTTTTATGATCTTTGCCGTTATGCGCGCAAAATAAATCTATTAAAGTTTTGAAATATTGAAGAAATATTTTCAAAGAACCTGAAAATTGAAAATGGAACTTTTTTTATGATCTTTGCCGTTATGTGCGCAAAATAAATGTATTGAAGTTTCGAAATTTTGAAGAAATATTTTCAAAGAACCCGAAAATTGAAAATGGTACATTTTATATTATCTTTGCCGTAATGTGCGCAAAATAAATCTATTAAAGTTCCGAAATTTTGAAGAAATATTTACAAAGAACCCGAAAATTGAAAATGGATCTTTTTATATTATCTTTGCCGTTATGTGCGCAAAATAAATATATTTAAGATTCGAAATTTTGAAGAAATATTTTCAAAGAACCCGAAAATTGAAATTGGTACCTTTTTTATGATCTTTGCCGTTATGTGCGCAAAATAAGTCTATTTATGTTTCGAAATTTTGAAGAAATATTTTAAAGAACCCAAAAATTGAAAATGGTACTTTTTTTATGATCTTTGCCGTTATGTGCGCAAAATAAATGTATTGAAGTTTCGAAATTTTGAAGAAATATTTTCAAAGAACCTGAAAATTGAAAATGGTACTTTTTTTATGATCTTTGCCGTTATGTGCGCAAAATAAATATATTTAAGATTCGAAATTTTGAAGAAATATTTTCAAAGAATCCGAAAAATGAAAATGGATCTTTTTATATTAACTTTGCCGTTATGTGCGCAAAATAAATCTATTAAAGTTCCGAAATTTTGAAGAAATATTTTCAAAGAACCCGAAAATTGAAAATGGATCTTTTTATATTATCTTTGCCGTTATGTGCGCAAAATAAATCTATTAAAGTTTTGAAATTTTGAAGAAATATTTTCAAAGAACCTGAAAATTGGAAATGGTACTTTTTTTATGATCTTTGCCGTTATGTGTGCAAAATAAATATATTTAAGATTCGAAATTTTGAAGAAATATTTTCAAAGAACCCGAAAATTGAAATTGGTACATTTTACATTATCTTTGCCGTTATGTGCGCAAAATAAATCTATTAAAGTTTTGAAATTTTGAAGAAATATTTTCAAAGAACCCGAAAATTGAAAATGGATCTTTTTATATTAACTTTGCTGTTATGTGCGCAAAATAAGTCTATTAAAGTTTCGAAATTTTGAAGAAATATTTTCAAAGAATCCGAAAATTGAAAATGGTACATTTTTTATGATCTTTGCCGTTATGTGCGCAAAATAAATCTATTAAAGTTTCGAAATTTTGAAGAACTATTTTCAAAGAACCCGAAAATTGAAAATGGATCTTTTTATATTAACTTTGCTGTTATGTGCGCAAAATAAGTCTATTAAAGTTTCGAAATTTTGAAGAAATATTTTCAAAGAACCCGAAAATTGGAAATGGTACATTTTATATTATCTTCGCCGTTATGTGCGCAAAATAATTCTATTAAAGTTTCAAAATTTTGAAGAAATATTTTCAAAGAATCCGAAAAATGAAAATGGATCTTTTTTATGATCTTTGCCGTTATGTGCGCAAAATAAGTATATTAAAGTTTCGAAATTTTGAAGAAATATTTTCAAAGAACCCGAAAATTGAAAATGGTACTTTTTACATTATCTTTGCCGTTATATGCGCAAAATAAATCTATTAAAGTTTCGAAATTTTGAAGAAATATTTTTAAAGAACCCGAAAATTGGAAATGGTACATTTTATATTATCTTCGCCGTTATGTGCGCAAAATAAATCTATTAAAGTTTCGAAATTTTGAAGAACTATTTTCAAAGAACCCGAAAATTGAAAATTGTACTTTTTTTATGATCTTTGCCGTTATGTGCGCAAAATAAGTCTATTAAAGTTTCGAAATTTTGAAGAAATATTTTCAAAGAACCCGAAAATTGAAAATGGTACTTTTTATATTATCTTTGCCGTTGTGTGCGCGAAATAATTCTATTAAAGTTTCAAAATTTTGAAGAAATATTTTCAAAGAATCCGAAAAATGAAAATGGATCTTTTTTATGATCTTTGCCGTTATGTGCGCAAAATAAGTATATTAAAGTTTCGAAATTTTGAAGTAATATTTTCAAAGAACCCGAAAATTGAAAATGGTACTTTTTATATTATCTTTGCTGTTATGTGCGCAAAATAAGTCTATTAAAGTTTCGAAATTTTGAAGAAATATTTTCAAAGAACCCGAAAATTGGAAATGGTACATTTTATATTATCTTCGCCGTTATGTGCGCAAAATAAATCTATTAAAGTTTCGAAATTTTAAAGAACTATTTTCAAAGAACCCGAAAATTGAAAATGGTACTTTTTATGTTATCTTTGCCGTTGTGTGCGCGAAATAATTCTATTAAAGTTTCAAAATTTTGAAGAAATATTTTCAAAGAATCCGAAAAATGAAAATGGATCTTTTTTATGATCTTTGCCGTTATGTGCGCAAAATAAGTATATTAAAGTTTCGAAATTTTGAAGTAATATTTTCAAAGAACCCGAAAATTGAAAATGGTACTTTTTATATTATCTTTGCCGTTGTGTGCGCAAAATAATTCTATTAAAGTTTCGAAATTTTCAAGAAATATTTTCAAAGAACCCGAAAATTGGAAATGGTACATTTTTTATGATCTTTGCCGTTATGTGCGCAAAATAAATGTATTGAAGTTTCGAAATTTTGAAGAAATATTTTCAAAGAACCTGAAAATTGAAAATGGATCTTTTTATATTAACTTTGCTGTTATGTGCGCAAAATAAGTCTATTAAAGTTTCGAAATTTTGAAGAACTATTTTCAAAGAACCCGAAAATTGAAAATGGATCTTTTTATATTAACTTTGCTGTTATGTGCGCAAAATAAGTATATTAAAGTTTCGAAATTTTGAAGAAATATTTTCAAAGAACCCGAAAATTGGAAATGGTACATTTTATATTATCTTCGCCGTTATGTGCGCAAAATAAATCTATTAAAGTTTCGAAATTTTGAAGAACTATTTTCAAAGAACCCGAAAATTGAAAATGGTACTTTTTTTATGATCTTTGCCGTTATGTGCGCAAAATAAATCTATTAAAGTTTTGAAATTTTGAAGAAATATTTTCAAAGAACTTGAAAATTGAAAATGGTACTTTTTTTATGATCTTTGCCGTTATCTGTGCAAAATAAATCTATTAAAGTTTCGAAATTTTGAAGAAATATTTCCAAAGAACCCGAAAATTGAAAATGGTACTTTTTTTATGATCTTTGCCTTTATGTGCGCAAAATAAATCTATTAAAGTTTTGAAATTTTGAAGAAATATTTTCAAAGAACTTGAAAATTGAAAATGGTACTTTTTTTATGTTCTTTGCCGTTATCTGTGCAAAATAAATCTATTAAAGTTTCGAAATTTTGAAGAAATATTTTCAAAGAACTTGAAAATTGAAAATGGTACTTTTTTTATGATCTTTGCCGTTATGTGCGCAAAATAAATCTATTAAAGTTTCGAAATTTTGAAGAACTATTTTCAAAGAACCCGAAAATTGAAAATGGATCTTTTTATATTAACTTTGCTGTTATGTGCGCAAAATAAGTCTATTAAAGTTTCGAAATTTTGAAGAAATATTTTCAAAGAACCCGAAAATTAGAAATGGTACATTTTATATTATCTTCGCCTTTATGTGCGCAAAATAAATCTATTAAAGTTTCGAAATTTTGAAGAAATATTTTCAAAGAACCCGAAAATTGAAAATGGTACTTTTTATATTATCTTTGCCGTTGTGTGCGCAAAATAATTCTATTAAAGTATCGAAATTTTGAAGAAATATTTTCAAAGAACCCGAAAATTGAAAATGGTACTTTTTATATTGTCTTTGCCGTTGTGTGCGCAAAATAATTCTATTAAAGTTTCGAAATTTTGAAGAAATATTTTCAAAGAATCCGAAAAATGAAAATGGATCTTTTTTATGATCTTTGCCGTTATGTGCGCAAAATAAGTATATTAAAGTTTCGAAATTTTGAAGAAATATTTTCAATGAACTTGAAAATTGAAAATGGTACTTTTTATATTATCTTTGCCGTTGTGTGCGCGAAATAATTCTATTAAAGTTTCAAAATTTTGAAGAAATATTTTCAAAGAATCCGAAAAATGAAAATGGATCTTTTTTATGATCTTTGCCGTTATGTGCGCAAAATAAGTATATTAAAGTTTCGAAATTTTGAAGAAATATTTTCAAAGAACCCGAAAATTGAAAATGGTACTTTTTATATTATCTTTGCCGTTGTGTGCGCAAAATAATTCTATTAAAGTATCGAAATTTTGAAGAAATATTTTCAAAGAACCCGAAAATTGAAAATGGTACTTTTTATATTGTCTTTGCCGTTGTGTGCGCAAAATAATTCTATTAAAGTTTCGAAATTTTGAAGAAATATTTTCAAAGAATCCGAAAAATGAAAATGGATCTTTTTATATTAACTTTGCTGTTATGTGCGCAAAATAAATCTATTAAAGTTTCGAAATTTTGAAGAAATATTTTCAAAGAACCCGAAAATTGAAAATGGTACTTTTTTTATGATCTTTGCCGTTATGTGCGCAAAATAAATGTATTGAAGTTTCGAAATTTTGAAGAAATATTTTCAAAGAACCTGAAAATTGAAAATGGATCTTTTTATATTAACTTTGCTGTTATGTGCGCAAAATAAGTCTATTAAAGTTTCGAAATTTTGAAGAACTATTTTCAAAGAACCCGAAAATTGAAAATGGATCTTTTTATATTAACTTTGCTGTTATGTGCGCAAAATAAGTCTATTAAAGTTTCGAAATTTTGAAGAAATATTTTCAAAGAACCCGAAAATTGGAAATGGTACATTTTATATTATCTTCGCCGTTATGTGCGCAAAATAAATCTATTAAAGTTTCGAAATTTTGAAGAACTATTTTCAAAGAACCCGAAAATTGAAAATGGTACTTTTTTTTATGATCTTTGCCGTTATGTGCGCAAAATAAATCTATTAAAGTTTTGAAATTTTGAAGAAATATTTTCAAAGAACTTGAAAATTGAAAATGGTACTTTTTTTATGATCTTTGCCGTTATCTGTGCAAAATAAATCTATTAAAGTTTCGAAATTTTGAAGAAATATTTCCAAAGAACCCGAAAATTGAAAATGGTACTTTTTTTATGATCTTTGCCTTTATGTGCGCAAAATAAATCTATTAAAGTTTTGAAATTTTGAAGAAATATTTTCAAAGAACTTGAAAATTGAAAATGGTACTTTTTTTATGTTCTTTGCCGTTATCTGTGCAAAATAAATCTATTAAAGTTTCGAAATTTTGAAGAAATATTTTCAAAGAACTTGAAAATTGAAAATGGTACTTTTTTTATGATCTTTGCCGTTATGTGCGCAAAATAAATCTATTAAAGTTTCGAAATTTTGAAGAACTATTTTCAAAGAACCCGAAAATTGAAAATGGATCTTTTTATATTAACTTTGCTGTTATGTGCGCAAAATAAGTCTATTAAAGTTTCGAAATTTTGAAGAAATATTTTCAAAGAACCCGAAAATTGGAAATGGTACATTTTATATTATCTTCGCCGTTATGTGCGCAAAATAAATCTATTAAAGTTTCGAAATTTTGAAGAACTATTTTCAAAGAACCCGAAAATTGAAAATGGTACATTTTTATGATCTTTGCCGTTATGTGCGCAAAATAAGTCTATTAAAGTTTCGAAATTTTGAAGAAATATTTTCAAAGAACCCGAAAATTGGAAATGGTACTTTTTATATTATCTTTGCCGTTGTGTGCGCGAAATAATTCTATTAAAGTTTCAAAATTTTGAAGAAATATTTTCAAAGAATCCGAAAAATGAAAATGGTTCTTTTTTATGATCTTTGCCGTTATGTGCGCAAAATAAGTATATTAAAGTTTCGAAATTTTGAAGAAATATTTTCAAAGAACCCGAAAATTGAAAATGGTACTTTTTATATTATCTTTGCCGTTGTGTGCGCAAAATAATTCTATTAAAGTATCGAAATTTTGAAGAAATATTTTCAAAGAACCCGAAAATTGAAAATGGTACTTTTTATATTGTCTTTGCCGTTGTGTGCGCAAAATAATTCTATTAAAGTTTCGAAATTTTGAAGAAATATTTTCAAAGAATCCGAAAAATGAAAATGGATCTTTTTATATTAACTTTGCTGTTATGTGCGCAAAATAAATCTATTAAAGTTTCGAAATTTTGAAGAAATATTTTCAAAGAACCCGAAAATTGAAAATGGTACTTTTTTTATGATCTTTGCCGTTATGTGCGCAAAATAAATGTATTGAAGTTTCGAAATTTTGAAGAAATATTTTCAAAGAACCTGAAAATTGAAAATGGTACTTTTTTTATGATCTTTGCCGTTATGTGCGCAAAATAAATCTATTAAAGTTTTGAAATTTTGAAGAAATATTTTCAAAGAACTTGAAAATTGAAAATGGTACTTTTTTTATGATCTTTGCCGTTATCTGTGCAAAATAAATCTATTAAAGTTTCGAAATTTTGAAGAAATATTTTCAAAGAACCCGAAAATTGGAAATGGTACTTTTTACCGTTATGTGCGCAAAATAAGTATATTAAAGTTTCGAAATTTTGAAGAAATATTTTCAATGAACTTGAAAATTGAAAATGGTACTTTTTATATTATCTTTGCCGTTGTGTGCGCGAAATAATTCTATTAAAGTTTCAAAATTTTGAAGAAATATTTTCAAAGAATCCGAAAAATGAAAATGGATCTTTTTTATGATCTTTGCCGTTATGTGCGCAAAATAAGTATATTAAAGTTTCGAAATTTTGAAGAAATATTTTCAAAGAACCCGAAAATTGAAAATGGTACTTTTTATATTATCTTTGCCGTTGTGTGCGCAAAATAATTCTATTAAAGTATCGAAATTTTGAAGAAATATTTTCAAAGAACCCGAAAATTGAAAATGGTACTTTTTATATTGTCTTTGCCGTTGTGTGCGCAAAATAATTCTATTAAAGTTTCGAAATTTTGAAGAAATATTTTCAAAGAATCCGAAAAATGAAAATGGATCTTTTTATATTAACTTTGCTGTTATGTGCGCAAAATAAATCTATTAAAGTTTCGAAATTTTGAAGAAATATTTTCAAAGAACCCGAAAATTGAAAATGGTACTTTTTTTATGATCTTTGCCGTTATGTGCGCAAAATAAATGTATTGAAGTTTCGAAATTTTGAAGAAATATTTTCAAAGAACCTGAAAATTGAAAATGGATCTTTTTATATTAACTTTGCTGTTATGTGCGCAAAATAAGTCTATTAAAGTTTCGAAATTTTGAAGAACTATTTTCAAAGAACCCGAAAATTGAAAATGGATCTTTTTATATTAACTTTGCTGTTATGTGCGCAAAATAAGTCTATTAAAGTTTCGAAATTTTGAAGAAATATTTTCAAAGAACCCGAAAATTGGAAATGGTACATTTTATATTATCTTCGCCGTTATGTGCGCAAAATAAATCTATTAAAGTTTCGAAATTTTGAAGAACTATTTTCAAAGAACCCGAAAATTGAAAATGGTACTTTTTTTTATGATCTTTGCCGTTATGTGCGCAAAATAAATCTATTAAAGTTTCGAAATTTTGAAGAAATATTTTCAAAGAACCCGAAAATTGGAAATGGTACTTTTTATATTATCTTTGCCGTTGTGTGCGCAAAATAATTCTATTAAAGTATCGAAATTTTGAAGAAATATTTTCAAAGAACCCGAAAATTGAAAATGGTACTTTTTATATTGTCTTTGCCGTTGTGTGCGCAAAATAATTCTATTAAAGTTTCGAAATTTTGAAGAAATATTTTCAAAGAATCCGAAAAATGAAAATGGATCTTTTTATATTAACTTTGCTGTTATGTGCGCAAAATAAATCTATTAAAGTTTCGAAATTTTGAAGAAATATTTTCAAAGAACCCGAAAATTGAAAATGGTACTTTTTTTATGATCTTTGCCGTTATGTGCGCAAAATAAATGTATTGAAGTTTCGAAATTTTGAAGAAATATTTTCAAAGAACCTGAAAATTGAAAATGGATCTTTTTATATTAACTTTGCTGTTATGTGCGCAAAATAAGTCTATTAAAGTTTCGAAATTTTGAAGAACTATTTTCAAAGAACCCGAAAATTGAAAATGAATCTTTTTATATTAACTTTGCTGTTATGTGCGCAAAATAAGTCTATTAAAGTTTCGAAATTTTGAAGAAATATTTTCAAAGAACCCGAAAATTGGAAATGGTACATTTTATATTATCTTCGCCGTTATGTGCGCAAAATAAATCTATTAAAGTTTCGAAATTTTGAAGAACTATTTTCAAAGAACCCGAAAATTGAAAATGGTACTTTTTTTTATGATCTTTGCCGTTATGTGCGCAAAATAAATCTATTAAAGTTTTGAAATTTTGAAGAAATATTTTCAAAGAACTTGAAAATTGAAAATGGTACTTTTTTTATGATCTTTGCCGTTATCTGTGCAAAATAAATCTATTAAAGTTTCGAAATTTTGAAGAAATATTTCCAAAGAACCCGAAAATTGAAAATGGTACTTTTTTTATGATCTTTGCCTTTATGTGCGCAAAATAAATCTATTAAAGTTTTGAAATTTTGAAGAAATATTTTCAAAGAACTTGAAAATTGAAAATGGTACTTTTTTTATGTTCTTTGCCGTTATCTGTGCAAAATAAATCTATTAAAGTTTCGAAATTTTGAAGAAATATTTTCAAAGAACTTGAAAATTGAAAATGGTACTTTTTTTATGATCTTTGCCGTTATGTGCGCAAAATAAATCTATTAAAGTTTCGAAATTTTGAAGAACTATTTTCAAAGAACCCGAAAATTGAAAATGGATCTTTTTATATTAACTTTGCTGTTATGTGCGCAAAATAAGTCTATTAAAGTTTCGAAATTTTGAAGAAATATTTTCAAAGAACCCGAAAATTGGAAATGGTACATTTTATATTATCTTCGCCGTTATGTGCGCAAAATAAATCTATTAAAGTTTCGAAATTTTGAAGAACTATTTTCAAAGAACCCGAAAATTGAAAATGGTACATTTTTTATGATCTTTGCCGTTATGTGCGCAAAATAAGTCTATTAAAGTTTCGAAATTTTGAAGAAATATTTTCAAAGAACCCGAAAATTGGAAATGGTACTTTTTATATTATCTTTGCCGTTGTGTGCGCGAAATAATTCTATTAAAGTTTCAAAATTTTGAAGAAATATTTTCAAAGAATCCGAAAAATGAAAATGGATCTTTTTTATGATCTTTGCCGTTATGTGCGCAAAATAAGTATATTAAAGTTTCGAAATTTTGAAGTAATATTTTCAAAGAACCCGAAAATTGAAAATGGTACTTTTTATATTATCTTTGCCGTTGTGTGCGCAAAATAATTCTATTAAAGTTTCGAAATTTTCAAGAAATATTTTCAAAGAACCCGAAAATTGGAAATGGTACATTTTTTATGATCTTTGCCGTTATGTGCGCAAAATAAATCTATTAAAGTTTTGAAATTTTAAAGAAATATTTTCAATGAACTTGAAAATTGAAAATGGTACTTTTTATATTATCTTTGCCGTTGTGTGCGCGAAATAATTCTATTAAAGTTTCAAAATTTTGAAGAAATATTTTCAAAGAATCCGAAAAATGAAAATGGTTCTTTTTTATGATCTTTGCCGTTATGTGCGCAAAATAAGTATATTAAAGTTTCGAAATTTTGAAGAAATATTTTCAAAGAACCCGAAAATTGAAAATGGTACTTTTTATATTATCTTTGCCGTTGTGTGCGCAAAATAATTCTATTAAAGTATCGAAATTTTGAAGAAATATTTTCAAAGAACCCGAAAATTGAAAATGGTACTTTTTATATTGTCTTTGCCGTTGTGTGCGCAAAATAATTCTATTAAAGTTTCGAAATTTTGAAGAAATATTTTCAAAGAATCCGAAAAATGAAAATGGATCTTTTTATATTAACTTTGCTGTTATGTGCGCAAAATAAATCTATTAAAGTTTCGAAATTTTGAAGAAATATTTTCAAAGAACCCGAAAATTGAAAATGGTACTTTTTTTATGATCTTTGCCGTTATGTGCGCAAAATAAATGTATTGAAGTTTCGAAATTTTGAAGAAATATTTTCAAAGAACCTGAAAATTGAAAATGGTACTTTTTTTATGATCTTTGCCGTTATGTGCGCAAAATAAATCTATTAAAGTTTTGAAATTTTGAAGAAATATTTTCAAAGAACTTGAAAATTGAAAATGGTACTTTTTTTATGATCTTTGCCGTTATCTGTGCAAAATAAATCTATTAAAGTTTCGAAATTTTGAAGAAATATTTTCAAAGAACCCGAAAATTGGAAATGGTACTTTTTACCGTTATGTGCGCAAAATAAGTATATTAAAGTTTCGAAATTTTGAAGAAATATTTTCAATGAACTTGAAAATTGAAAATGGTACTTTTTATATTATCTTTGCCGTTGTGTGCGCGAAATAATTCTATTAAAGTTTCAAAATTTTGAAGAAATATTTTCAAAGAATCCGAAAAATGAAAATGGATCTTTTTTATGATCTTTGCCGTTATGTGCGCAAAATAAGTATATTAAAGTTTCGAAATTTTGAAGAAATATTTTCAAAGAACCCGAAAATTGAAAATGGTACTTTTTATATTATCTTTGCCGTTGTGTGCGCAAAATAATTCTATTAAAGTATCGAAATTTTGAAGAAATATTTTCAAAGAACCCGAAAATTGAAAATGGTACTTTTTATATTGTCTTTGCCGTTGTGTGCGCAAAATAATTCTATTAAAGTTTCGAAATTTTGAAGAAATATTTTCAAAGAATCCGAAAAATGAAAATGGATCTTTTTATATTAACTTTGCTGTTATGTGCGCAAAATAAATCTATTAAAGTTTCGAAATTTTGAAGAAATATTTTCAAAGAACCCGAAAATTGAAAATGGTACTTTTTTTATGATCTTTGCCGTTATGTGCGCAAAATAAATGTATTGAAGTTTCGAAATTTTGAAGAAATATTTTCAAAGAACCTGAAAATTGAAAATGGATCTTTTTATATTAACTTTGCTGTTATGTGCGCAAAATAAGTCTATTAAAGTTTCGAAATTTTGAAGAACTATTTTCAAAGAACCCGAAAATTGAAAATGGATCTTTTTATATTAACTTTGCTGTTATGTGCGCAAAATAAGTCTATTAAAGTTTCGAAATTTTGAAGAAATATTTTCAAAGAACCCGAAAATTGGAAATGGTACATTTTATATTATCTTCGCCGTTATGTGCGCAAAATAAATCTATTAAAGTTTCGAAATTTTGAAGAACTATTTTCAAAGAACCCGAAAATTGAAAATGGTACTTTTTTTTATGATCTTTGCCGTTATGTGCGCAAAATAAATCTATTAAAGTTTTGAAATTTTGAAGAAATATTTTCAAAGAACTTGAAAATTGAAAATGGTACTTTTTTTATGATCTTTGCCGTTATCTGTGCAAAATAAATCTATTAAAGTTTCGAAATTTTGAAGAAATATTTCCAAAGAACCCGAAAATTGAAAATGGTACTTTTTTTATGATCTTTGCCTTTATGTGCGCAAAATAAATCTATTAAAGTTTTGAAATTTTGAAGAAATATTTTCAAAGAACTTGAAAATTGAAAATGGTACTTTTTTTATGTTCTTTGCCGTTATCTGTGCAAAATAAATCTATTAAAGTTTCGAAATTTTGAAGAAATATTTTCAAAGAACTTGAAAATTGAAAATGGTACTTTTTTTATGATCTTTGCCGTTATGTGCGCAAAATAAATCTATTAAAGTTTCGAAATTTTGAAGAACTATTTTCAAAGAACCCGAAAATTGAAAATGGATCTTTTTATATTAACTTTGCTGTTATGTGCGCAAAATAAGTCTATTAAAGTTTCGAAATTTTGAAGAAATATTTTCAAAGAACCCGAAAATTGGAAATGGTACATTTTATATTATCTTCGCCGTTATGTGCGCAAAATAAATCTATTAAAGTTTCGAAATTTTGAAGAACTATTTTCAAAGAACCCGAAAATTGAAAATGGTACATTTTTTATGATCTTTGCCGTTATGTGCGCAAAATAAGTCTATTAAAGTTTCGAAATTTTGAAGAAATATTTTCAAAGAACCCGAAAATTGGAAATGGTACTTTTTATATTATCTTTGCCGTTGTGTGCGCGAAATAATTCTATTAAAGTTTCAAAATTTTGAAGAAATATTTTCAAAGAATCCGAAAAATGAAAATGGATCTTTTTTATGATCTTTGCCGTTATGTGCGCAAAATAAGTATATTAAAGTTTCGAAATTTTGAAGTAATATTTTAAAAGAACCCGAAAATTGAAAATGGTACTTTTTATATTATCTTTGCCGTTGTGTGCGCAAAATAATTCTATTAAAGTTTCGAAATTTTCAAGAAATATTTTCAAAGAACCCGAAAATTGGAAATGGTACATTTTTTATGATCTTTGCCGTTATGTGCGCAAAATAAATCTATTAAAGTTTTGAAATTTTAAAGAAATATTTTCAATGAACTTGAAAATTGAAAATGGTACTTTTTATATTATCTTTGCCGTTGTGTGCGCGAAATAATTCTATTAAAGTTTCGAAATTTTGAAGAAATATTTTCAAAGAACCCGAAAATTGAAAATGTTACTTTTTTTATGATCTTTGCCGTTATGTGCGCAAAATAAATCTATTAAAGTTTTGAAATTTTGAAGAAATATTTTCAAAGAACCCGAAAATTGAAAATGGTACTTTTTATAGTATCTTTGCCGTTATGTGCGCAAAATAAATATATTAAAGTTTCGAAATTTTGAAGAAATATATTCAAAGAACTCGAAAATTGAATATGGTACTTTTTATATTATCTTTGCCGTTGTGTGCGCAAAATAATTCTATTAAAGTATCGAAATTTTGAAGAAATATTTTCAAAGAACCCGAAAATTGAAAATGGTACTTTTTATATTGTCTTTGCCGTTGTGTGCGCAAAATAATTCTATTAAAGTTTCGAAATTTTGAAGAAATATTTTCAAAGAATCCGAAAAATGAAAATGGATCTTTTTATATTAACTTTGCTGTTATGTGCGCAAAATAAATCTATTAAAGTTTCGAAATTTTGAAGAAATATTTTCAAAGAACCCGAAAATTGAAAATGGTACTTTTTTTATGATCTTTGCCGTTATGTGCGCAAAATAAATGTATTGAAGTTTCGAAATTTTGAAGAAATATTTTCAAAGAACCTGAAAATTGAAAATGGTACTTTTTTTATGATCTTTGCCGTTATGTGCGCAAAATAAATCTATTAAAGTTTTGAAATTTTGAAGAAATATTTTCAAAGAACTTGAAAATTGAAAATGGTACTTTTTTTATGATCTTTGCCGTTATCTGTGCAAAATAAATCTATTAAAGTTTCGAAATTTTGAAGAAATATTTTCAAAGAACCCGAAAATTGGAAATGGTACTTTTTTTATGATCTTTGCCGTTATGTGCGCAAAATAAATATATTTAAGATTCGAAATTTTAAAGAAATATTTTCAAAGAACCCGAAAATTGAAATTGGTACCTTTTTTATGATCTTTGCCGTTATGTGCGCAAAATAAATCTATTTAAGTTTCGAAATTTTGAAGAAATATTTTCAAAGAACACGAAAATTGTAAATGGTACATTTTACATTATCTTTTAAAGTTTTGAAATTTTGAAGAAATATTTTCAATGAACTTGAAAATTGAAAATGGTACTTTTTTTATGGTCTTTGCCGTTATGTGCGCAAAATAAATCTATTAAAGTTTTGAAATTTTGAAGAAATATTTTCAAAGAACTTGAAAATTGAAAATGGTACTTTTTTTATGGTCTTTGCCGTTATGTGCGCAAAATAAATCTATTAAAGTTTTGAAATTTTGAAGAAATATTTTCAAAGAACTTGAAAATTGAAAATGGTACTTTTTTTATGATCTTTGCCGTTATGTGCGCAAAATAAATCTATTAAAGTTTCGAAATTTTGAAGAAATATTATCAAAGAACCCGAAAATTGAAAATGGTACGTTTTTTATGATCTTCGCCGTTATGTGCGCAAAATAAATCTATTAAAGTTTTGAAACTTTGAAGAAATATTTTCAAAGAACTTGAAAATTGAAAATGGTACTTTTTTTATGATCTTTGCCGTTATCTGTGCAAAATAAATCTATTAAAGTTTCGAAATTTTGAAGAAATATTTTCAAAGAACCCGAAAATTGAAAATGGTACGTTTTTTATGATCTTCGCCGTTATGTGCGCAAAATAAATCTATTAAAGTTTTGAAACTTTGAAGAAATATTTTCAAAGAACTTGAAAATTGAAAATGGTACTTTTTTTATGATCTTTGCCGTTATCTGTGCAAAATAAATCTATTAAAGTTTCGAAATTTTGAAGAAATATTTTCAAAGAACCCGAATGTGCGCAAAATAAATGTATTGAAGTTTTGAAATTTTGAAGAAATATTTTCAAAGAACCCGAAAATTTAAAATGGTACATTTTATATTATCTTTGCCGTAATGTACGCAAAATAAATCTATTAAAGTTCCGAAATTTTGAAGAAATATTTTCAAAGAACCCGAAAATTGAAAATGGATCTTTTTATATTATCTTTGCCGTTATGTGCGCAAAATAAATCTATTAAAGTTTCGAAATTTTGAAGAAATATGTTCAAAGAACCCGAAAATTGAAAATGGTACTTTTTTTATGATCGTTGCCGTAATGTGCGCAAAATAAATCTACTAAAGTTTCGAAATTTTGAAGAAATATTTTCAAAGAACCTGAAAACTGAAAATGATACATTTTACATTATCTTTGCCGTTATGTGCGCAAAATAAATCTATTAAAGTTTCGAAATTTTGAAGAAATATTTTCAAAGAACCTGAAAACTGAAAATGATACTTTTTATAGTATCTTTGCCGTTATGTGCTCAAGATAAATCTATTAAAGTTTCGAAATTTTGAAGAAATATTTTCAAAGAACCTGAAAACTGAAAATGATACTTTTTATAGTATCTTTGCCGTTATGTGCTCAAGATAAATCTATTAAAGTTTCGAAATTTTGAAGAAATATTTTCAAAGAATCCGAAAAATGAAAATGGATCTTTTTATATTAACTTTGCTGTTATGTGCGCAAAATAAATCTATTAAAATTTCGAAATTTTGAAGAAATATTTTCAAAGAACCCGAAAATTGAAAATGGTACTTTTTTTATGATCGTTGCCGTAATGTGCGCAAAATAAATCTACTAAAGTTTCGAAATTTTGAAGAAATATTTTCAAAGAACCTGAAAACTGAAAATGATACATTTTACATTATCTTTGCCGTTATGTGCGCAAAATAAATCTATTAAAGTTTCGAAATTTTGAAGAAATATTTTCAAAGAACCTGAAAACTGAAAATGATACTTTTTATAGTATCTTTGCCGTTATGTGCTCAAGATAAATCTATTAAAGTTTCGAAATTTTGAAGAAATATTTTCAAAGAACCTGAAAACTGAAAATGATACTTTTTATAGTATCTTTGCCGTTATGTGCGCAAAATAAATGTATTGAAGTTTTGAAATTTTGAAGAAATATTTTCAAAGCACCCGAAAATTGAAAATGGTACATTTTATATTAATCTTTGCCTTTATGTGCGCAAAATAAATCTATTAAAGTTTTGAAATTTTGAAGAAATATTTTCAAAGAACTTGAAAATTGAAAATGATACATTTTACGTTATCTTTGCCGTTATATGCGCAAAATAAATCTATTAAAGTTCCGAAATTTTGAAGAAATATTTTCAAAGAACCTGAAAATTGAAAATGGTACTTTTTTTATGATCTTTGCCGTTATGTGCGCTAAATAAATCTATTTAAGTTTCGTAATTTTGAAGAAATATTTTCAAAGAACCCGAAAATTGAAAATGGTACTTTTTTTATGATCTTTGCCGTTATGTGCGCAAAATAAATGTATTGAAGTTTTGAAATTTTGAAGAAATATTTTCAAAGCACCCGAAAATTGAAATTGGTACATTTTATATTAATCTTTGCCTTTATGTGCGCAAAATAAATCTATTAAAGTCTTGAAATTTTGAAGAAATATTTTCAAAGAACTTGAAAATTGAAAATGATACATTTTACGTTATCTTTGCCGTTATATGCGCAAAATAAATCTATTAAAGTTCCGAAATTTTGAAGAAATATTTTCAAAGAACCTGAAAATTGAAAATGGTACTTTTTTTATGATCTTTGCCGTTATGTGCGCTAAATAAATCTATTTAAGTTTCGTAATTTTGAAGAAATATTTTCAAAGAACCCGAAAATTGTAAATGGTACATTTTATTTTATCTTTACCGTTATCTGTGCAAAATAAATCTATTAAAGTTCTGAAATTTTGAAGAAATATTTTCAAAGAACCCGAAAATTGAAAATGGTACATTTTACATTATCTTTGCCGTTATGTGCGCAAAATAAATATATTAAAGTTTCGTAATTTTGAAGAAATGTTTTCAAAGAACCCGAAAATTGGAAATTGTACTTTTTTTATGATCTTTGACGTTATGTACGCAAAATAAATCTATTAAAGTTTCAAAATTTTGAAGAAATATTTTCAAAGAACCCGAAAATTGAAAATGGTAAATTTTTTATGATCTTTGCCGTTATGTGCTCAAAATAAGTCTATTAAAGTTTCGAAATTTTGAAGAAATATTTTCAAAGAACCCGAAAATTGAAAATGGTACTTTTTATATTATCTTTGCCGTTGTGTGCGCAAAATAATTCTATTAAAGTTTCGAAATTTTGAAGAAATATTTTCAAAGAACCCGAAAATTGTAAATGGAACATTTTACATTATCTTTACCGTTATCTGTGCAAAATAAATCTATTAAAGTTCCGAAATTTTGAAGAAATATTTTCAAAGAACCCGAAAATTGAAAATGGTACTTTTTTTATGATCTTTGCCGTTATGTGCGCAAAATAAATGTATTGAAGTTTCGAAATTTTGAAGAAATATTTTCAAAGAACCTGAAAATTGAAAATGGTACTTTTTTTATGATCTTTGCCGTTATGTGCGCGAAATAAATGTATTGAAGTTTCGAAATTTTGAAGAAATATTTTCAAAGAACCTGAAAATTGAAAATGGTACTTTTTTTATGATCTTTGCCGTTATGTGCGCAAAATAAATCTATTTAAGATTCGAAATTTTGAAGAAATATTTTCAAAGAACCCGAAAATTGAAATTGGTACCTTTTTTATGATCTTTGCCGTTATGTGCGCAAAATAAATCTATTTAAGTTTCGAAATTTTGAAGAAATATTTTCAAAGAACCCGAAAATTGTAAATGGTACATTTTACATAGAAATATTTTCAAAGAACTTAAAAATTGAAAATGGTACTTTTTTTATGATCTTTGCCGTTATCTGTGCAAAATAAATCTATTAAAGTTTCGAAATTTTGAAGAAATATTTTCAAAGAACCCGAAAATTGAAAATGGTACTTTTTTTATGATCTTTGCCGTTATGTGCGCAAAATAAATCTATTAAAGTTTCGAAATTTTGAAGAAATATTTTCAATGAACTTGAAAATTGAAAATGGTACTTTTTTTATGATCTTTGCCGTTATGTGCGCAAAATAAATCTATTAAAGTTTCGAAATTTTGAAGAAATATTTTCAAAGAACCTGAAAATTGAAAATGGTACTTTTTTTATGATCTTTGCCGTTATGTGCGCAAAATAAATATATTTAAGATTCGAAATTTTGAAGAAATATTTTCAAAGAACCCGAAAATTGAAATTAGTACCTTTTTTATGATCTTTGCCGTTATCTGTGCAAAATAAATCTATTAAAGTTCCGAAATTTTGAAGAAATATTTTCAAAGAACCCGAAAATTGAAAATGGATCTTTTTATATTATCTTTGCCGTTATGTGCGCAAAATAAATATATTTAAGATTCGAAATTTTGAAGAAATATTTTCAAAGAACCCGAAAATTGAAATTGGTACCTTTTTTATGATCTTTGCCGTTATGTGCGCAAAATAAATCTATTAAAGTTTCGAAATTTTGAAGAACTATTTTCAAAGAACCCGAAAATTGAAAATGGTACTTTTTATAGTATCTTTGCCGTTATGTGCTCAAGATAAATCTATTAAAATTTCGAAATTTTGATGAAATATTTTCAAGGAACCCGAAAATTGAATATGGTACTTTTTATAGTATCTTTGCCGTTATGTGCGCAAAATAAATCTATTAAAGTTTCGAAATTTTGAAGAAATAGTTTCAAAAAATCCGAAAAATGAAAATGGAACTTTTTTTATGATCTTTGCCGTTATGTGCGCAAAATAGATGTATTGAAGTTTCGAAATTTTGAAGAAATATTTTCAAAGAACCCGAAAATTGAAATTGGTACCTTTTTTATGATCTTTGCCGTTATGTGCGCAAAATAAATCTATTTATGTTTCGAAATTTTGAAGAAATATTTTCAAAGAACCCGAAAATTGGAAATGGTACATTTTATATTATCTTCGCCGTTATGTGCGCAAAATAAATCTATTAAAGTTTCGAAATTTTGAAGAACTATTTTCAAAGAACCCGAAAATTGAAAATGGATCTTTTTATATTAACTTTGCTGTTATGTGCGCAAAATAAGTCTATTAAAGTTTCGAAATTTTGAAGAAATATTTTCAAAGAACCAGAAAATTGGAAATGGTACATTTTATATTATCTTCGCCGTTATGTGCGCAAAATAAATCTATTAAAGTTTCGAAATTTTGAAGAACTATTTTCAAAGAACCCGAAAATTGAAAATGGTACATTTTATATTATCTTCGCCTTTATGTGCGCAAAATAAATCTATTAAAGTTTCGAAATTTTGAAGAAATATTTTCAAAGAACCCGAAAATTGAAAATGGTACTTTTTATATTGTCTTTGCCGTTGTGTGCGCAAAATAATTCTATTAAAGTTTCGAAATTTTGAAGAAATATTTTCAAAGAACCCGAAAATTGGAAATGGTACATTTTTTATGATCTTTGCCGTTATGTGCGCAAAATAAGTCTATTATAGTATCGAAATTTTGAAGAAATATTTTCAAAGAACCCGAAAATTGAAAATGGTACTTTTTATATTGTCTTTGCCGTAGTGTGCGCAAAATAATTCTATTAAAGTTTCGAAATTTTGAAGAAATATTTTCAAAGAACCCGAAAATTGGAAATGGTACATTTTTTATGATCTTTGCCGTTATGTGCGCAAAATAAGTATATTAAAGTTTCGAAATTTTGAAGAAATATTTTCAAAGAACCCGAAAATTGAAAATGGTACTTTTTTGGTACATTTTACATTATCTTTGCCGTTGTGTGCGCAAAATAATTCTATTAAAGTTTCGAAATTTTCAAGAAATATTTTCAAAGAACCCGAAAATTGAAAATGGTACATTTTTTATGATCTTTGCCGTTATGTGCGCAAAATAAGTCTATTATAGTATCGAAATTTTGAAGAAATATTTTCAAAGAACCCGACAATTGAAAATGGTACTTTTTATATTGTCTTTGCCGTTGTGTGCGCAAAATAATTCTATTAAAGTTTCGAAATTTTGAAGAAATATTTTCAAAGAATCCGAAAAATGAAAATGGATCTTTTTATATTAACTTTGCTGTTATGTGCGCAAAATAAATCTATTAAAGTTTCGAAATTTTGAAGAAATATTTTCAAAGAACCCGAAAATTGAAAATGGTACTTTTTTTATGATCTTTGCCTTTATGTGCGAAAAATAAATGTATTGAAGTTTCGAAATTTTGAAGAAATATTTTCAAAGAACCTGAAAATTGAAAATGGTACTTTTTTTATGATCTTTGCCGTTATTTGCGCAAAATAAATCTATTAAAGTTTTGAAATTTTGAAGAAATATTTTTAATGAACTTGAAAATTGAAAATGGTACTTTTTTTATGATCTTTGCCGTTATGTGCGCAAAATAAATCTATTAAAGTTTTGAAATTTTGAAGAAATATTTTCAAAGAACTTGAAAATTGAAAATGGTACTTTTTTTATGATCTTTGCCGTTATCTGTGCAAAATAAATCTATTAAAGTTTCGAAATTTTGAAGAAATATTTTCAAAGAACCGGAAAATTGAAAATGGTACTTTTTTTATGATCTTTGCCGTTATGTGCGCAAAATAAATCTATTAAAGTTTTGAAATTTTGAAGAAATATTTTCAAAAAACTTGAAAATTGAAAATGGTACTTTTTTTATGATCTTTGCCGTTATCTGTGCAAAATAAATCTATTAAAGTTTCGAAATTTTGAAGAAATATTTTCAAAGAACCCGAAAATTGAAAATGGTTACTTTTTTTTATGATTTTTGACGTTATGTGCGCAAAATAATTCTATTAAAGTTTCGAAATTTTGAAGAAATATTTTCAAAGAACCCGAAAATAGAAAATGGTACTTTTTATAGTATCTTTGCCGTTGTGTGCTCAACATAAATCTATTAAAATTTCGAAATTTTGATGAAATATTTTCAAAGAACCCGAAAATTGAATATGGTACTTTTTATAGTATCTTTGCCGTTATGTGCGCAAAATAAATCTATTAAAGTTCCGAAATTTTGAAGAAATATTTTCAAAGAACCCGAAAATTGAAAATGGATCTTTTTATATTATCTTTGCCGTAATGTGCGCAAAATAAATCTATTAAAGTTCCGAAATTTTGAAGAAATATTTTTAAAGAACCCGAAAATTGAAAATGGATCTTTTTATATTATCTTTGCCGTTATGTGCGCAAAATAAATCTATTAAAGTTTCGAAATTTTCAAGAAATATTTTCAAAGAACCTGAAAATTGAAAATGGTACTTTTTTTATGATCTTTGCCGTTATGTGCGCAAAATAAATATATTTAAGATTCGAAATTTTGAAGAAATATTTTCAAAGAACCCGAAAATTGAAATTGGTACCTTTTTTATGATCTTTGCCGTTATGTGCGCAAAATAAATCTATTTAAGTTTCGAAATTTTGAAGAAATATTTTCAAAGAACCCGAAAATTGAAAATGGATCTTTTTATATTATCTTTGCCGTTATGTGCGCAAAATAAATATATTTAAGATTCGAAATTTTGAAGAAATATTTTCGAAGAACCCGAAAATTGAAATTGGTACTTTTTTTATGATCTTTGCCGTTATGTGCGCAAAATAAATCTCTTAAAGTTTCGAAATTTTGAAGAAATATTTTCAAAGAACCCGAAAATTGTAAATGGTACATTTTATATTATCTTTGCCGTTATCTGTGCAAAATAAATCTATTAAAGTTCTGAAATTTTGAAGAAATATTTTCAAAGAACCCGAAAATTGAAAATGGTACATTTTACATTATCTTTGCCGTTATGTGCGCAAAATAAATATATTAAAGTTTCGTAATTTTGAAGAAATGTTTTCAAAGAACCCGAAAATTGGAAATTGTACTTTTTTTATGATCTTTGACGTTATGTACGCAAAATAAATCTATTAAAGTTTCAAAATTTTGAAGAAATATTTTCAAAGAACCCGAAAATTGAAAATGGTAAATTTTTTATGATCTTTGCCGTTATGTGCTCAAAATAAGTCTATTAAAGTTTCGAAATTTTGAAGAAATATTTTCAAAGAACCCGAAAATTGAAAATGGTACTTTTTATATTATCTTTGCCGTTGTGTGCGCAAAATAATTCTATTAAAGTTTCGAAATTTTGAAGAAATATTTTCAAAGAACCCGAAAATTGTAAATGGAACATTTTACATTATCTTTGCCGTTATCTGTGCAAAATAAATCTATTAAAGTTCCGAAATTTTGAAGAAATATTTTCAAAGAACCCGAAAATTGAAAATGGTACTTTTTTTATGATCTTTGCCGTTGTGTGCGCAAAATAATTCTATTAAAGTTTCGAAATTTTGAAGAAATATTTTCAAAGAACCTGAAAATTGAAAATGGTACTTTTTTTATGATCTTTGCCGTTATGTGCGCGAAATAAATATATTTAAGATTCGAAATTTTGAAGAAATATTTTCAAAGAACCCGAAAATTGAAATTGGTACCTTTTTTATGATCTTTGCCGTTATGTGCGCAAAATAAATCTATTTAAGTTTCGAAATTTTGAAGAAATATTTTCAAAGAACCCGAAAATTGTAAATGGTACATTTTACATTATCTTTGCCGTTATCTGTGCAAAATAAATCTTTTAAAGTTCCGAAATTTTGAAGAAATATTTTCAAAGAACCCGAAAATTGAAAATGGATCTTTTTATATTAACTTTGCTGTTATGTGCGCAAAATAAGTCTATTAAAGTTTCGAAATTTTGAAGAAATATTTTCAAAGAACCCGAAAATTGAAAATGGTACATTTTACATTATCTTTGCCGTTATGTGCGCAAAATAAATATATTAAAGTTTCGTAATTTTGAAGAAATGTTTTCAAAGAACCCGAAAATTGGAAATTGTACTTTTTTTATGATCTTTGACGTTATGTACGCAAAATAAATCTATTAAAGTTTCAAAATTTTGAAGAAATATTTTCAAAGAACCCGAAAATTGAAAATGGTAAATTTTTTATGATCTTTGCCGTTATGTGCGCAAAATAAATCTATTAAAGTTTCGAAATTTTGAAGAACTATTTTCAAAGAACCCGAAAATTGAAAATGGTACTTTTTATATTATCTTTGCCGTTGTGTGCGTGAAATAATTCTATTAAAGTTTCAAAATTTTGAAGAAATATTTTCAAAGAATCCGAAAAATGAAAATGGATCTTTTTTATGATCTTTGCCGTTATGTGCGCAAAATAAGTATATTAAAGTTCCGAAATTTTGAAGAAATATTTTCAAAGAACCCGAAAATTGAAAATGGTACTTTTTTTATGATCTTTGCCGTTATCTGTGCAAAATAAATCTATTAAAGTTCCGAAATTTTGAAGAAATATTTTCAAAGAACCCGAAAATTGGAAATGGTACATTTTTTATGATCTTTGCCGTTATGTGCGCAAAATAAGTCTATTAAAGTATCGAAATTTTGAAGAAATATTTTCAAAGAACCCGAAAATTGAAAATGGTACTTTTTATATTGTCTTTGCCGTTGTGTGCGCAAAATAATTCTATTAAAGTTTCGAAATTTTGAAGAAATATTTTCAAAGAATCCGAAAAATGAAAATGGATCTTTTTATATTAACTTTGCTGTTATGTGCGCAAAATAAATCTATTAAAGTTTCGAAATTTTGAAGAAATATTTTGAAAGAACCCGAAAATTGAAAATGGTACTTTTTTTATGATCTTTGCCGTTATGTGCGCAAAATAAATGTATTGAAGTTTCGAAATTTTGAAGAAATATTTTCAAAGAACCTGAAAATTGAAAATGGTACTTTTTTTATGATCTTTGCCGTTATTTGCGCAAAATAAATCTATTAAAGTTTTGAAATTTTGAAGAAATATTTTCAATGAACTTGAAAATTGAAAATGGTACTTTTTTTATGATCTTTGCCGTTATGTGCGCAAAATAAATCTATTAAAGTTTTGAAATTTTGAAGAAATATTTTCAAAGAACTTGAAAATTGAAAATGGTACTTTTTTTATGATCTTTGCCGTTATCTGTGCAAAATAAATCTATTAAAGTTTCGAAATTTTGAAGAAATATTTCCAAAGAACCCGAAAATTGAAAATGGTACTTTTTTTATGATCTTTGCCGTTATCTGTGCAAAATAAATCTATTAAAGTTTCGAAATTTTGAAGAAATATTTTCAAAGAACCGGAAAATTGAAAATGGTACTTTTTTTATGATCTTTGCCGTTATGTGCGCAAAATAAATCTATTAAAGTTTTGAAATTTTGAAGAAATATTTTCAAAAAACTTGAAAATTGAAAATGGTACTTTTTTTATGATCTTTGCCGTTATCTGTGCAAAATAAATCTATTAAAGTTTCGAAATTTTGAAGAAATACTTTCAAAGAACCCGAAAATTGAAAATGGTACTTTTTTTTATGATTTTTGACGTTATGTGCGCAAAATAATTCTATTAAAGTTTCGAAATTTTGAAGAAATATTTTCAAAGAACCCGAAAATTGAAAATGGTACTTTTTTTATGATCTTTGCCGTTATGTGCGCAAAATAAATATATTTAAGATTCGAAATTTTGAAGAAATATTTTCGAAGAACCCGAAAATTGAAATTGGTACTTTTTTTATGATCTTTGCCGTTATGTGCGCAAAATAAATCTATTAAAGTTTCGAAATTTTGAAGAAATATTTTCAAAGAACCCGAAAATTGTAAATGGTACATTTTATATTATCTTTGCCGTTATCTGTGCAAAATAAATCTATTAAAGTTCCGAAATTTTGAAGAAATATTTTCAAAGAACCCGAAAATTGAAAATGGTACATTTTACATTATCTGTGCCGTTATGTGCGCAAAATAAATATATTAAAGTTTCGAAATTTTGAAGAAATATTTTCAAAGAACCCGAAAATTGAAAATGTTACTTTTTTTATGATCTTTGCCGTTATGTGCTAAAGATAAATCTATTAAAGTTACGAAATTTTGAAGAAATATTTTCAAAGAACCCGAAAATTGAAAATGGTACTTTTTTTATGATTTTTGACGTTATGTGCGCAAAATAAATCTATTAAAGTTTCGAAATTTTGAAGAAATATTTTCAAAGAACCCGAAAATTGAAATTGGTACTTTTTTTATGATCTTTGCCGTTATGTGCGCAAAATAAATCTATTAAAGTTTCGAAATTTTGAAGAAATATTTTCAAAGAACCCGAAAATTGTAAATGGTACATTTTATATTATCTTTGCCGTTATCTGTGCAAAATAAATCTATTAAAGTTCCGAAATTTTGAAGAAATATTTTCAAAGAACCCGAAAATTGAAAATGGTACATTTTACATTATCTTTGCCGTTATGTGCGCAAAATAAATATATTAAAGTTTCGAAATTTTAAAGAAATATTTTCAAAGAACCCGAAAATTGAAAATGGTACTTTTTATAGTATCTTTGCCGTTATGTGCTCAAGATAAATCTATTAAAATTTCGAAATTTTGATGAAATATTTTCAAAGAACCCGAAAATTGTAAATGGTACATTTTATATTATCTTTGCCGTTATCTGTGCAAAATAAATCTATTAAAGTTCCGAAATTTTGAAAAAATATTTTCAAAGAACCCGAAAATTGAAAATGGTACATTTTACATTATCTTTGCCGTTATGTGCGCAAAATAAATATATTAAAGTTTCGAAATTTTGAAGAAATATTTTCAAAGAACCCGAAAATTGAAAATGGTACTTTTTATAGTATCTTTGCCGTTATGTGCTAAAGATAAATCTATTAAAGTTACGAAATTTTGAAGAAATATTTTCAAAGAACCCGAAAATTGAAAATGGTACTTTTTTTATGATTTTTGACGTTATGTGCGCAAAATAAATCTATTAAAGTTTCGAAATTTTGAAGAAATATTTTCAAAGAACCCGAAAATTGAAATTGGTACTTTTTTAATGATCTTTGCCGTTATGTGCGCAAAATAAATCTATTAAAGTTTCGAAATTTTGAAGAAATATTTTCAAAGAACCCGAAAATTGTAAATGGTACATTTTATATTATCTTTGCCGTTATCTGTGCAAAATAAATCTATTAAAGTTCCGAAATTTTGAAGAAATATTTTCAAAGAACCCGAAAATTGAAAATGGTACATTTTACATTATCTATGCCGTTATGTGCGCAAAATAAATCTATTAAAGTTTCGAAATTTTGAAGAAATATTTTCAAAGAACCCGAAAATTGAAAATGTTACTTTTTTTATGATCTTTGCCGTTATGTGCGCAAAATAAATCTATTAAAGTTTTGAAATTTTGAAGAAATATTTTCAAAGAACCCGAAAATTGAAAATGGTACTTTTTATAGTATCTTTGCCGTTATGTGCGCAAAATAAATATATTAAAGTTTCGAAATTTTGAAGAAATATATTCAAAGAACTCGAAAATTGAATATGGTACTTTTTATAGTATCTTTGCCGTAATGTGCGCAAAATAAATCTATTAAAGTTCCGAAATTTTGAAGAAATATTTTCAAAGAACCCGAAAATTGAAAATGGATCTTTTTATATTATCTTTGCCGTTATGTGCGCAAAATAAATCTATTAAAGTTTTGAAATTTTGAAGAAATATTTTCAAAGAACCCGAAAGTTGAAAATGGTACTTTTTATAGTATCTTTGCCGTTATGTGCTAAAGATAAATCTATTAAAGTTACGAAATTTTGAAGAAATATTTTCAAAGAACCCGAAAATTGAAAATGGTACTTTTTTTATGATTTTTGCCGTTATGTGCGCAAAATAAATCTATTAAAGTTTCGAAATTTTGAAGAAATATTTTCAAAGAACCCGAAAATTGAAAATGGTACTTTTTTTATGATCTTTGCCGTTATGTGCGCAAAATAAATCTATTAAAGTTTTGAAATTTTGAAGAAATATTTTCAAAGAACCCGAAAATTGAAAATGGTACTTTTTATAGTATCTTTGACGTTATGTGCGCAAAATAAATATATTAAAGTTTCGAAATTTTGAAGAAATATATTCAAAGAACCCGAAAATTGAATATGGTACTTTTTATAGTATCTTTGCCGTTGTGTGCTCAAGATAAATCTATTAAAATTTCGAAATTTTGATGAAATATTTTCAAAGAACCCGAAAATTGAATATGGTACTTTTTATAGTATCTTTGCGCAAAATAAATCTATTAAAGTTCCGAAATTTTGAAGAAATATTTTCAAAGAACCCGAAAATTGAAAATGGATCTTTTTATATTATCTTTGCCGTAATGTGCGCAAAATAAATCTATTAAAGTTCCGAAATTTTGAAGAAATATTTTTAAAGAACCCGAAAATTGAAAATGGATCTTTTTATATTATCTTTGCCGTTATGTGCGCAAAATAAATCTATTAAAGTTTCGAAATTTTCAAGAAATATTTTCAAAGAACCTGAAAATTGAAAATGGTACTTTTTTTATGATCTTTGCCGTTATGTGCGCAAAATAAATATATTTAAGATTCGAAATTTTGAAGAAATATTTTCAAAGAACCCGAAAATTGAAATTGGTACCTTTTTTATGATCTTTGCCGTTATGTGCGCAAAATAAATATATTAAAGTTTCGAAATTTTGAAGAAATATTTTCAAAGAACCCGAAAATTGAAAATGAATCGTTTTATATTATCTTTGCCGTTATGTGCTCAAAATTAATCTATTAAAGTTCCGAAATTTTGAACAAATATTTTCAAAGAACCCCAAAATTGAAAATGGTACATTTTATATTATCTTTGCCGTTATCTGTGCAAAATAAATCTATTAAAGTTCCGAAATTTTGAAGAAATATTTTCAAAGAACCCGAAAATTGAAAATGGTACATTTTACATTATCTTTGAAGTTATGTGCGCAAAATAAATATATTAAAGTTTCGAAATTTTGAAGAAATATTTTCAAAGAACCCGAAAATTGAAAATGGTACTTTTTTTATGATCTTTGCTGTTATGTGCGCAAAATAAATCTATTAAAGTTTTGAAATTTTGAAGAAATATTTTCAAAGAACCCGAAAATTGAAAATGATACATTTTACGTTATTTTTGCCGTTATGTGCGCAAAATAAATATATTAAAGTTTCGAAATTTTGAAGAAATATTTTCAAAGAACCCGAAAATTGAAAATGAATCGTTTTATATTAAATTTGCCGTTATGTGCTCAAAATTAATCTATTAAAGTTTCGAAATTTTGAAGAAATATTTTCAAAGAACCCGAAAATTGGAAATGGTACATTTTATATTATCTTTGCCGTTATGTGCGCAAAATAAATCTATTAAAGTTTCGAAATTTTGAAGAAATATTTTCAAAGAACCCGAAAATTGAAAATGGTACTTTTTTTATGATCTTTGACGTTATGTGCGCAAAATAAATCTATTAAAGTTTCAAAGTTTTGAAGAAATATTTTCAAAGAACCCGAAAATTGAAAATGGTACTTTTTATATTATCTTCGCCATTATGTGCGCAAAATAAATCTATTAAAGTTTCGAAATTTTGAAGAAATATTTTCAAAGAACCCGAAAATTGAAAATGGTACTTTTTATTAAATCTTTGCCGTAATATGCGCAAAATAAATATATTAAAGTTTCGAAATTTTGAAGAAATGTTTTCAAAGACCTCAAAAATTGAAAATGGATGTTTTTGTACTATCTTTGCCGTTATGTGCGCAAAATAAATCTATTAAAGTCCCGAAATTTTGATGAAATATTTTCCTCCATCCTCCATCCTCCATCCTCCATCCTCCATCCTCCATCCTCCATCCTCCATCCTCCATCCTCCATCCTCCATCCTCCATCCTCCATCCTCCATCCTCCATCCTCCATCCTCCATCCTCCATCCTCCATCCTCCATCCTCCATCCTCCATCCTCCATCCTCCATCC
>CATOSH010000012.1:0-32271 GCA_951812415.1 Beris morrisii | reverse complement strand
GAGGATGGAGGATGGAGGATGGAGGATGGAGGATGGAGGATGGAGGATGGAGGATGGAGGATGGAGGATGGAGGATGGAGGATGGAGGATGGAGGATGGAGGATGGAGGATGGAGGATGGAGGATGGAGGATGGAGGATGGAGGATGGAGGATGGAGGATGGAGGATGGAGGATGGAGGATGGAGGATGGAGGATGGAGGATGGAGGATGGAGGATGGAGGATGGAGGATGGAGGATGGAGGATGGAGGATGGAGGATGGAGGATGGAGGATGGAGGATGGAGGATGGAGGATGGAGGATGGAGGATGGAGGATGGAGGATGGAGGATGGAGGATGGAGGATGGAGGATGGAGGATGGAGGATGGAGGATGGAGGATGGAGGATGGAGGATGGAGGATGGAGGATGGAGGATGGAGGATGGAGGATGGAGGATGGAGGATGGAGGATGGAGGATGGAGGATGGAGGATGGAGGATGGAGGATGGAGGATGGAGGATGGAGGATGGAGGATGGAGGATGGAGGATGGAGGATGGAGGATGGAGGATGGAGGATGGAGGATGGAGGATGGAGGATGGAGGATGGAGGATGGAGGATGGAGGATGGAGGATGGAGGATGGAGGATGGAGGATGGAGGATGGAGGATGGAGGATGGAGGATGGAGGATGGAGGATGGAGGATGGAGGATGGAGGATGGAGGATGGAGGATGGAGGATGGAGGATGGAGGATGGAGGATGGAGGATGGAGGATGGAGGATGGAGGATGGAGGATGGAGGATGGAGGATGGAGGATGGAGGATGGAGGATGGAGGATGGAGGATGGAGGATGGAGGATGGAGGATGGAGGATGGAGGATGGAGGATGGAGGATGGAGGATGGAGGATGGAGGATGGAGGATGGAGGATGGAGGATGGAGGATGGAGGATGGAGGATGGAGGATGGAGGATGGAGGATGGAGGATGGAGGATGGAGGATGGAGGATGGAGGATGGAGGATGGAGGATGGAGGATGGAGGATGGAGGATGGAGGATGGAGGATGGAGGATGGAGGATGGAGGATGGAGGATGGAGGATGGAGGATGGAGGATGGAGGATGGAGGATGGAGGATGGAGGATGGAGGATGGAGGATGGAGGATGGAGGATGGAGGATGGAGGATGGAGGATGGAGGATGGAGGATGGAGGATGGAGGATGGAGGATGGAGGATGGAGGATGGAGGATGGAGGATGGAGGATGGAGGATGGAGGATGGAGGATGGAGGATGGAGGATGGAGGATGGAGGATGGAGGATGGAGGATGGAGGATGGAGGATGGAGGATGGAGGATGGAGGATGGAGGATGGAGGATGGAGGATGGAGGATGGAGGATGGAGGATGGAGGATGGAGGATGGAGGATGGAGGATGGAGGATGGAGGATGGAGGATGGAGGATGGAGGATGGAGGATGGAGGATGGAGGATGGAGGATGGAGGATGGAGGATGGAGGATGGAGGATGGAGGATGGAGGATGGAGGATGGAGGATGGAGGATGGAGGATGGAGGATGGAGGATGGAGGATGGAGGATGGAGGATGGAGGATGGAGGATGGAGGATGGAGGATGGAGGATGGAGGATGGAGGATGGAGGATGGAGGATGGAGGATGGAGGATGGAGGATGGAGGATGGAGGATGGAGGATGGAGGATGGAGGATGGAGGATGGAGGATGGAGGATGGAGGATGGAGGATGGAGGATGGAGGATGGAGGATGGAGGATGGAGGATGGAGGATGGAGGATGGAGGATGGAGGATGGAGGATGGAGGATGGAGGATGGAGGATGGAGGATGGAGGATGGAGGATGGAGGATGGAGGATGGAGGATGGAGGATGGAGGATGGAGGATGGAGGATGGAGGATGGAGGATGGAGGATGGAGGATGGAGGATGGAGGATGGAGGATGGAGGATGGAGGATGGAGGATGGAGGATGGAGGATGGAGGATGGAGGATGGAGGATGGAGGATGGAGGATGGAGGATGGAGGATGGAGGATGGAGGATGGAGGATGGAGGATGGAGGATGGAGGATGGAGGATGGAGGATGGAGGATGGAGGATGGAGGATGGAGGATGGAGGATGGAGGATGGAGGATGGAGGATGGAGGATGGAGGATGGAGGATGGAGGATGGAGGATGGAGGATGGAGGATGGAGGATGGAGGATGGAGGATGGAGGATGGAGGATGGAGGATGGAGGATGGAGGATGGAGGATGGAGGATGGAGGATGGAGGATGGAGGATGGAGGATGGAGGATGGAGGATGGAGGATGGAGGATGGAGGATGGAGGATGGAGGATGGAGGATGGAGGATGGAGGATGGAGGATGGAGGATGGAGGATGGAGGATGGAGGATGGAGGATGGAGGATGGAGGATGGAGGATGGAGGATGGAGGATGGAGGATGGAGGATGGAGGATGGAGGATGGAGGATGGAGGATGGAGGATGGAGGATGGAGGATGGAGGATGGAGGATGGAGGATGGAGGATGGAGGATGGAGGATGGAGGATGGAGGATGGAGGATGGAGGATGGAGGATGGAGGATGGAGGATGGAGGATGGAGGATGGAGGATGGAGGATGGAGGATGGAGGATGGAGGATGGAGGATGGAGGATGGAGGATGGAGGATGGAGGATGGAGGATGGAGGATGGAGGATGGAGGATGGAGGATGGAGGATGGAGGATGGAGGATGGAGGATGGAGGATGGAGGATGGAGGATCGAGGATCGAGGATCGAGGATCGAGGATCGAGGATCGAGGATCGAGGATCGAGGATCGAGGATCGAGGATCGAGGATCGAGGATCGAGGATCGAGGATCGAGGATCGAGGATCGAGGATCGAGGATCGAGGATCGAGGATCGAGGATCGAGGATCGAGGATCGAGGATCGAGGATCGAGGATCGAGGATCGAGGATCGAGGATCGAGGATCGAGGATCGAGGATCGAGGATCGAGGATCGAGGATCGAGGATCGAGGATCGAGGATCGAGGATCGAGGATCGAGGATCGAGGATCGAGGATCGAGGATCGAGGATCGAGGATCGAGGATCGAGGATCGAGGATCGAGGATCGAGGATCGAGGATCGAGGATCGAGGATCGAGGATCGAGGATCGAGGATCGAGGATCGAGGATCGAGGATCGAGGATCGAGGATCGAGGATCGAGGATCGAGGATCGAGGATCGAGGATCGAGGATCGAGGATCGAGGATCGAGGATCGAGGATCGAGGATCGAGGATCGAGGATCGAGGATCGAGGATCGAGGATCGAGGATCGAGGATCGAGGATCGAGGATCGAGGATCGAGGATCGAGGATCGAGGATCGAGGATCGAGGATCGAGGATCGAGGATCGAGGATCGAGGATCGAGGATCGAGGATCGAGGATCGAGGATCGAGGATCGAGGATCGAGGATCGAGGATCGAGGATCGAGGATCGAGGATCGAGGATCGAGGATCGAGGATCGAGGATCGAGGATCGAGGATCGAGGATCGAGGATCGAGGATCGAGGATCGAGGATCGAGGATCGAGGATCGAGGATCGAGGATCGAGGATCGAGGATCGAGGATCGAGGATCGAGGATCGAGGATCGAGGATCGAGGATCGAGGATCGAGGATCGAGGATCGAGGATCGAGGATCGAGGATCGAGGATCGAGGATCGAGGATCGAGGATCGAGGATCGAGGATCGAGGATCGAGGATCGAGGATCGAGGATCGAGGATCGAGGATCGAGGATCGAGGATCGAGGATCGAGGATCGAGGATCGAGGATCGAGGATCGAGGATCGAGGATCGAGGATCGAGGATCGAGGATCGAGGATCGAGGATCGAGGATCGAGGATCGAGGATCGAGGATCGAGGATCGAGGATCGAGGATCGAGGATCGAGGATCGAGGATCGAGGATCGAGGATCGAGGATCGAGGATCGAGGATCGAGGATCGAGGATCGAGGATCGAGGATCGAGGATCGAGGATCGAGGATCGAGGATCGAGGATCGAGGATCGAGGATCGAGGATCGAGGATCGAGGATCGAGGATCGAGGATCGAGGATCGAGGATCGAGGATCGAGGATCGAGGATCGAGGATCGAGGATCGAGGATCGAGGATCGAGGATCGAGGATCGAGGATCGAGGATCGAGGATCGAGGATCGAGGATCGAGGATCGAGGATCGAGGATCGAGGATCGAGGATCGAGGATCGAGGATCGAGGATCGAGGATCGAGGATCGAGGATCGAGGATCGAGGATCGAGGATCGAGGATCGAGGATCGAGGATCGAGGATCGAGGATCGAGGATCGAGGATCGAGGATCGAGGATCGAGGATCGAGGATCGAGGATCGAGGATCGAGGATCGAGGATCGAGGATCGAGGATCGAGGATCGAGGATCGAGGATCGAGGATCGAGGATCGAGGATCGAGGATCGAGGATCGAGGATCGAGGATCGAGGATCGAGGATCGAGGATCGAGGATCGAGGATCGAGGATCGAGGATCGAGGATCGAGGATCGAGGATCGAGGATCGAGGATCGAGGATCGAGGATCGAGGATCGAGGATCGAGGATCGAGGATCGAGGATCGAGGATCGAGGATCGAGGATCGAGGATCGAGGATCGAGGATCGAGGATCGAGGATCGAGGATCGAGGATCGAGGATCGAGGATCGAGGATCGAGGATCGAGGATCGAGGATCGAGGATCGAGGATCGAGGATCGAGGATCGAGGATCGAGGATCGAGGATCGAGGATCGAGGATCGAGGATCGAGGATCGAGGATCGAGGATCGAGGATCGAGGATCGAGGATCGAGGATCGAGGATCGAGGATCGAGGATCGAGGATCGAGGATCGAGGATCGAGGATCGAGGATCGAGGATCGAGGATCGAGGATCGAGGATCGAGGATCGAGGATCGAGGATCGAGGATCGAGGATCGAGGATCGAGGATCGAGGATCGAGGATCGAGGATCGAGGATCGAGGATCGAGGATCGAGGATCGAGGATCGAGGATCGAGGATCGAGGATCGAGGATCGAGGATCGAGGATCGAGGATCGACGATCGACGATCGAGGATCGAGGATCGAGGATCGAGGATGGAGGATGAAGGATGGAGGATGGAGGATGGAGGATGGAGGATGGAGGACGGAGGATGGAGGATGGAGGATGGAGGATGGAGGATGGGGGATGGAGGATGGAGGATGGAGGTTGGAAGATGGAGGATGGAGGATGGAGGATGGTGGAGGATAGTGGGTATAGTTTAAAGATTAAAGATCAAAGATCAAAGATCAAAGATAAAAGATCAAAGATCAAAGATCAAAGATCAAAGATCAAGAACAAAGATTAAAGATTAAAGATTGATGATTGGTGAATGATGATTGATGATTGATGATTGATGATTGATGATTGATGATTGATGATTGATGATTGATGATTGATGATTGATGATTGATGATTGATGATTGATGATTGATGATTGATGATTGATGATTGATGATTGATGATTGATGATTGATGATTGATGATTGATGATTGATGATTGATGATTGATGATTGATGATTGATGATTGATGATTGATGATTGATGATTGATGATTGATGATTGATGATTGATGATTGATGATTGATGATTGATGATTGATGATTGATGATTGATGATTGATGATTGATGATTGATGATTGATGATTGATGATTGATGATTGATGATTGATGATTGATGATTGATGATTGATGATTGATGATTGATGATTGATGATTGATGATTGATGATTGATGATTGATGATTGATGATTGATGATTGATGATTGATGATTGATGATTGATGATTGATGATTGATGATTGATGATTGATGATTGATGATTGATGATTGATGATTGATGATTGATGATTGATGATTGATGATTGAAGTTTGATGATTGAAGTTTGATGATTGAAGTTTGATGATTGAAAATTGAAGATTGAAGATTGAAGATTGAGGATTGAAAATTGAAGATTGAAGTTTGAAGATTGAAGATTGAATATTGAAAATTGAAGATTGAAAATTGAAGATTGAAAATTGAAGATTAAAGATGGAATATTAAAGATTATGAGTTGAAAAGAGGAGATGGAAGATATATTTAGGAAAAAGTATTACTGGACACCAAAACTCCAAAATGAATATGTACATTTTTCATTAATGGTATTTCCACTTTTAAGTCAATTTAAATTTGTTTCACTCCCCGCTCGACTTGAAATTAAAAAATTTCGCTATCTTAAAATTTGCAGGGCTAAAGGTATTAAAACTCTGTTTTCGTGTTCATGTTTGGCTGGCGCTCGCTACGCTCTAACTACCTTTTGCGCAGCCCTGCGTGGCTAAAAGGATTAAAACTCTTTTCGCGTTCATGTTAGGCTGACGTGCGCTTCGCTCTTGCCATAGAAATATTATCACTTTCGTTTAATATTTTATGACTTTTAAAGAAACTCATTAATTTCTACTTTGCACCCTTTTCAATTATTTTTCCAACGATATATATTAAGGAAATAAGTCAATAATTGTTGAGTGTTTACTAAATTTTAGAGAATACATTCTTCGAAAGGTTAAAAATAATTAAGTATGTAAGAGGCTTTGAGATAAAATCTTTTAATATTTTTAGACATTCAATTGTTATGCCGTCAAATCCAGGACTAGAGCCAATATTTTTTAAAACTAGGTTCCTATTATTTCCCGCAATACCCAGCACTGCCTTAAAATAATCAACTTTGAGTATCTTCATTAAAGCTCATAATTTATTCACAATTTTTTTTTTAAAATTAGTTTTCGGTTTTTCAATATTAATCTGCAGTCCCCTTGTACGGCAGTGCAAAAGATCCATCTGGATCTTTTGAACCGGCTCAAAGAGCCGGTTCAATGAAAAGAATGAGATCCGGTGAACCGGTTCAGTGAAAAGATCCGAATTTCCCATCTCTACTTGCAAGCTTCCCCAGGTTTGATTGGGCTGTGCAGCCGACAGCACCGAGCCCAGTATTAAAACACAAGAAGCGATCAAAGCTTGGATATTTGCATGTGTGTGTTATTTGGATACGAAAGCAATGTTTGATCAAGTGCTGCTTGTTTCGACGTCCCATGTTGGGTTTTGGGTGATGTACTCTGAATACCACAGAATATGGTACATGAAAGTTTGGTGGGTTTACGCGGTCGACACAACTACCGTCAGCACCGATACAACAACTAACGCCAGCACCAAGGTTAGTTGGGCAAGGCGCAATCTTTTTAGTCGACGCTGTTTAGTTTTGCTGTCATTATGCAAGGTATTGTCAATATGATGTCGACATGAGAATGGTATTATGACTTTTGCATGCAACTTTCGGTGCAGGAATTTTTGTTGCGATGACTGGGTGTGCAGTGCACACCTTGCACACCCTGCGAAGACGCCACTGCTACACACATACGATCCTCACCACTCTTTTTCTTTACAAGAACTATTCGCGACGCGAAGGGAGAATTACTGTGTCGGATAACTTTATCATCAAACAATTTTGTCACCATATCATTCACAACAAGCTTATCCGCGGAAGATAATCCTTTAGGTGTGAAATAGAAAGAAGTATTCTTCTTCAGTTTTATTTCTATTTCAAACGAGACCTTAGGATTCTTAAGCTTCAGACTATTTTTGTAATATTTGTCAAAACATTGCTCAAAAGCAATCCGATTAGCGTAACTTACATTCTCACCTACACAAAAATCATTCTCATCCTCATTCACTAAGCAATCTATTTTCAAAATATCACCTGATTCAAATTTGTCCGTTTCAAAACTATCACTGCTTTTTTCAATAACAACATCGTTACCACAGAGCGAGACCTTGATATCTTCATAGGCGGTAAAATTCCGACCTAACAAAACGACATATGCCATTGTATCATCAGGAGCGGCTCTAATATGATATCGGACTACTGCTATCCAGTATAGCATCCATTTTAATGTTCGATGACTCGAATATAATTGGAACAAAGTATCCGGGCGTGAAGTGGTTCACGTTTATAGTATTTTGTGCAGCATTAGTTGAAGTTGCTCCTTTACAATTTTTACTCCTGCTGACAGTTGGGTGATAAGTGTCCTATTTTTCCACACTTGAAGCACTTCTTCGTTGCTATCTGCGCTGTCTTCGAATCGTTGTTTTTGGAAGGCACTTTTACGTTATGATTTTTGTTATTAAGATTATGGTATTGCTTCACCACATTACTCATAGACTTGAGCATTTCTGCGGGACTTGTGTATCGATGCATTTTGGCTTGAGACTCCAAGTAATGATAATCTAGCCCGTCTATGAGGTAATCGACTATCTCTTCACTTTCTGAATTTAGTTTATTAGCGAGTACTAATTTCTCGTCAAAATAAATGGAAAACTTTTCTTCCTTTTTCCACTTTCGTTTTTCAAGTTTTCTCCGTAACGAGACCTTGTTGATTTTTTCCCCGAAGAGCTCCGCCAACTTTTAAAACAAGTCTTTTAGCTCCATCGCGAGATGCTCCGGTCGAAAATAAAACCATTCAAGAGCCATCCCTTTCAGTTGTCCGATTAAAATAATCCGCAATAATTTTTCATCTTCCGCATACACCTTTTGTACCATTTTAACCTGGGAAATCCATCGCTGCACGTCGTCGCCGTCACCCGTGTACTCCGGAATGAGTGTCGCAAGCTGATTGGCTGAAAATTACGGAGTCTCACCACTTTCCTCCAAAAAGGTGGAACTCGCATTCTTTCGTTTACCCATTTCAAGAAAACTCCTTTCAATTTTTCGAAGAAAAATCCGGAAAAATTTCCAAAAATCAAAAGAATCCAACGAATATGCCTTTGTGGACCGCAAATTTACCAATCCTACTTCCGATACTGTAGACCCGTTCACTTGCAAAAATTAAAAAAAAATATTTTTCGGCTTTTCAACAATATTTTATACTTTTTGAAAAAAAAATACAATCTCTCAAAATGACACACAACTTCTTCTCCTTTTTTTTAGGTTAACTCTTTCTATCAAAATTGACATTCTTTTTTTAAATTTAAGTACATAATGTAGACCTTTGACAGCTCGCAATTGTATAAAAAAAATACTCACGGCGAAGGCAGACAGAAATTGCGGCGACGAAAGTTTACAGCAGTAGACAGGCTATTACAACAGAAGTGGAGTAGGTAAGTATGAAGTGAATAAAGTTAATATCATTTGCTCCATGAATAATCCCTGTATTGTGTTCGTTTTGCAGCTCGCACACAACGAAAGTGATATGAGGACAATAATTTTTAAATTGCAGGACGTTGGCGCTGTATTTTAGAGGCCAAGGCTCCTTTCGGGCTTTTTTGAGAAAAAATGGATTCAGCTTCATCACCTCGTTCAAGTGAGAAATCAAATCAAATCATTCAAACTAAAATAGTACACTGGCCTCGACCTCCGACTGCATTGGAATTTGAAATAAATTCCACTTCCAAGCTTAGTGTACTAAGCAACAAAATCTCGCCCAACTAAAAACTGTTCTCCAACTCGAAACCCTACGGTTTTTATTAACATTTATTTTCTTTTTATTGCAAAATTGGAAAATTACTAGCTGGTGGAATGACATTAAAAATAGGATTAGACCAAATACAATAGAGATCTTTGCTTAGTTACGCCTTAACATCAAGAGTGGCAGGCTCTTCCTTAGCTTCCGGATCACGTTCCGTTTCACTTTTTTTCTTAAGCCTAGTACTAACTAGAAGCGAAAACGAAATTTTCTGTCAAATAACATGCAAAATGCACTAACAATTTTCACTCGAACGAAAAATTTGTACAGGAAATTTCGTTTCGCTTCTAGTTAGTACTAGGCTTAACTCTTATCCGCTACTTCGTACAAACATTTCGTGTCCTTGTTCTTGAGTGCACGTTCCTCGCGCAGGTACTTAGTCAAAGATTTGGTTTCATGATGATGAAAGTACCCTTTCTCGATCGAATCATCATAGAGTTCGAGTGAATCTTCGCACTTCGACTTCATGTTGGTGACTTGAACGGCAGGCTTGTCCCACAGTTCGTATGGAATTCCCAGCTCTTCGGACTGAGAAAGTGTGCCCTAGACATGGGATTAATTCAGCCATTAAAAAAAAAAAAGTCACGATCGGCTGCATGCCAATCGTATAATACTCTAGATGAATACTGAACTCCGATTTATATTGTAGTTGGGGGTAAAGTAGAATTACGTGTGTGCATGTTGTATGTCCCTCATAAAGGACTGCCATTAGATTGCTACTCAAAAATAAAAGACAATATTCAGTGTTTAATTTCATATCTTGAACTGGGTAAGTCATCGAAAAAAAATGTCATTTTTGAAGAACTTTCACATGGGAGGTGCAGGAAGGACTCACTCGATTTCTTACATATTTATCCTTTTTCTGGGAACCATTTAAAAATTAACGTGTACAAAATTTCAAATTCGTAGCTTGAAGCGTTCAAAAGTTATCGAAAAATCTTGTTGAACACGTGTCTAAAGGACATTTTGTATGGCAGCTACCAGAAGGAGTACAAGGATTTCGCTGATTAGTAAACTCCAACTTCGTTTTCACTCAAAACTAATTTGTACAAAATTTCCAATTCATAGCTAAAAGATTACTTGAGTTATAGTAAGTTCCGTAAATTAAGTGAAGACGTTTTGACAGGATATTTGTATGGCAGCTACACGAAGGACTAACAGGATTTTCTTCATAATCATACATTTAGCTCCAACTATTGGAAAAATAATACATACAAAATTTCAAAGACGTAGCTTAAACCCTTCTGAAGTTATCGGCCAATATTCTTAAACACGTGTTTTAAGGACATTTTGTATGGCAGCTACCAGAAGGAGTACAAGGATTTCGCTTACTAGTACAGTCGAACTTTCTTCTCACTTCAAACTAATTTGTAAAAAATTTCAGATTCGTAGCTAAAAGATTACTTAAGTTATAGTGAGTTTCGTAAATTAAGTGAATACATTTTGACAGGATATTTGTATGGCAGCTACACGAAGGACTAACAGGATTTTCTTCATAATCATACATTTAGCTTCAACTATTGGAAAAATAACACATACAAAATTTCAAAGTCGTAGCTTAAACCCTTCTGAAGTTATCGGCCAATATACCTAAACACGTGTTTTAAGGACATTTTGTATGGCAGCTATCAGAAGGAGTAAAAGGATTTCGCTGACTAGGAAAGTCAAACTTTCTTTTTACTCAAAACTAATTTGTGTAAAATTCCGAGTTCGTAGCTAAAAGATTACTTGAGTTATAGTGGGTTTCGTAAATTAAGTGAATACATTTTGACAGGATATTTGTATGGCAGCTACACGAAGGACTAACAGAATTTTCTTCATAATCATATATTTAGCTCCAACTATTGGAAAAATAACACATACAAAATTTCAAAGTCGTAGCTTAAACCCTTTTGAAGTTATCGACCAATATTCTTGAACACGTGTTTTAAGGACATTTTGTATGGCAGCTACCCGAAGGAGTAGGACGATTGTGCCCGTTAACGAACTTAGCCTTACAAATTCAACCAAATATCCAGATTAAAAATTTCAAGATCCTAGGTGAAGGCGTTCTTGAGTTATCGTGTTCACGGACAGACGGACGGACGGACGGACGGACGGACGGACGTCAAGCGGATTTGACGTTTTTGGCCACAAATAAACAAAAAATAATATGTAACTTTTTTTCGTCCGAGGCTTGGTTCTATGCGTTACAAACTTTTGGGCTCGATTAAACTTATAATACTCTATATGATTTCATCTAGAGTATAAAAATCGATTTTTCGGCGAGGCCGTGTAGCGCTGAGAAGGTTAGCGACATTCCTTTCGCGAATTGCATACTAGCGCCCCGTTCCTTGTGCAAACATTGTCCAATGATCCGAGCAATCATAGCTCACTTACCATATACGTTATTCGGCTCGATTTTTTAGCATCACTCCGTCCAGGAAATAGAACGTATTCGGTGAGGCAGTAAAATTGCAACGAAGAGAAAACAAAGGACACGTACCCCAACTTGAGAGTATCGTGCTATTTTCTCGTTTCACTGAGTTGCTCCTGTAGTTCAGTTGCTAGAATTGCTTACTAGACTAGATTTTTGCAAATGGCCCCGATTTGCCAAACCGATGTGGTTTTCTTCGGGATCGGTTATTGCCGAAGAAGTAAACAAGAAAATCGTGAAAATTTTGGGAAACATTTATCCGGGCGTACAGTTTTTCTGTGCCGGCTATATTGAATTTACTGCCTAATCGAATTATGTTATGACAGTTGACAGTTTCGGGGCAGTAAAACCAGCACTACAAGTATGAAAAGCCTTGCAACTTTTTTTTAAAACCAGAAACTTTCATATACAGCCGCAGCACAGAAAACTGAGGGTTGCATGCCACTTTCATTCTGTGTGCAAGCCCGGTACGCATTTTTTGCAACTGCAATAAAAGAACTGCGCAGCAAAAGTAGCTATGTGTGACCTAATCTTAAGATATATATCATCAATGTATAATGTTTTGAAGGTCCAGCAATATTGAAATATGTATTAGTGAATGTTTCTTTTCTGTTATTTTTCAGCTCTGCAGGAAGAAATAAGTTCATGGATTGAAAATTGAAAAATTAATTTCGTGCATAAATTTAGTATCGTAATAGCATCCTCTGAGCCTCTGACATAACGCACACATCATGGTTCTGAACACGCTCATATGGCTCATCCATTATTCATATTTGAATAAAGTTCCTTCGTCCTTAGCCATGCAACACACATAATATTACCTATATATGCCTCCATTTTGGTTGCCTTAAATTCTTCCTGCATATGATCCCTACGGTCAATCCCGAGTTAAATGACTTTGTGAATAATATTCTGATATTATGGTGCCGAGCCTAAAGGAATGGGGGTGTGTATGGGTAAACATGTTTCAGGGTTTTGTTATTAACACACTGGACCTGGATTCGGTGTGGAAGGCAAACAATTTCAGAATCCATGAACGAGTTATGCAAAATCAGTTTACTTTGCTGAAGAGTAAATAATAATGGACTACTCTTATATGTTGTTCTTAAACTATGTGCGTATATAAATAATGCTCGTTCTGTGTTGAGTAAAGTTACAGGATGATAGCATTGTCCTCTTTCATTGGATATTGATTAATTTTTCAGATGAGTATTTCAATATTTTACTTTAGGCAATTGCAATTCATATTGATATCTTTCCATTTTTCGCAGGTTAAATAAATGATATTTTATTAATAAAATAACTAGCCGCGTCCCGCGACTACGCTCACGTTTGTATTGTGCGATATCACCGAAACTGTACTAAAAAACCTTCTACTGTGATCTGCATTGTTGTAGTGCCTTCCGCTATATAGCATTATGGGTTTTTCGTTTGAGAGTACAATCAGAACAGTCGAATGTGATTGTCGGGTTCAATAAAACCCCAAGCACCGACTACGTATCTTTACTGCAGCCAACTCACATGGACACGGCTGCTCTATCTGTATGCTGCGTACATGAGAGTTTTCTAAAAGCTCGCCATACATTTCACGCATGTGTATGCGTGAAAACTAGCAAAAGCTTAGGTGAATTTTTATAAAATTTTCAAGTCAGACGCTGATGACGTCACTTTGAGAACTGAAATCTCCGTTGGAAATTACACCACTAGATGGGTAGTACACGCGTATGCGTGAAAACTGGCAATTGCCAGTAAAGCTGAGCTTTAAAGCTCAGATGAATTTAATTTCTTATTAGGTGTGTTATTTTCAACTGGATCAGATCACAATTGAAAAAAACGATTTATCTTTACGGATCTTCGCGGTTCGCGGATCTCGACGGCTCAGCAGATCTTTACGGATCTTTGTTGTTTGCAGATCTTCACGGCAGATCTTGCGGTTCGCGGATCATCACGGCTCGTGGATCTTAAAGGTTTGCGAATTTTTGAGATGATGTAGATAGAAAATGGAAAATGGATGGTGGAAGATGGAAGATTCAGGATGGAGGATAGAAGATGAAAAATGGAAGATGGAGGATGGAGGATTCAGGATAGAGGATTCACGATGGAAGATTTAATGGACGATGGATAATGGAGGATGGACGATGGATGATGCATGATGGAGGATGGACGATGGATGATAGACGATGTAGGATGGACAATGGAGGATGGACGATGGACAATGGACGATGGTGCATGGAGGATGGATGATGAAGGATGGAGGATGAAGGATAGAGGATAGAGGATAGAGAATAGAGGATAGAGGATGGAGGATGGAGGGTGGATGATGACGGATGGAGGATGGAGGATGGAGGATAGAGGATAGAGGATAGAGGATAGAGGATAGAGGATAGAGGATAGAGGATAGAGGATAGAGGATAGAGGATAGAGGATAGAGGATAGAGGATAGAGGATAGAGGATAGAGGATAGAGGATAGAGGATAGAGGATAGAGGATAGAGGATAGAGGATAGAGGATAGAGGATAGAGGATAGAGGATAGAGGATAGAGGATAGAGGATAGAGGATAGAGGATAGAGGATAGAGGATAGAGGGTAGAGGATAGAGGATAGAGGATAGAGGATAGAGGATAGAGGATAGAGGATAGGGGATGGAGGATGGAGGATGGACAATGGAGGATAGAGGATGGAAGATGGAGGATGAAGAACGAAGTATGGAGGATAAAGGAAGGAAGATGCAGAACGAAGTATGGAGGATAAAGGATAAAGGATGGAGGATGAAGAATAGAGGATATAAGATAGAGGGTGTAGAACGGTGGATTTAGATAAAAGATAAAAGATAAAAGATAAAAGATAAAAGATAAAAGATAAAAGATAAAAGATAAAAGATAAAAGATAAAAGATAAAAGATAAAAGATAAAAGATAAAAGATAAAAGATAAAAGATAAAAGATAAAAGATAAAAGATAAAAGATAAAAGATAAAAGATAAAAGATAAAAGATAAAAGATAAAAGATAAAAGATAAAAGATAAAAGATAAAAGATAAAAGATAAAAGATAAAAGATAAAAGATAAAAGATAAAAGATAAAAGATAAAAGATAAAAGATAAAAGATAAAAGATAAAAGATAAAAGATAAAAGATAAAAGATAAAAGATAAAAGATAAAAGATAAAAGATAAAAGATAAAAGATAAAAGATAAAAGATAAAAGATAAAAGATAAAAGATAAAAGATAAAAGATAAAAGATAAAAGATAAAAGATGAAAGATAAAAGATAAAAGATAAAAGATAAAAGATAAAAGATAAAAGATAAAAGATAAAAGATAAAAGATAAAAGATAAAAGATAAAAGATAAAAGATAAAAGATAAAAGATAAAAGATAAAAGATAAAAGATAAAAGATAAAAGATAAAAGATAAAAGATAAAAGATAAAAGATAAAAGATAAAAGATAAAAGATAAAAGATAAAAGATAAAAGATAAAAGATAAAAGATAAAGGATAAAGGATAAAGGATAAAGGATAAAGGATAAAGGATAAAGGATAAAGGATAAAGGATAAAGTATAAAGGATAAAGAATAAGGGATAACGGATAAAGGATAAAGGATAAAGGATAAAGGATAAAGGATAAAGGATAAAGGATAAAGGATAAAGGATAAAGGATAAAGGATAAAGGATAAAGGATAAAGGATAAAGGATAAAGGATAAAGGATAAAGGATAAAGGATAAAGGATAAAGGATAAAGGATAAAGGATAAAGGATAAAGGATAAAGGATAAAGGATAAAGGATAAAGGATAAAGGATAAAGGATAAAGGATAAAGGATAAAGGATAAAGGATAAAGGATAAAGGATAAAGGATAAAGGATAAAGGATAAAGGATAAAGGATAAAGGATAAAGGATAAAGGTTGTCAATAGGAATATATAAATAATATACCGAAAACGCACGAACTACTGCTAAACTATATGAAAAACAATGTTACCCATTGTTAACCCATTATAAAATGATTTTACTAATGCAGAAACCTTCGCGTGCGTGCTCTCAACAAATCTCCAAAGTTTCATCGCAATCGGATGAATGGTTTAGGAGCACATACGGGACAAAGCAACAAACAAACATGCAAACTATCCATTTGCAAAGAAGCAAACTCTTGAACACGTTTAAAGTCTAGGCTATTATAAAAAATTATAAAACTGCCAACATAAAAAAGTACCGAGAAGCAACATATAATTTTTTGTGAGTGGTAGTTGCGTCATCACTTGTATCGCATCTCAATAATAAAGTTTTACCTAATACCTATTCTTAAGCATAAAAAAGTTTTAAATTTCAGTTCGTTCATAACACATAAAACAATGTAAAATAAGAAAGTAAAAAATATACGTTCACATTAAAAGATGTGAAGGTATAATAAACTCGTCCCAAGTTTATCCAGGTTAAATTTCGTTTTAGTATCATAGTCGGCAACGCAATAAAAGTCTAAATGTAAGGATACCTGCATTAAAATTTTCTACTTTTCACCTTCTCCACCCTTTACACCCAAAATTTTTCTACTAGAGGTCAACCAGACCTAACGTCTGAAAAAATTTCAAGGTTATATCTGGTACGGTTCTAAAGATATTACATTTTTGTGCTGCACCGATCTCCCCAACAATTTTACATTTGGCGTATTCCATTTATAAACTTCCATACATAAACCAAATATTGTTCTTACGTAATTGGTTCGAAATAATCACAACTCTTAACCTTCTGATATGAACCGTTTAGGATATATAATAAGATAATTTTAGGATGTTTCAATCCCAGTTGTCAAGAGTTTCGGAGACATTGTCCAACAACAGTCCTATGTAGGGTCACCAGTTGGTGGTGAGACAAATGAGAGCACAAATGGTGCTATGGACTACTGTCGCGTCAGGGGGCGATCGTGCAAGGTTGCTATTGTCTGCGTCCGGGGGCGAGTGTCGTCGGGGTAGTGGCGATGGTTCCTTGTCGCCAACGTCCGGGGGCGAGCGCTGTAAAGTAAGTCGGCGGCTGCCAGTCACTAGCTCCTGCTTCCGGGTGCCAGCGGTATACACGTCCTCTGAAAATGGGTGATGGGGGTTTACTCTTTGGTTATTTGGGATGCTAGCTATGAAAAGAGCGATTCCCTTATGATAGGATGATTGATAAGAACGACCTGTTGGTCTGGCTTCGAATTCACTACTACTTTATTTTCTACTAATTTAGTCTATTTACTTAAACTAAAATAACAACTGGTTTTTATAATTCTAAGTGCATTTTTATACATTCGTGATTTTATTTCAAAACAATAGGTCACCTAACGGTCGGCCTGCAATGCTAAGTGCATTTAGACATTTTTGTACTATAGATGAAATCATATAGAGTATTATAAGTTTAATCCAGCCCAAAAGTTTGTAACGCATAGAACCAAGCCACGGACGAAAAAAAGTTATATATTATTTTTTGTTTATTTGTGGCCAAAAACCTCAAATCCGCTTGACGTCCGTCCGTCCGTCCGTCTGTCCGTCCATCCGTCCGTCCGTCCGTCCGTCCGTCCGTCCGTCCGTCCGTCCGTCCGTCCGTCCGTCCGTCCGTCCGTCCGTCCGTCCGTCCGTTAGCACGATAACTCAAGAACGCCTTGACCTAGGATCTTGAAATTTTGAATCTGGATGTTTGGTTGAATTTGTAAGGCTAAGTTCGTTAACGGGCAAAATCGTCCTACTCCTTCGGGTAGCACCCATACAAAATGTACTCAAAACACGTGTTCAAGAATATTGGTCGATAACTTCAGAAGGGTTTACGCTACGACATTGAAATTTTGTATGTGTTATTTTTCCAATAGTTGGAGCTAAATATATGATTATGAAGAAAATCCTGTTAGTCCTTCGTGTAGCTGCCATACAAATATCCTGTCAAAATGTATTCACTTAATTTACGAAACTCACTATAACTCAAGTAATCTTTTAGCTACGAATTCAAAATTTTGTACAAATTAGTTTTGAGTGAAAAGAAAGTTCGACTTTACTAGTCAGCGAAATCCCTTTACTCCTTCTGGCAGCTGCCATACAAAATGTCCTTAAAACACGTGTTTGAGAATATTGGCCGATAACTTCAGCAGGGTTTAAGCTACGTCTTTGAAATTTTGTATGTGTAATTTTTCCAATAGTTGGAGCTAAATATATGATTATGAAAAAACTTCTATTAGTCCTTCGTGTAGCTGCCATACAAATACCCTGTCAAAACGTTTTCACTTAATTTACGGAACTTAATATAACTCAAGTAATCTTTTAGCTATGAATTGGAAATTTTGGTCAAATTAGTTTTGAGTAAAAACGAAGTTCGAGTTTACTAATCAGCGAAATCCGTTTACTCCTTCTGGTAGCTGCCATACAAAATGTCCTTAAGACACGAGTTCAACAATATTTTTCGATAACTTTTGAACGCTTCAAGCTACGAATTTGAAATTTTGTAGACGTTCATTTTTGAATGGTTCCAATGAAAAGGATAAATATGTAAGAAATCGAGTGAGTCCTTCCTGCACCTCCCATGTGAAAGTCCTTCAAAAAGGACTTTTTTTCGATGACTTACCCAGTTCAAGATATGAAATTAAACACCGCATATTGTCTTTTAGTTTTGAGTAGCAATCTAATGGCAGTCCTTAATAAAGGACATACAACATGCACACACGTAATTCTACTTTATCCCCAACTACAATATAAATCGGAGTTCAGTATTCATCTAGAGTATTATACGATTGGCTTGCAGCCTATCGTGACTGCAGTATGTTTTGTGATTCAATTTAAACGGTGAGCTAACGGGTCAAAAGAAATACAAATTCTGTATTTGGATGTGGTGTGCCATTTTGTTAGACACAGTGAAGTCCGTCTAAATGGTCCACAACCCATATCGCCTATCTCTTTTAGAAATGGATCTACTATCATATCTCTATATAAATTCCAAGTTTCACAGTCCTAGCATAAGCTGTGCATAAGGGTTCATGAATTGTCCAGCGGTCCGATCCGAGATATCACCCGGAGTTTGAATTGACTCGTTAAGATTTTTACCACGAGATAAGAAAAAAAACGGCAAAAGTCTGGGTGAAACTTTATTATTTCTCGGGTGAAAGTTCGGGAAGCGGTTTTAATGCGGTCACGCAAGAATGCTTGCGCCACTGCCGCATACGTAGGTTGCTACTTAAGTTTTGAGATATGGTAACACTGATGTGAATACGTCAAATCTGACATTATCGTCGTAAAGATTGACATTTTTAGTGGTGAACGTACTCAGAACGTGTTGTCATACGAGTGCTATTTGTGTTGTTTACAGATACTTGAAATATTCATCTTGGTCGAAAAATGGAATTAGATCGTGATCATATTCGTGCGATGATTTTCTATGACTTTCGACGTGGATTAAACCAACAGCAGTGTGCCGATCTACTCGCTTCGACTTTTGGTGATGAAGCACCATCTCGAGCCACCGTGTTTCACCGAATTCAATCGTGGTCGCACTTCGCTACAGGACGAATTTCGTGAAGGTCGTCCAAAATCGGTAGTTGTGCCAGAAAACATCGATGCTGTGAGTGAACTGATATTGCAAGATCGTCATGTGACATACCTTGAGATTGAGGCATTCCTGGGTATTAGTTCCACTCGCATACATTCAATATTGCATGAACATTTGGCTGTCAAAAATATTTCTTCGTGTTGGATACCGCATAATGTGACAATCGCTCAAAAAAAAGCTCGTGTCGATTTGTGCAAAGAAATCTTGAAAAAATTCAAAAGTGTTTTATCTTCATGGAGAATATTTTGAAAAACAATAAAGCCATTTTTGATTATAAATATTTGTTTTTATTTTTCTATCTCAAAACTTAAGTAGCAACCTACGTATAACACATGAATTACATAATTGAGTCTACTCCCACTATAAACCAAACATCGATGAAGAGGCGATGAAGAGGCAGCGAACAGTTTCGAAACTTGTCGCTGAAAAAAGATTATCAGTTGGGAACAAGTTCAGCTATGTACTTGCTCTCTGTGAATACGTGTGAGGTATTCGCATTTCTTTCTTGATCGTACTGAAATGCATCCGACCATCTCATCCGCACACGTCGACATGAGAGATCTCCTATCGCGCATTGTATTTGAAATTGGAATGAGCAAGAACGAGATGGCAATACGTGCACTCACTGAAGAGTATGTATGAAGGGAGTATGAAGTAGACCTGACCAATCATCGATGAAAGGTAGGCCTGACTTATAGGCGAATTCTGCCTTACCGGTCGACACTGCACCGATGGACGGCGTCCGGTCATATTGGAATAGAATTCCAGTGGTCGGTGACTAGTGCAACGAAAAGACAACTTTCAATCGACTAATGCAATCGAAAGATGAATTTTACACTAGTCGTCAGAGTTATGGGTTCCGGCATCATATTCGCATGTAGGAAACAATAGCGCTGTGCGCAGTTCAACATCTAAGTTTGAAATGGCATTTGCCGGCCAGTACGCACTTGATGATAATACGTGTCGTGTAGGACGTTTAGTCTTTTTCTCTCGCTAAAGGCGGAAAAGGTCGGCATGTTTACATTCTTGAGGGGGAAATATTTACTTTTCGTTTTTCGCTACAAACACAAGTGCACGAGTTAACATAGTAGTAGTTTGTACATAAGAACCCATGAATTTTTCGTATTTTTGGTTTATAGGGCCGGAACACGATCAAAATCGGAGTATAACATCAGTTGTTTCGAGATTAGAAGATTTTTCGAAAAGTTAATTTTGTCCTTAGAATAGAAATAAAAATATCTAAAATATAAATTTGTAACCGATTAAACATAAACATAAGAAGCCCGTGTAGACTAACCGAATTTCGGTATATTATTTACACTATAAGCCCATACATGTAAGAACCAATTTCACTATAAACCAAACATCGGTGAAGAGCCGATGAAGAGGCAGCGAACAGTTTCGAAACTTGTCGCTGAAAAAAGATTATCAGTTGGGAAGAAGTTCAGCTATATACTTGCTGTCTGTGAATACGTGTGAGGTATTCGCATTTCTTTCTTGCTCGTACTGAAATGCATCCGACCATCTCATCCGCACTCGTCGACATGAGAGATCTAATATCGCGCATTGTATTTGAATTTGGAATGAGCAAGAACAACATAGCAATAGGTGCACTCACTGAAGAGTATGTATGAAGGAAGTATGAAGTAGACCTGACCAATCATCGATGAAAGGTAGGCCTGACTTATAGGCGAATTATGCCTTACCGATGGACGGCGTCCGGTCATATTAAAATAGAATTCTAGTGGTCGACGACTAGTGCAATCAAAAGACAGCATTCAATCGACTTGTGCAATCGAAAGATGAATTTCATTGCACTAGCCGTCAGAGTTAGGGTTCCGGTTCCGGCATCATGATCGCATACAGGAAACTATAGCGCTCTGCGCTGTTCAACATCTAAGTTTGCAATGGCATTTGCCGGCGGGTACGCACTTGATGATAATACGTGTCGTGTAGGACGTTTAGTCTTTTTCTCTCGCTAAAGGCGGAACAGGTCGGCATGTTTACATTCTTGTGGAGAAGATGGGGAAATGTTAACTTTTCGATTTAACCCTCAATATCGCCACGAACACAAGCGCGCGTGCTAACATGGTAGTAGTTTGTACATAAGGACCCATGAATTTTTCATGTTTTTGGTTTATAGGGCTGCTGTCTCATCTGACCTAAGAAATATTGTGGTGGCGCTTGACGAAACTCAGTTTCCTTGCTAACTGAGTAAGTTTTTTCGACAAATTTCGGTTAACTTCGAAGATAGAATAAATCAATCGTCTAACAATTGACGACAAACTGACTTGGACTCCTCACATAACTAAACTGAGAAATAAAATTGCCCCGATTATTGAAGTACTAAGACGTAACGATTACCCACAAGTTCCCATAAAGAATTTGCTATACAATGCTTTCATCATATCCCACATAAGATACGGTCTTCTTATATGGAGCCAAACCGCGAAAGGAAACTTGGACAAAATTGTAGAGACTTATGAATAAGGGCATTAAAGCCATACATAACTTACTTCAATTAACATCATCGGAGAAACTTTATTCTAATTATGGAACGAATAATACTAATTTATAATATCAAGAACAAGAAATTTAAATACTCCATTAAATTGATCCACAATCAAGAAATACACAACTTTAACACAAGGAGTGCGGATTCTATTATTAGATAGCAACATTTTCGTAGGACAGACCGACTTAGAAAGGATCCCCTATTTGATGCAATACGAGAATACAATGCCTTACCGACAAACATACAAATGGCAAAGAGTGTGTTTCAGCTGAAACAACTTACAAAAAAGCATCTTCTAAATCGTACCTAGGAACAGTATTACAGCATTGTTGCAAACCTGGAAACAGATATCTATTCAGGCGTCTTTATGAGACTCTCGAAGACTCTAGAGAATGGTTGTTGATTCTGTTGTGTTATTGCTGTATGTTTTAAGTATAATATATTTATTTATTAAGCTTTTCTTTTCTTTTCTTTCTTCTCATTTTTCGTTTTCTTTTCTCGGACTACTTTTTGATAGTATTTATTAGTAATTACTAGCTATTTTATTTTACATTTTCCGATTACTTTTTTTTATTTTTTTTCTCTTCTTCTGATTGGGTTTAGGTTTAGGTTTAAGAAGGGGCGCAGCGCTAAAACCACACCGCTCACTAGGCGCCAAACGGGCCCATTGCGATCCCTTCAGATCCTCATGGGCTATTCCATCACCTCAGAAACACCCCAATTCCCTGCAGAACCTGACTAATTTGTCATACTCTAACGACCTCAAATCCTCGATGCTCTCGAAGAAAAGGCTACCCAACCATTTCAGACGCCTCCTAGCGATCCCCGGGCATTCACACAGAATGTGAGTGATGTCCTCCACAGCATACAGATCATGGCAAAACCCATACATGTCCGCTATCCCTAGCCGCATAGCGTGTTTCCTCAGCATACATTGCCCCGTTAGTGTTTCGACGAGCAGTCGCAGTTTTCCTCTATCCCAAGTCAATATATACTTAGTCTTTTGACTATCCAGCTCGGGCCACAGGGATCTAGAAATCCTGCAGCTTGCCAGTCCTGCCCACCTAGAGTTGGCTGTCTTTTTAGAGCGCTCACCAATTTGCGCTTTGATGCCGCATATTGGTGGACAAACATCCTCCTCAATCCTACCATTCGATGCCGATCCCGATCTCGCAAGCTCGTCCGCTCTTTCGTTCCCTAATATATTACTATGCCCTGGCACCCAGCAAATCTGTACTTTGTTCTGACTACAAAGTACCTTTAGCACTTCTCGACAGCGCTTTACTAACTGGGACTTCTTCTAATTAACGGAATCGATAAATTATTATATAATATACCATTTTTGCCCAGACCATTGGCAGATTTTACTTTATTATTTTTTAATAATAAAGTATTGTGATCGACCTGATATTTCAAAAAAGTTTACTACCCTGAAATTTTGTATTTACACGTTTTAGGACTAGTAAGCACCAAAAAGGCAAAAAAAAAAAAATGTCCGTCTGTCCGCCGTATACGCCGTACGCCGTCCGCCGTACGCCGTACGCAAAATCGTTTGAAGGCGTGTAGCTCCCAAACCCGTTGAGATATTAAATTGAAATTTTTATGGTGGGTAGATTGGGTGAACCCCTACCACTGGTATATTTTCGAGGGGTGGGGGTACGAGGGGAGAGGAGAGGGGAACGTTTTAGACAAAAACTTTGGATTACAATATCTTCCCAACCAATTACACCAGGAAGATAAAATTTAGTTTCTGTATATGGGATCACAAGAGGAGTCTACCGAAACTAAATTTTTTGAGGAGGGAGGTAGACCACGAAAGTGGGGGGAGAGCAATTTTTCAAAAAATGTAATTTTTATATCTCAAAAACCGTATCAGAAATGATCTTGAAAATTTTACAGGAGTTAGGATCGGTAAACTTCTAGTATGGACAACCTAAGAAATAACCAGGAGGCTATTTGGAACGTTATTGTTTAGGTTGTCAGTCGCATAGTAACCTACACTGCATCTCATCATTAAACACGTTTCGGACTTCTACCCATAAAATTATAAAGTTGCGCCCAGACTGTTTGCAGATTTTTTTTTTAAATTATCGACATTTGTTCACGTATTGGACCGAACTCTCTCGATGCAGTTTGCTATGAGAAGCGAATGCGTTGGTGATGTGACTCGAAGCTCTTTTTGGAACTTGAAGGGCACGAGTCTATGCCCTCCGATGACGAAACAGCTTCTTCGGACCTAGTCCAACACAACCTTATAAAACTGGCGTATCCAGTGAAGGTTTTCCAACTGTCATGTCCTCAAGGACAGCGATTAATCAACAGTCGGGGATTTCATGTTGGGGTTTCACACCAGAAACCCTACTGATGCCGGAAAACAACCAACATTTAATCAAGAGTAGGTATGTCCAAAACTCACGAGCAAACATCTATGACCCAATTCGTTCGATAAAATGAAGGTAAAGTACGCAGTACAAATATTTAGTGGCAGTACAGTTGCGGGTATGAGAAACATGAATCAGTTAGGAATGTTTAGTAATGAAGTTATGGAAAATATAAATCCAACCGTCCATCTGATAGAATTTCTAAATAGATTATTCGACAGCTGCAATAGTGAAATGCGCTATGCAATTGTGCACTGACCGCCAATAATCTACCGCAAAATATGTTAGTCGAAGCACTATCATATTTATCGAAATGTAGTTTCATTGTTCCAAAAAAAGGTATCCAAATTAAACAAAATTAAAACTTTTATGCAGACTATTCAGGGCATTTTGCAGTTGGCGGAAGATGTATTTAGCCATTTCAATAATTGGGAATATTTTTGTACGAGTAAGGATCCCGTTGAAAACCTATTTAGCAAAATCAGATACAAAAAAGCTGCTCCAACCTTATCAGAATTTAACGACCTCTTAGGACGAGTAGTGTCAGTGAAATTTATCAATTCTTCTATTTTTGCAAATTGTGAGAAAAATACTGATCAAATACTTGATATGGGTTGGAACGCTATTCTCGATGATTCTTCAACATTTCATAACGAAAGTAATATTTCCGATAATACTAATGATTCAAATAATTTAAATTCTGTGCAATATTTAGTAACTGCAAATGATACTAACTATTATTGACAATATACTGCAAGAAGAGTCGGATACTCTCTCCGATAACGCATTCGCATATTATTGTGGACTTGTTATTATATAAAGCAAAACCTGAAACGCGGTATCTGCAAGATCTGTGAAGTTTGTGAAAAAGAAACAATTATTCACGATGGTACATTAACATCATCTTTAGAGTGGCTTTTGCATTTCAAAAATTATAATGAAAATTCCGATTTTGGAAATCTAACAGCACCCACAAAGATATTTTTTGATTTATGCAAAGAAGAACTTAAAATTTTTGATGAATTTTTTTCTGAAAAAAGTGCAGAAATTAATTTACTTAATGAAATATGCAAATTATGTTTTTAACGTTTTCCTGTGTGGTACAATACGGAGAATGATTGTTATTTGCATAGGCAAAAAATTTTTCTATGTTTTATTCTGGTTTTAGTATGGAAAAACTATCTCCCAACAACAAACTTATTTTAGCACAAATACAAAACTAAAAATATTAAGACAATAGTTCAATTTTAAAAGAATGTGCATAGTGTACATATGTTTGTTACTCCTAATTTATATTACTATATTTACTTGTATAATTTAATTTAATTTCCTTTAATTTTACTATTGTATATTTATAAGAAATATTACTTTTTATTATGCTACTAGCCGCGTACCGCGGCTACGCTCGCTTCGCTTACGTTGTTCCATCGCTCCTGTTACTCCCGTTGCTCCCGTTTCTCCCGTTGATCCATTGCCCCTGTTTCTCCCGTTGATCCATTGCTCCTATTTCTCCGTTGCTCCCATTTCTGCCGTTGATCCGTTGCTCCTGTTTCTCACGATGCTCCTTTTACTCCCGTTGCTACCATTTCTCCCGTTACTCCCATTTCTTGCTCCCGTTACTCCATCCTCCATCCCCCATCTCCAATCTACCATCCTCTATCCTACATCCTCTATCCACCATCCACCATTTTCCATCCACCATCTACCATCCCCATCCACCATCCTTTATCCACCGTCCTCCATCTTTCATCCGCCATCCTCCATCATCCATCATCCATCCTCTATCCACCATCCACCATCCTCCATCCTCTATCCACCATCCTCTATCCACCATCCACCATCCTCAATCTATCATCCCCCATTCTCTATCCTCCATCCTCTATCCACCATTTTTCGCCCACCATCCACCATCCTCCATCTTCTGTCCTCCATCCTCTATCCACCATCCTTCACCCACCATCTCCCATCCTTCATCCACCATCCTCTATCCACCATCCTCCATCTACCATCCCCCAAATTCCATCATCCATCCTCCATTCTCTATCCACCATCCTCCATCTTCCATCCTCCATATTCCATCTTCCATCCACTATCCTCTTATACCATTTAGTAATAGGAATAGGCATAACTAATACTCCGAAAACGAACTGCCGCTAAATCATATGAAAAACACTCAAATGTTGAAATAGCTCTATCATCCATCCTCCATCCTCTATCCGCCATCCTCCATCTTTCATCATCCATCCTCCATCCACCATTCACCATCCTCCATCCTCTATCCACCATCCTCTATCCACCATCCACCATCCTCCATCTATCATCCCCCATTCTCTATCCTCCATCCACCATTCTCCGCCCACCATCCACCATCCTCCATCTTCTATCCTCCATCCTCTATCCACCATCCTTCACCCACCATTTCCCATCCTCCATCCACCATCCTCTATCCACCATCCTCCATCTACCATCCCCCAAGCTCCATCATCCATCCTCCATTCTCTATCCACCATCCTCCATCTTCCATCCTCCATATTCCATCATCCATCCACTATCCTCTTATACCATTTAGTAATAGGAATAGGCATAACTAATAAACCAAAAACGAACTGCCGCTAAATCATATGAAAAACACTCAAATGTTGAAATAACTCGCGAACCACCAACTGTTAAATAATTTTGTTAACGCAGAAACCATCGAGGGCGTACCCTCAACAAATCACCAAAGTTTCATCGCAATTGGATGAGTGGTTTAGGAGCCTATACAGGACAAACAGACAAACAGACAGACAAACAGACAGACAAACATTCATTTTTATATATAGAGATATGTGAATTATTTCGATTTAACTCATATTTTACTTTATTATTTCAATAATAAAGTATTGTGATTGATTTAAAAAAAAACGCATATTACGATACCAATTCAGCTTGAAAAATTAAATTGGCTTTGTGTATACAAATTGACAAATGGAGTTTGCTGAAAATAAAATTTTTTAGGGATGCGGCGGAGCATGGAAGTGGGAATGATAACCTTTTTTTAGAAAATCAAGCTACTGCAAAAATAATCGGATACTCTCTCCGATAATGCATTAGCATATTATTGTTGATATAAAATATAGAAAAATCCTTAAATTTATTTTTAAGCTCTTTAATATATAGCTCGTGAAAATGAAGCAATTCGCTATGTTCTGAGATCTAAGAAAAATGGTGGAATTTGGTAAAATATTTACGATCTCCCTGCATCGTGTTAGGAAAATATTGGAATATCGGAAAAAAACCTGAAATCAATTTTAAGGTAATTGCTTAAGAAGTTCGTAGCAATAAAATCGAATTTGAAATCTGATCAAACTTGAGATCAGGCGGCATTTATAAAAATATATTGGACCTTTTCACCTCCTAGGATAATTAATATAGAAAAATTTTGAAATCTTGTTTTAGTAAATTTTGCACAGTGGATGTAGAAACTCTTCAAAGTCAAGAAATGAGGAAAAATTCTAGAAAATATATTCAACTCCTTTTTAACCACATGATTTGCCCTACCTCCGTACTTCAACGAAAATCTAAATTTATTTTCATCTATATTAGTTTTCTACTATAAGTACCATATTATACCATGGATACACAGCTAGTATACAAACCATGGTATTGAAATCATAGTATTGAAACTAGCTGCACATATGGAATGATTTACTATATGTGCAGTGTATCATGTGCAGCTAGTTCCAATACTATGTTTTCAATACCATGGTTTGTATACTAGCTGTGTATCCATGGTATTACATGCTAAGTTTAAACTTTCTAGTATATTTATTTTTAATACTTGTAAATACTGACTTTCAGTTTTCTATTATATGAAAAGTGAATCTGGCTTTCTGCACTAAAAATATGTCTGCAGGTAGGGGCCTATTGAGTATAAATTCTAAGATCTTATTTAAAATAGTTCTTGAGATATGTGACGTTATTCTCGAAACAATCTGTATCATCCGCATTTCTCTGCTCCGAAAACACATAATTTCAGGGCAATAATATATGTATATCTTTTTAAATTTCGGTAAAGCAAAATTGTAATTGTAAAATTCACACGATATCGTGTTGAAGAGAAAGATTTAAAGTCTTGGTTTCGTGCTTTTACGATCATCGGCCGCAATTCTGAAGAGAGATATGATGTCTGTTCTTTTTGGCTACACCTTCTACACTTTTTTACACTGACTTTTGAGTGAGTGCAGAGAGGTGAAGAGGGTGAATGAAAATAGAACAAACCTAATAGGTTTGTACTTTTTTCATTCATCCTCTTCACCTCTCTGCACCCGCTCAAGAGTTAGCGCAGAAAAGTGTATTCTAGTGTAGAAAGTGTATGCAAAAAGAACAGACCCAGTCGGACTTTTCGTAAGAGATGAATTTGTAATCAATGAGTAAGGAATGAGTTTGTAAGGCCTTACCAAAGTAATGCAGAGTGTAATTGCTGTAAAATATTTTTGAATGCTCTCTCTATACAAATATGGCCAACGTCATTGACTTCAGTTACTACTTACGGAAGCAGTGATGGGAAAAACGGGTCAATGATGTGACCCGGTTTAACTGACCCGGTTCACCAATTTGACCCGTTCAGTAAGACCCGTTCAAATTGAACGAATCCACTTTTTTACTAAAATCCTTGGATCTTGATCAAACTTATCCATGAAAATATGTAATCTGTTGATATTTTAAAGAATGGAAAAGAAATAAATCTTTTCTTGTTTCTTACCCCCGCAATTGTCAAAATGCAAGCCATGGAAAATACCCTTTCACACGGTACGGCTGATGCAGGGATATAGGGAAGACGTTTTACTAGTTCGTAAAGACGGGGAAATCTATATTTATTTTCCAACCACTAAGCCAGTGGATTTTAGTTAGGAAATAAATATCGGTCGTGAATGTAGGAATCCAATTCTTCAATAGCCGCTGCCATCGGGTACACCACTGGTTGAACAGATTCTCTAAATCCAGTCCAGAGATCGATTACATAGTCCGAAGTTACTGGTATGATTGTGAGAGGTTTCCTTTCGGGTTGCACCCCTAAGTTTTGGACCCTAGGTAGTCTAATTTTCACCATTTTATCCCTTAAAGACGAATAATCGGATTGGTATATATCATCAGGGAAACCTTTCTTTTTAAATCTGGGATCTAGAGCCACAGCCAACATGATAATATCCGTTGAATCTAAATCCCTAAACCGTACGGACAATTCATTTTTTAAGTTTTTCCCATTTCTTTTACCTGGTGTGGTATATCTTTTTTCAGTAACACTTCATTTGTGCTTCACCATAACTCGAGCTAGAATCGAGGCTTTGGAAACCGAGATTGTTTTTTCAGCGCTGACATCTATAGTCACTGTCTTAAAAACAATCAATATTTTAATCGCAATTCGAAATACAAGAATTTATAGTATACTACTAAAATACCACCGACCAAAAAAATTGTATCGAGCTCAATACTCGAAATTTCCGAACGCCACTTCCAGTAAGCCCTAAATTGATTTCGCTCGAGATATTTTCATATGTTCCCACGAGCATTGTTTATAAAGATACCAAATATAACGGCGACGTAATGTGACGTTTGCAAGCGCAAACTCATCCAACTAAAATTATTTCTTACGACGCATCGAATCTATAAAATTATAATCCGGGTTGAATCCTTTACAATCTTATACAAAGCAAAACCAATCCATATCCATACAACCCATTCTTCAGAATTTCGATCGGTCAAATTGTAACCCGGGTTGATTTCATCTCTCGCATGTTTCCATCGTTTATAGGTTTCCACGAACGACCACGAACGATCGAACGATGCACGATCGTTTGGTCTCCATAAACGATAGTACGATCGAACAATGCATAATCGTTCGGTCTCCATGAACGATCGAACGATCGTAAAGTAATACTTTTTCCTAAATCTATCTTCCATCTCCTATTTTAAATTTATAATCTTTAATCTTAAATATTCAAACTTTAATCTTCAATTTTCAATCTTTAATTTTCAAACTTTAATATTTAGTCTTTAATCTATAATTTTTAATTTTTAATCTTTAATCTTTAATTTTTAATCTTTAATTTTTACTCTTTAATTTTTTACTATAATCTCTAGTTCTTAATGTTTAATCTTTAATCTTTATTCTTTAATCTTTAATCTTTAATCTTTAATTTTAAATCTAAATCCACCATTTTCCACCATCTATCTTCTATCCCCTATCCCTCATCCTCCATCCTTTATCCTCCATACTTCGTTCTCCATCTTCCATCCTTCATCCTATATCCTCTATCCCCAATCCTCCATCATCCATCCTCCATCCTCATCCTCCATCCTCCATCCTCCATCCTCCATCCTCCATCCTCCATCCTCCATCCTCCATCCTCCAACCTCCATCCTCCATCCACCATCCTCCATCCTCCATCCTCCATCCTCCATCCTCCATCCTCCATCCTCCATCCTCCATCATCCATCCTCCATCCTCCATCCTCCATCCTCCATCCTCCATCCTCCATTCTCCATCCTCCATTCTCCATCCTCCATCCTCCATCCTCCATCCTCCATCCTCCATCCTCCATCCTCCATCCTCCATCCTCCATCCTCCATCCTCCATCCTCCATCCTCCATCCTCCATCCTCCATCCTCCATCCTCCATCCTCCATCCTCCATCCTCCATCCTCCATCCTCCATCCTCCATCCTCCATCCTCCATCCTCCATCCTCCATCCTCCATCCTCCATCCTCCATCCTCCATCCTCCATCCTCCATCCTCCATCCTCCATCCTCCATCCTCCATCCTCCATCCTCCATCCTCCATCCACCATCCACCATCCTCCATCCTCTATCCACCATCCTCTATCCACCATCCACCATCCTCAATCTATCATCCCCCATTCTCTATCCTCCATCCTCTATCCACCATTTTCGCCCACCATCCACCATCCTCCATCTTCTGTCCTCCATCCTCTATCCACCATCCTTCACCCACCATCTCCCATCCTCCATCTACCATCCCCCAAATTCCATCATCCATCCTCCATTCTCTATCCACCATCCTCCATCTTCCATCCTCCATTTCCATCCTCCATCCTCCATCCTGCATCCTCCATCCTCCATCCGCCATCCTCCATCCTCCATCCTCCATCCTCCATCCTCCATCCTCCATCCTCCATCCTCCATCCTCCATCCTCCATCCTCCATCCTCCATCCTCCATCCTCCATCCTCCATCCTCCATCCTCCATCCTCCATCCTCCATCCTCCATCCTCCATCCTCCATCCTCATCCTCCATCCTCCATCCTCCATCCTCCATCCTCCATCCTCCATCCTCCATCCTCCATCCTCCATCCTCCATCCTCCATCCTCCATCCTCCATCCTCCATCCTCCATCCTCCATCCTCCATCCTCCATCCTCCATCCTCCATCCTCCATCCTCCATCCTCCATCCTCCATCCTCCATCCTCCATCCTCCATCCTCCATCCTCCATCCTCCATCCTCCATCCTCCATCCTCCATCCTCCATCCTCCATCTCCATCCTCCATCCTCCATCCTCCATCCTCCATCCTCCATCCTCCATCCTCCATCCTCCATCCTCCATCCTCCATCCTCCATCCTCCATCCTCCATCCTCCATCCTCCATCCTCCATCCTCCATCCTCCATCCTCCATCCTCCATCCTCCATCCTCCATCCTCCATCCTCCATCCTCCATCCTCCATCCTCCATCCTCCATCCTCCATCCTCCATCCTCCATCCTCCATCCTCCTCCTCCATCCTCCATCCTCCATCCTCCATCTCCATCCTCCATCCTCCATCCTCCATCCTCCATCCTCCATCCTCCATCCTCCATCCTCCATCCTCCATC
>CATOSH010000011.1:0-54500 GCA_951812415.1 Beris morrisii | reverse complement strand
TTAGTTCACTGCCAGTTTAATGGTTATCGTCTGTTCACTGTCACTTCACTGTTTATGCACTATTCGTTCACTGCCAGTTTTCCTTGTCCTTTATTTTGAGAAGTCCCTGCTCGGGCGCCATTGTAACGCTGACTGCGTTGCTTCGACGTTGTATCCTCTTGGCTTCCTGCTGCTACCGCGTCCTGCTGCGTTGCCTGCGTTGCTTCGGCGTCGTGGTCTCTTGGCTTCCTGCACTGACTGCGTTGCTTCGGCGTCGTGGTCACTTGGCTTCCTGCACTGCTACGCCTGGCTGCGTTGACTTGCGCTGCTTCGTCGTCGTCGTCTTCCTTGCTCAGTTCTTCGTTCGATTCAGACTTGCTTATTGATGGAAGTACAACTCCACAAGAGCAATAGCACAAGTTGAATCGATCGAGCTCAGTTTCTCAATACTGTTTCAAAGAAAGGAAGTACAACTCCACTATCTTCGTCACAGCATGAGTACTGCCGACTGACTCCCCGACCGACTGACCACTGATCGATTCGTTCTCGTATATATTTAGTGACAAACATTCGCTATCCATGAATTATGTTATAGAATAAATTTCGTATGGGAGAAATTTTGTCTTTTTATAATTCGCGGCCGGTGTATGCTTATCTCGGTATATAGCCCCGCTGGGATTTCGTATACTTGTCGGCGGGTTTTCTGTCGCATCGCGTCGCCTGGGACGCTTTTGTGACCCCGCTGACCTTTTTCCAGGTAGATCCCCAATTCTTGGTGCTGTGTTTCAGCTTTGTTTGTGTTTTATGTCCTTTGTTTTAATGTATTTCGGGTTCTATGTTCTCTGTTACGTGTTTTTATGTAACCCCGAGTCTTTAATTTGTGTACCTAATCCTATGTTCTTGGCAATTCATGATGTTCCGTAATCCTAAGTTATACTTCATGTACTTAATCCTATGTTGTTTAATTCTCCTTGTACTTGTTCCTTAGGCGATTGGTGTGGATGGAAATTTCAAAAAGTTTCCGTCCTTACACTTGTAAAAATCTCAGCCTATGCGCTCATACCCCTTGAGGGGTACGTGGTGGGTACGTTTTGTACCCACCACGTACCCCCCACGCCCCCCGAATGAATTTCCGCTCTCCTGGGCTCAAATTTTTGTTTTTTTAAATCTGTTTGCGGATTTGAATTTAATTTTAATTTTAATTTAAGTGGTCACTTGTAAAAATCTCAGCCTATGCGCTCATACCCCTTGGGGGGTACGTGGTGGGTACGTTTCGTACCCACCACGTACCCCCCACGCCCCCCGAATGAATTTCCGCTCTCCTGGGCTCAAATTTTTGTTTTTTTAAATCTGTTTGCGGATTTGAATTTAATTTTAATTCTGATTTAAGTGGTCACTTGTAAAAATCTCAGCCTATGCGCTCATACCCCTTGAGGGGTACGTGGTGGGTACGTTTTGTACCCACCACGCCCCCCGAATGAATTTCCGCTCTCCTGGGCTCAAATTTTTGTTTTTTTAAATCTGTTTGCGGATTTGAATTTAATTTTAATTCTGATTTAAGTGGTCACTTGTAAAAATCTCAGCCTATGCGCTCATACCCCTTGAGGGGTACGTGGTGGGTACGTTTTGTACCCACCACGTACCCCCCACGCCCCCCGAATGAATTTCCGCTCTCCTGGGCTCAAATTTTTGTTTGTTTAAATCTGTTTGCGGATTTGAATTTAATTTTAATTCTGATTTAAGTGGTCACTTGTAAAAATCTCAGCCTATGCGCTCATACCCCTTGAGGGGTACGTGGTGGGTACGTTTCGTACCCACCACGTACCCCCCACGCCCCCCGAATGAATTTCCGCTCTCCTGGGCTCAAATTTTTGTTTTTTTAAATCTGTTTGCGGATTTGAATTTAATTTTAATTCTGATTTAAGTGGTCACTTGTAAAAATCTCAGCCTATGCGCTCATACCCCTTGAGGGGTACGTGGTGGGTACGTTTTGTACCCACCACGTACCCCCCACGCCCCCCGAATGAATTTCCGCTCTCCTGGGCTCAAATTTTTGTTTTTTTAAATCTGTTTGCGGATTTGAATTTAACTTTAATTTTAATTTAAGTGGTCACTTGTAAAAATCTCAGCCTATGCGCTCATACCCCTTGGGGGGTACGTGGTGGGTACGTTTCGTACCCACCAAGTACCCCCCACGCCCCCCGAATGAATTTCCGCTCTCCTGGGCTCAAATTTTTGTTTTTTTAAATCTGTTTGCGGATTTGAATTTAATTTTAATTCTGATTTAAGTGGTCACTTGTAAAAATCTCAGCCTATGCGCTCATACCCCTTGAGGGGTACGTGGTGGGTACGTTTTGTACCCACCACGTACCCCCCACGCCCCCCGAATGAATTTCCGCTCTCCTGGGCTCAAATTTTTGTTTGTTTAAATCTGTTTGCGGATTTGAATTTAATTTTAATTCTGATTTAAGTGGTCACTTGTAAAAATCTCAGCCTATGCGCTCATACCCCTTGAGGGGTACGTGGTGGGTACGTTTTGTACCCACCACGTACCCCCCACGCCCCCCGAATGAATTTCCGCTCTCCTGGGCTCAAATTTTTGTTTTTTTAAATCTGTTTGCGGATTTGAATTTAATTTTAATTTTAATTTAAGTGGTCACTTGTAAAAATCTCAGCCTATGCGCTCATACCCCTTGGGGGGTACGTGGTGGGTACGTTTCGTACCCACCACGTACCCCCCACGCCCCCCGAATGAATTTCCGCTCTCCTGGGCTCAAATTTTTGTTTTTTTAAATCTGTTTGCGGATTTGAATTTAATTTTAATTCTGATTTAAGTGGTCACTTGTAAAAATCTCAGCCTATGCGCTCATACCCCTTGAGGGGTACGTGGTGGGTACGTTTTGTACCCACCACGTACCCCCCACGCCCCCCGAATGAATTTCCGCTCTCCTGGGCTCAAATTTTTGTTTTTTTAAATCTGTTTGCGGATTTGAATTTAATTTTAATTCTGATTTAAGTGGTCACTTGTAAAAATCTCAGCCTATGCGCTCATACCCCTTGAGGGGTACGTGGTGGGTACGTTTTGTACCCACCACGTACCCCCCACGCCCCCCGAATGAATTTCCGCTCTCCTGGGCTCAAATTTTTGTTTGTTTAAATCTGTTTGCGGATTTGAATTTAATTTTAATTCTGATTTAAGTGGTCACTTGTAAAAATCTCAGCCTATGCGCTCATACCCCTTGAGGGGTACGTGGTGGGTACGTTTTGTACCCACCACGTACCCCCCACGCCCCCCGAATGAATTTCCGCTCTCCTGGGCTCAAATTTTTGTTTTTTTAAATCTGTTTGCGGATTTGAATTTAATTTTAATTCTGATTTAAGTGGTCACTTGTAAAAATCTCAGCCTATGCGCTCATACCCCTTGGGGGGTACGTGGTGGGTACGTTTCGTACCCACCACGTACCCCCCACGCCCCCCGAATGAATTTCCGCTCTCCTGGGCTCAAATTTTTGTTTTTTTAAATCTGTTTGCGGATTTGAATTTAATTTTAATTCTGATTTAAGTGGTCACTTGTAAAAATCTCAGCCTATGCGCTCATACCCCTTGAGGGGTACGTGGTGGGTACGTTTTGTACCCACCACGTACCCCCCACGCCCCCCGAATGAATTTCCGCTCTCCTGGGCTCAAATTTTTGTTTTTTTAAATCTGTTTGCGGATTTGAATTTAATTTTAATTTTAATTTAAGTGGTCACTTGTAAAAATCTCAGCCTATGCGCTCATACCCCTTGAGGGGTACGTGGTGGGTACGTTTTGTACCCACCACGTACCCCCCACGCCTCCCGAATGAATTTCCGCTCTCCTGGGCTCAAATTTTTGTTTTTTTAAATCTGTTTGCGGATTTGAATTTAATTTTAATTTTAATTTAAGTGGTCACTTGTAAAAATCTCAGCCTATGCGCTCATACCCCTTGGGGGGTACGTGGTGGGTACGTTTCGTACCCACCACGTACCCCCCACGCCCCCCGAATGAATTTCCGCTCTCCTGGGCTCAAATTTTTGTTTTTTTAAATCTGTTTGCGGATTTGAATTTAATTTTAATTCTGATTTAAGTGGTCACTTGTAAAAATCTCAGCCTATGCGCTCATACCCCTTGAGGGGTACGTGGTGGGTACGTTTTGTACCCACCACGTACCCCCCACGCCCCCCGAATGAATTTCCGCTCTCCTGGGCTCAAATTTTTGTTTTTTTAAATCTGTTTGCGGATTTGAATTTAATTTTAATTCTGATTTAAGTGGTCACTTGTAAAAATCTCAGCCTATGCGCTCATACCCCTTGAGGGGTACGTGGTGGGTACGTTTTGTACCCACCACGTACCCCCCACGCCCCCCGAATGAATTTCCGCTCTCCTGGGCTCAAATTTTTGTTTGTTTAAATCTGTTTGCGGATTTGAATTTAATTTTAATTCTGATTTAAGTGGTCACTTGTAAAAATCTCAGCCTATGCGCTCATACCCCTTGAGGGGTACGTGGTGGGTACGTTTCGTACCCACCACGTACCCCCCACGCCCCCCGAATGAATTTCCGCTCTCCTGGGCTCAAATTTTTGTTTTTTTAAATCTGTTTGCGGATTTGAATTTAATTTTAATTCTGATTTAAGTGGTCACTTGTAAAAATCTCAGCCTATGCGCTCATACCCCTTGAGGGGTACGTGGTGGGTACGTTTTGTACCCACCACGTACCCCCCACGCCCCCCGAATGAATTTCCGCTCTCCTGGGCTCAAATTTTTGTTTTTTTAAATCTGTTTGCGGATTTGAATTTAATTTTAATTTTAATTTAAGTGGTCACTTGTAAAAATCTCAGCCTATGCGCTCATACCCCTTGGGGGGTACGTGGTGGGTACGTTTCGTACCCACCACGTACCCCCCACGCCCCCCGAATGAATTTCCGCTCTCCTGGGCTCAAATTTTTGTTTTTTTAAATCTGTTTGCGGATTTGAATTTAATTTTAATTCTGATTTAAGTGGTCACTTGTAAAAATCTCAGCCTATGCGCTCATACCCCTTGAGGGGTACGTGGTGGGTACGTTTTGTACCCACCACGTACCCCCCACGCCCCCCGAATGAATTTCCGCTCTCCTGGGCTCAAATTTTTGTTTGTTTAAATCTGTTTGCGGATTTGAATTTAATTTTAATTCTGATTTAAGTGGTCACTTGTAAAAATCTCAGCCTATGCGCTCATACCCCTTGAGGGGTACGTGGTGGGTACGTTTTGTACCCACCACGTACCCCCCACGCCCCCCGAATGAATTTCCGCTCTCCTGGGCTCAAATTTTTGTTTTTTTAAATCTGTTTGCGGATTTGAATTTAATTTTAATTCTGATTTAAGTGGTCACTTGTAAAAATCTCAGCCTATGCGCTCATACCCCTTGGGGGGTACGTGGTGGGTACGTTTCGTACCCACCACGTACCCCCCACGCCCCCCGAATGAATTTCCGCTCTCCTGGGCTCAAATTTTTGTTTTTTTAAATCTGTTTGCGGATTTGAATTTAATTTTAATTCTGATTTAAGTGGTCACTTGTAAAAATCTCAGCCTATGCGCTCATACCTCTTGAGGGGTACGTGGTGGGTACGTTTTGTACCCACCACGTACCCCCCACGCCCCCCGAATGAATTTCCGCTCTCCTGGGCTCAAATTTTTGTTTGTTTAAATCTGTTTGCGGATTTGAATTTAATTTTAATTCTGATTTAAGTGGTCACTTGTAAAAATCTCAGCCTATGCGCTCATACCCCTTGAGGGGTACGTGGTGGGTACGTTTTGTACCCACCACGTACCCCCCACGCCCCCCGAATGAATTTCCGCTCTCCTGGGCTCAAATTTTTGTTTTTTTAAATCTGTTTGCGGATTTGAATTTAATTTTAATTCTGATTTAAGTGGTCACTTGTAAAAATCTCAGCCTATGCGCTCATACCCCTTGGGGGGTACGTGGTGGGTACGTTTCGTACCCACCACGTACCCCCCACGCCCCCCGAATGAATTTCCGCTCTCCTGGGCTCAAATTTTTGTTTTTTTAAATCTGTTTGCGGATTTGAATTTAATTTTAATTTTAATTTAAGTGGTCACTTGTAAAAATCTCAGCCTATGCGCTCATACCCCTTGGGGGGTACGTGGTGGGTACGTTTCGTACCCACCACGTACCCCCCCCGCCCCCCGAATGAATTTCCGCTCTCCTGGGCTCAAATTTTTGTTTTTTTAAATCTGTTTGCGGATTTGAATTTAATTTTAATTCTGATTTAAGTGGTCACTTGTAAAAATCTCAGCCTATGCGCTCATACCCCTTGAGGGGTACGTGGTGGGTACGTTTTGTACCCACCACGTACCCCCCACGCCCCCCGAATGAATTTCCGCTCTCCTGGGCTCAAATTTTTGTTTTTTTAAATCTGTTTGCGGATTTGAATTTAATTTTAATTCTGATTTAAGTGGTCACTTGTAAAAATCTCAGCCTATGCGCTCATACCCCTTGAGGGGTACGTGGTGGGTACGTTTTGTACCCACCACGTACCCCCCACGCCCCCCGAATGAATTTCCGCTCTCCTGGGCTCAAATTTTTGTTTTTTTAAATCTGTTTGCGGATTTGAATTTAATTTTAATTCTGATTTAAGTGGTCACTTGTAAAAATCTCAGCCTATGCGCTCATACCCCTTGAGGGGTACGTGGTGGGTACGTTTTGTACCCACCACGTACCCCCCACGCCCCCCGAATGAATTTCCGCTCTCCTGGGCTCAAATTTTTGTTTGTTTAAATCTGTTTGCGGATTTGAATTTAATTTTAATTCTGATTTAAGTGGTCACTTGTAAAAATCTCAGCCTATGCGCTCATACCCCTTGAGGGGTACGTGGTGGGTACGTTTTGTACCCACCACGTACCCCCCACGCCCCCCGAATGAATTTCCGCTCTCCTGGGCTCAAATTTTTGTTTTTTTAAATCTGTTTGCGGATTTGAATTTAATTTTAATTCTGATTTAAGTGGTCACTTGTAAAAATCTCAGCCTATGCGCTCATACCCCTTGAGGGGTACGTGGTGGGTACGTTTTGTACCCACCACGTACCCCCCACGCCCCCCGAATGAATTTCCGCTCTCCTGGGCTCAAATTTTTGTTTGTTTAAATCTGTTTGCGGATTTGAATTTAATTTTAATTCTGATTTAAGTGGTCACTTGTAAAAATCTCAGCCTATGCGCTCATACCCCTTGAGGGGTACGTGGTGGGTACGTTTTGTACCCACCACGTACCCCCCACGCCCCCCGAATGAATTTCCGCTCTCCTGGGCTCAAATTTTTGTTTTTTTAAATCTGTTTGCGGATTTGAATTTAATTTTAATTCTGATTTAAGTGGTCACTTGTAAAAATCTCAGCCTATGCGCTCATACCCCTTGGGGGGTACGTGGTGGGTACGTTTCGTACCCACCACGTACCCCCCACGCCCCCCGAATGAATTTCCGCTCTCCTGGGCTCAAATTTTTGTTTTTTTAAATCTGTTTGCGGATTTGAATTTAATTTTAATTCTGATTTAAGTGGTCACTTGTAAAAATCTCAGCCTATGCGCTCATACCCCTTGAGGGGTACGTGGTGGGTACGTTTTGTACCCACCACGTACCCCCCACGCCCCCCGAATGAATTTCCGCTCTCCTGGGCTCAAATTTTTGTTTGTTTAAATCTGTTTGCGGATTTGAATTTAATTTTAATTCTGATTTAAGTGGTCACTTGTAAAAATCTCAGCCTATGCGCTCATACCCCTTGGGGGGTACGTGGTGGGTACGTTTCGTACCCACCACGTACCCCCCACGCCCCCCGAATGAATTTCCGCTCTCCTGGGCTCAAATTTTTGTTTTTTTAAATCTGTTTGCGGATTTGAATTTAATTTTAATTTTAATTTAAGTGGTCACTTGTAAAAATCTCAGCCTATGCGCTCATACCCCTTGGGGGGTACGTGGTGGGTACGTTTCGTACCCACCACGTACCCCCCACGCCCCCCGAATGAATTTCCGCTCTCCTGGGCTCAAATTTTTGTTTTTTTAAATCTGTTTGCGGATTTGAATTTAATTTTAATTCTGATTTAAGTGGTCACTTGTAAAAATCTCAGCCTATGCGCTCATACCCCTTGAGGGGTACGTGGTGGGTACGTTTTGTACCCACCACGTACCCCCCACGCCCCCCGAATGAATTTCCGCTCTCCTGGGCTCAAATTTTTGTTTTTTTAAATCTGTTTGCGGATTTGAATTTAATTTTAATTCTGATTTAAGTGGTCACTTGTAAAAATCTCAGCCTATGCGCTCATACCCCTTGAGGGGTACGTGGTGGGTACGTTTTGTACCCACCACGTACCCCCCACGCCCCCCGAATGAATTTCCGCTCTCCTGGGCTCAAATTTTTGTTTTTTTAAATCTGTTTGCGGATTTGAATTTAATTTTAATTCTGATTTAAGTGGTCACTTGTAAAAATCTCAGCCTATGCGCTCATACCCCTTGAGGGGTACGTGGTGGGTACGTTTTGTACCCACCACGTACCCCCCACGCCCCCCGAATGAATTTCCGCTCTCCTGGGCTCAAATTTTTGTTTTTTTAAATCTGTTTGCGGATTTGAATTTAATTTTAATTCTGATTTAAGTGGTCACTTGTAAAAATCTCAGCCTATGCGCTCATACCCCTTGAGGGGTACGTGGTGGGTACGTTTTGTACCCACCACGTACCCCCCACGCCCCCCGAATGAATTTCCGCTCTCCTGGGCTCAAATTTTTGTTTTTTTAAATCTGTTTGCGGATTTGAATTTAATTTTAATTCTGATTTAAGTGGTCACTTGTAAAAATCTCAGCCTATGCGCTCATACCCCTTGAGGGGTACGTGGTGGGTACGTTTTGTACCCACCACGTACCCCCCACGCCCCCCGAATGAATTTCCGCTCTCCTGGGCTCAAATTTTTGTTTGTTTAAATCTGTTTGCGGATTTGAATTTAATTTTAATTCTGATTTAAGTGGTCACTTGTAAAAATCTCAGCCTATGCGCTCATACCCCTTGAGGGGTACGTGGTGGGTACGTTTCGTACCCACCACGTACCCCCACGCCCCCCGAATGAATTTCCGCTCTCCTGGGCTCAAATTTTTGTTTTTTTAAATCTGTTTGCGGATTTGAATTTAATTTTAATTCTGATTTAAGTGGTCACTTGTAAAAATCTCAGCCTATGCGCTCATACCCCTTGAGGGGTACGTGGTGGGTACGTTTTGTACCCACCACGTACCCCCCACGCCCCCCGAATGAATTTCCGCTCTCCTGGGCTCAAATTTTTGTTTTTTTAAATCTGTTTGCGGATTTGAATTTAATTTTAATTTTAATTTAAGTGGTCACTTGTAAAAATCTCAGCCTATGCGCTCATACCTCTTGGGGGGTACGTGGTGGGTACGTTTCGTACCCACCACGTACCCCCCACGCCCCCCGAATGAATTTCCGCTCTCCTGGGCTCAAATTTTTGTTTTTTTAAATCTGTTTGCGGATTTGAATTTAATTTTAATTCTGATTTAAGTGGTCACTTGTAAAAATCTCAGCCTATGCGCTCATACCCCTTGAGGGGTACGTGGTGGGTACGTTTTGTACCCACCACGTACCCCCCACGCCCCCCGAATGAATTTCCGCTCTCCTGGGCTCAAATTTTTGTTTGTTTAAATCTGTTTGCGGATTTGAATTTAATTTTAATTCTGATTTAAGTGGTCACTTGTAAAAATCTCAGCCTATGCGCTCATACCCCTTGAGGGGTACGTGGTGGGTACGTTTTGTACCCACCACGTACCCCCCACGCCCCCCGAATGAATTTCCGCTCTCCTGGGCTCAAATTTTTGTTTTTTTAAATCTGTTTGCGGATTTGAATTTAATTTTAATTCTGATTTAAGTGGTCACTTGTAAAAATCTCAGCCTATGCGCTCATACCTCTTGGGGGGTACGTGGTGGGTACGTTTCGTACCCACCACGTACCCCCCACGCCCCCCGAATGAATTTCCGCTCTCCTGGGCTCAAATTTTTGTTTTTTTAAATCTGTTTGCGGATTTGAATTTAATTTTAATTTTAATTTAAGTGGTCACTTGTAAAAATCTCAGCCTATGCGCTCATACCCCTTGGGGGGTACGTGGTGGGTACGTTTCGTACCCACCACGTACCCCCCACGCCCCCCGAATGAATTTCCGCTCTCCTGGGCTCAAATTTTTGTTTTTTTAAATCTGTTTGCGGATTTGAATTTAATTTTAATTCTGATTTAAGTGGTCACTTGTAAAAATCTCAGCCTATGCGCTCATACCCCTTGAGGGGTACGTGGTGGGTACGTTTTGTACCCACCACGTACCCCCCACGCCCCCCGAATGAATTTCCGCTCTCCTGGGCTCAAATTTTTGTTTTTTTAAATCTGTTTGCGGATTTGAATTTAATTTTAATTCTGATTTAAGTGGTCACTTGTAAAAATCTCAGCCTATGCGCTCATACCCCTTGAGGGGTACGTGGTGGGTACGTTTTGTACCCACCACGTACCCCCCACGCCCCCCGAATGAATTTCCGCTCTCCTGGGCTCAAATTTTTGTTTGTTTAAATCTGTTTGCGGATTTGAATTTAATTTTAATTCTGATTTAAGTGGTCACTTGTAAAAATCTCAGCCTATGCGCTCATACCCCTTGAGGGGTACGTGGTGGGTACGTTTTGTACACACCACGTACCCCCCACGCCCCCCGAATGAATTTCCGCTCTCCTGGGCTCAAATTTTTGTTTGTTTAAATCTGTTTGCGGATTTGAATTTAATTTTAATTTTAATTTAAGTGGTCACTTGTAAAAATCTCAGCCTATGCGCTCATACCCCTTGGGGGGTACGTGGTGGGTACGTTTCGTACCCACCACGTACCCCCCACGCCCCCCGAATGAATTTCCGCTCTCCTGGGCTCAAATTTTTGTTTTTTTAAATCTGTTTGCGGATTTGAATTTAATTTTAATTCTGATTTAAGTGGTCACTTGTAAAAATCTCAGCCTATGCGCTCATACCCCTTGAGGGGTACGTGGTGGGTACGTTTTGTACCCACCACGTACCCCCCACGCCCCCCGAATGAATTTCCGCTCTCCTGGGCTCAAATTTTTGTTTTTTTAAATCTGTTTGCGGATTTGAATTTAATTTTAATTCTGATTTAAGTGGTCACTTGTAAAAATCTCAGCCTATGCGCTCATACCCCTTGGGGGGTACGTGGTGGGTACGTTTCGTACCCACCACGTACCCCCCACGCCCCCCGAATGAATTTCCGCTCTCCTGGGCTCAAATTTTTGTTTTTTTAAATCTGTTTGCGGATTTGAATTTAATTTTAATTCTGATTTAAGTGGTCACTTGTAAAAATCTCAGCCTATGCGCTCATACCCCTTGGGGGGTACGTGGTGGGTACGTTTCGTACCCACCACGTACCCCCCACGCCCCCCGAATGAATTTCCGCTCTCCTGGGCTCAAATTTTTGTTTTTTTAAATCTGTTTGCGGATTTGAATTTAATTTTAATTCTGATTTAAGTGGTCACTTGTAAAAATCTCAGCCTATGCGCTCATACCCCTTGAGGGGTACGTGGTGGGTACGTTTTGTACCCACCACGTACCCCCCACGCCCCCCGAATGAATTTCCGCTCTCCTGGGCTCAAATTTTTGTTTTTTTAAATCTGTTTGCGGATTTGAATTTAATTTTAATTTTAATTTAAGTGGTCACTTGTAAAAATCTCAGCCTATGCGCTCATACCCCTTGGGGGGTACGTGGTGGGTACGTTTCGTACCCACCACGTACCCCCCACGCCCCCCGAATGAATTTCCGCTCTCCTGGGCTCAAATTTTTGTTTTTTTAAATCTGTTTGCGGATTTGAATTTAATTTTAATTCTGATTTAAGTGGTCACTTGTAAAAATCTCAGCCTATGCGCTCATACCCCTTGAGGGGTACGTGGTGGGTACGTTTTGTACCCACCACGTACCCCCCACGCCCCCCGAATGAATTTCCGCTCTCCTGGGCTCAAATTTTTGTTTGTTTAAATCTGTTTGCGGATTTGAATTTAATTTTAATTCTGATTTAAGTGGTCACTTGTAAAAATCTCAGCCTATGCGCTCATACCCCTTGAGGGGTACGTGGTGGGTACGTTTCGTACCCACCACGTACCCCCCACGCCCCCCGAATGAATTTCCGCTCTCCTGGGCTCAAATTTTTGTTTTTTTAAATCTGTTTGCGGATTTGAATTTAATTTTAATTCTGATTTAAGTGGTCACTTGTAAAAATCTCAGCCTATGCGCTCATACCCCTTGAGGGGTACGTGGTGGGTACGTTTTGTACCCACCACGTACCCCCCACGCCCCCCGAATGAATTTCCGCTCTCCTGGGCTCAAATTTTTGTTTGTTTAAATCTGTTTGCGGATTTGAATTTAATTTTAATTCTGATTTAAGTGGTCACTTGTAAAAATCTCAGCCTATGCGCTCATACCCCTTGAGGGGTACGTGGTGGGTACGTTTCGTACCCACCACGTACCCCCCACGCCCCCCGAATGAATTTCCGCTCTCCTGGGCTCAAATTTTTGTTTTTTTAAATCTGTTTGCGGATTTGAATTTAATTTTAATTCTGATTTAAGTGGTCACTTGTAAAAATCTCAGCCTATGCGCTCATACCCCTTGAGGGGTACGTGGTGGGTACGTTTCGTACCCACCACGTACCCCCCACGCCCCCCGAATGAATTTCCGCTCTCCTGGGCTCAAATTTTTGTTTTTTTAAATCTGTTTGCGGATTTGAATTTAATTTTAATTCTGATTTAAGTGGTCACTTGTAAAAATCTCAGCCTATGCGCTCATACCCCTTGAGGGGTACGTGGTGGGTACGTTTTGTACCCACCACGTACCCCCCACGCCCCCCGAATGAATTTCCGCTCTCCTGGGCTCAAATTTTTGTTTGTTTAAATCTGTTTGCGGATTTGAATTTAATTTTAATTCTGATTTAAGTGGTCACTTGTAAAAATCTCAGCCTATGCGCTCATACCCCTTGAGGGGTACGTGGTGGGTACGTTTTGTACCCACCACGTACCCCCCACGCCCCCCGAATGAATTTCCGCTCTCCTGGGCTCAAATTTTTGTTTTTTTAAATCTGTTTGCGGATTTGAATTTAATTTTAATTCTGATTTAAGTGGTCACTTGTAAAAATCTCAGCCTATGCGCTCATACCCCTTGGGGGGTACGTGGTGGGTACGTTTCGTACCCACCACGTACCCCCCACGCCCCCCGAATGAATTTCCGCTCTCCTGGGCTCAAATTTTTGTTTTTTTAAATCTGTTTGCGGATTTGAATTTAATTTTAATTCTGATTTAAGTGGTCACTTGTAAAAATCTCAGCCTATGCGCTCATACCCCTTGAGGGGTACGTGGTGGGTACGTTTTGTACCCACCACGTACCCCCCACGCCCCCCGAATGAATTTCCGCTCTCCTGGGCTCAAATTTTTGTTTTTTTAAATCTGTTTGCGGATTTGAATTTAATTTTAATTTTAATTTAAGTGGTCACTTGTAAAAATCTCAGCCTATGCGCTCATACCCCTTGGGGGGTACGTGGTGGGTACGTTTCGTACCCACCACGTACCCCCCACGCCCCCCGAATGAATTTCCGCTCTCCTGGGCTCAAATTTTTGTTTTTTTAAATCTGTTTGCGGATTTGAATTTAATTTTAATTCTGATTTAAGTGGTCACTTGTAAAAATCTCAGCCTATGCGCTCATACCCCTTGAGGGGTACGTGGTGGGTACGTTTTGTACCCACCACGTACCCCCCACGCCCCCCGAATGAATTTCCGCTCTCCTGGGCTCAAATTTTTGTTTTTTTAAATCTGTTTGCGGATTTGAATTTAATTTTAATTCTGATTTAAGTGGTCACTTGTAAAAATCTCAGCCTATGCGGGGGTACGTGGTGGGTACGTTTCGTACCCACCACGTACCCCCCACGCCCCCCGAATGAATTTCCGCTCTCCTGGGCTCAAATTTTTGTTTTTTTAAATCTGTTTGCGGATTTGAATTTAATTTTAATTCTGATTTAAGTGGTCACTTGTAAAAATCTCAGCCTATGCGCTCATACCCCTTGAGGGGTACGTGGTGGGTACGTTTTGTACCCACCACGTACCCCCCACGCCCCCCGAATGAATTTCCGCTCTCCTGGGCTCAAATTTTTGTTTTTTTAAATCTGTTTGCGGATTTGAATTTAATTTTAATTCTGATTTAAGTGGTCACTTGTAAAAATCTCAGCCTATGCGCTCATACCCCTTGGGGGGTACGTGGTGGGTACGTTTCGTACCCACCACGTACCCCCCACGCCCCCCGAATGAATTTCCGCTCTCCTGGGCTCAAATTTTTGTTTTTTTAAATCTGTTTGCGGATTTGAATTTAATTTTAATTCTGATTTAAGTGGTCACTTGTAAAAATCTCAGCCTATGCGCTCATACCCCTTGAGGGGTACGTGGTGGGTACGTTTTGTACCCACCACGTACCCCCCACGCCCCCCGAATGAATTTCCGCTCTCCTGGGCTCAAATTTTTGTTTTTTTAAATCTGTTTGCGGATTTGAATTTAATTTTAATTCTGATTTAAGTGGTCACTTGTAAAAATCTCAGCCTATGCGCTCATACCCCTTGGGGGGTACGTGGTGGGTACGTTTCGTACCCACCACGTACCCCCCACGCCCCCCGAATGAATTTCCGCTCTCCTGGGCTCAAATTTTTGTTTTTTTAAATCTGTTTGCGGATTTGAATTTAATTTTAATTCTGATTTAAGTGGTCACTTGTAAAAATCTCAGCCTATGCGCTCATACCCCTTGAGGGGTACGTGGTGGGTACGTTTTGTACCCACCACGTACCCCCCACGCCCCCCGAATGAATTTCCGCTCTCCTGGGCTCAAATTTTTGTTTTTTTAAATCTGTTTGCGGATTTGAATTTAATTTTAATTTTAATTTAAGTGGTCACTTGTAAAAATCTCAGCCTATGCGCTCATACCCCTTGAGGGGTACGTGGTGGGTACGTTTTGTACCCACCACGTACCCCCCACGCCCCCCGAATGAATTTCCGCTCTCCTGGGCTCAAATTTTTGTTTTTTTAAATCTGTTTGCGGATTTGAATTTAATTTTAATTTTAATTTAAGTGGTCACTTGTAAAAATCTCAGCCTATGCGCTCATACCCCTTGGGGGGTACGTGGTGGGTACGTTTCGTACCCACCACGTACCCCCCACGCCCCCCGAATAAATTTCCGCTCTCCTGGGCTCAAATTTTTGTTTGTTTAAATCTGTTTGCGGATTTGAATTTAATTTTAATTCTGATTTAAGTGGTCACTTGTAAAAATCTCAGCCTATGCGCTCATACCCCTTGAGGGGTACGTGGTGGGTACGTTTTGTACCCACCACGTACCCCCCACGCCCCCCGAATGAATTTCCGCTCTCCTGGGCTCAAATTTTTGTTTTTTTAAATCTGTTTGCGGATTTGAATTTAATTTTAATTCTGATTTAAGTGGTCACTTGTAAAAATCTCAGCCTATGCGCTCATACCCCTTGGGGGGTACGTGGTGGGTACGTTTCGTACCCACCACGTACCCCCCACGCCCCCCGAATGAATTTCCGCTCTCCTGGGCTCAAATTTTTGTTTTTTTAAATCTGTTTGCGGATTTGAATTTAATTTTAATTCTGATTTAAGTGGTCACTTGTAAAAATCTCAGCCTATGCGCTCATACCCCTTGAGGGGTACGTGGTGGGTACGTTTTGTACCCACCACGTACCCCCCACGCCCCCCGAATGAATTTCCGCTCTCCTGGGCTCAAATTTTTGTTTTTTTAAATCTGTTTGCGGATTTGAATTTAATTTTAATTTTAATTTAAGTGGTCACTTGTAAAAATCTCAGCCTATGCGCTCATACCCCTTGGGGGGTACGTGGTGGGTACGTTTCGTACCCACCACGTACCCCCCACGCCCCCCGAATGAATTTCCGCTCTCCTGGGCTCAAATTTTTGTTTTTTTAAATCTGTTTGCGGATTTGAATTTAATTTTAATTCTGATTTAAGTGGTCACTTGTAAAAATCTCAGCCTATGCGCTCATACCCCTTGGGGGGTACGTGGTGGGTACGTTTCGTACCCACCACGTACCCCCCACGCCCCCCGAATGAATTTCCGCTCTCCTGGGCTCAAATTTTTGTTTTTTTAAATCTGTTTGCGGATTTGAATTTAATTTTAATTCTGATTTAAGTGGTCACTTGTAAAAATCTCAGCCTATGCGCTCATACCCCTTGAGGGGTACGTGGTGGGTACGTTTCGTACCCACCACGTACCCCCCACGCCCCCCGAATGAATTTCCGCTCTCCTGGGCTCAAATTTTTGTTTTTTTAAATCTGTTTGCGGATTTGAATTTAATTTTAATTTTAATTTAAGTGGTCACTTGTAAAAATCTCAGCCTATGCGCTCATACCCCTTGGGGGGTACGTGGTGGGTACGTTTCGTACCCACCACGTACCCCCCACGCCCCCCGAATGAATTTCCGCTCTCCTGGGCTCAAATTTTTGTTTTTTTAAATCTGTTTGCGGATTTGAATTTAATTTTAATTCTGATTTAAGTGGTCACTTGTAAAAATCTCAGCCTATGCGCTCATACCCCTTGAGGGGTACGTGGTGGGTACGTTTTGTACCCACCACGTACCCCCCACGCCCCCCGAATGAATTTCCGCTCTCCTGGGCTCAAATTTTTGTTTGTTTAAATCTGTTTGCGGATTTGAATTTAATTTTAATTCTGATTTAAGTGGTCACTTGTAAAAATCTCAGCCTATGCGCTCATACCCCTTGAGGGGTACGTGGTGGGTACGTTTCGTACCCACCACGTACCCCCCACGCCCCCCGAATGAATTTCCGCTCTCCTGGGCTCAAATTTTTGTTTTTTTAAATCTGTTTGCGGATTTGAATTTAATTTTAATTCTGATTTAAGTGGTCACTTGTAAAAATCTCAGCCTATGCGCTCATACCCCTTGAGGGGTACGTGGTGGGTACGTTTTGTACCCACCACGTACCCCCCACGCCCCCCGAATGAATTTCCGCTCTCCTGGGCTCAAATTTTTGTTTTTTTAAATCTGTTTGCGGATTTGAATTTAATTTTAATTTTAATTTAAGTGGTCACTTGTAAAAATCTCAGCCTATGCGCTCATACCCCTTGGGGGTACGTGGTGGGTACGTTTCGTACCCACCACGTACCCCCCACGCCCCCCGAATGAATTTCCGCTCTCCTGGGCTCAAATTTTTGTTTTTTTAAATCTGTTTGCGGATTTGAATTTAATTTTAATTCTGATTTAAGTGGTCACTTGTAAAAATCTCAGCCTATGCGCTCATACCCCTTGAGGGGTACGTGGTGGGTACGTTTTGTACCCACCACGTACCCCCCACGCCCCCCGAATGAATTTCCGCTCTCCTGGGCTCAAATTTTTGTTTGTTTAAATCTGTTTGCGGATTTGAATTTAATTTTAATTCTGATTTAAGTGGTCACTTGTAAAAATCTCAGCCTATGCGCTCATACCCCTTGAGGGGTACGTGGTGGGTACGTTTTGTACCCACCACGTACCCCCCACGCCCCCCGAATGAATTTCCGCTCTCCTGGGCTCAAATTTTTGTTTTTTTAAATCTGTTTGCGGATTTGAATTTAATTTTAATTCTGATTTAAGTGGTCACTTGTAAAAATCTCAGCCTATGCGCTCATACCCCTTGAGGGGTACGTGGTGGGTACGTTTTGTACCCACCACGTACCCCCCACGCCCCCCGAATGAATTTCCGCTCTCCTGGGCTCAAATTTTTGTTTTTTTAAATCTGTTTGCGGATTTGAATTTAATTTTAATTTTAATTTAAGTGGTCACTTGTAAAAATCTCAGCCTATGCGCTCATACCCCTTGAGGGGTACGTGGTGGGTACGTTTTGTACCCACCACGTACCCCCCACGCCCCCCGAATGAATTTCCGCTCTCTTGGGCTCAAATTTTTGTTTTTTTAAATCTGTTTGCGGATTTGAATTTAATTTTAATTTTAATTTAAGTGGTCACTTGTAAAAATCTCAGCCTATGCGCTCATACCCCTTGGGGGGTACGTGGTGGGTACGTTTCGTACCCACCACGTACCCCCCACGCCCCCCGAATGAATTTCCGCTCTCCTGGGCTCAAATTTTTGTTTGTTTAAATCTGTTTGCGGATTTGAATTTAATTTTAATTCTGATTTAAGTGGTCACTTGTAAAAATCTCAGCCTATGCGCTCATACCCCTTGAGGGGTACGTGGTGGGTACGTTTCGTACCCACCACGTACCCCCCACGCCCCCCGAATGAATTTCCGCTCTCCTGGGCTCAAATTTTTGTTTTTTTAAATCTGTTTGCGGATTTGAATTTAATTTTAATTTTAATTTAAGTGGTCACTTGTAAAAATCTCAGCCTATGCGCTCATACCCCTTGAGGGGTACGTGGTGGGTACGTTTTGTACCCACCACGTACCCCCCACGCCCCCCGAATGAATTTCCGCTCTCCTGGGCTCAAATTTTTGTTTTTTTAAATCTGTTTGCGGATTTGAATTTAATTTTAATTTTAATTTAAGTGGTCACTTGTAAAAATCTCAGCCTATGCGCTCATACCCCTTGAGGGGTACGTGGTGGGTACGTTTTGTACCCACCACGTACCCCCCACGCCCCCCGAATGAATTTCCGCTCTCTTGGGCTCAAATTTTTGTTTTTTTAAATCTGTTTGCGGATTTGAATTTAATTTTAATTTTAATTTAAGTGGTCACTTGTAAAAATCTCAGCCTATGCGCTCATACCCCTTGGGGGGTACGTGGTGGGTACGTTTCGTACCCACCACGTACCCCCCACGCCCCCCGAATGAATTTCCGCTCTCCTGGGCTCAAATTTTTGTTTGTTTAAATCTGTTTGCGGATTTGAATTTAATTTTAATTCTGATTTAAGTGGTCACTTGTAAAAATCTCAGCCTATGCGCTCATACCCCTTGAGGGGTACGTGGTGGGTACGTTTCGTACCCACCACGTACCCCCCACGCCCCCCGAATGAATTTCCGCTCTCCTGGGCTCAAATTTTTGTTTTTTTAAATCTGTTTGCGGATTTGAATTTAATTTTAATTCTGATTTAAGTGGTCACTTGTAAAAATCTCAGCCTATGCGCTCATACCCCTTGAGTGGTACGTGGTGGGTACGTTTCGTACCCACCACGTACCCCCCACGCCCCCCGAATGAATTTCCGCTCTCCTGGGCTCAAATTTTTGTTTGTTTAAATCTGTTTGCGGATTTGAATTTAATTTTAATTCTGATTTAAGTGGTCACTTGTAAAAATCTCAGCCTATGCGCTCATACCCCTTGAGGGGTACGTGGTGGGTACGTTTCGTACCCACCACGTACCCCCCACGCCCCCCGAATGAATTTCCGCTCTCCTGGGCTCAAATTTTTGTTTTTTTAAATCTGTTTGCGATTTGAATTTAATTTTAATTCTGATTTAAGTGGTCACTTGTAAAAATCTCAGCCTATGCGCTCATACCCCTTGAGGGGTACGTGGTGGGTACGTTTTGTACCCACCACGTACCCCCCACGCCCCCCGAATGAATTTCCGCTCTCCTGGGCTCAAATTTTTGTTTTTTTAAATCTGTTTGCGGATTTGAATTTAATTTTAATTCTGATTTAAGTGGTCACTTGTAAAAATCTCAGCCTATGCGCTCATACCCCTTGGGGGGTACGTGGTGGGTACGTTTCGTACCCACCACGTACCCCCCACGCCCCCCGAATGAATTTCCGCTCTCCTGGGCTCAAATTTTTGTTTTTTTAAATCTGTTTGCGGATTTGAATTTAATTTTAATTCTGATTTAAGTGGTCACTTGTAAAAATCTCAGCCTATGCGCTCATACCCCTTGAGGGGTACGTGGTGGGTACGTTTTGTACCCACCACGTACCCCCCACGCCCCCCGAATGAATTTCCGCTCTCCTGGGCTCAAATTTTTGTTTTTTTAAATCTGTTTGCGGATTTGAATTTAATTTTAATTTTAATTTAAGTGGTCACTTGTAAAAATCTCAGCCTATGCGCTCATACCCCTTGAGGGGTACGTGGTGGGTACGTTTTGTACCCACCACGTACCCCTCACGCCCCCCGAATGAATTTCCGCTCTCCTGGGCTCAAATTTTTGTTTTTTTAAATCTGTTTGCGGATTTGAATTTAATTTTAATTTTAATTTAAGTGGTCACTTGTAAAAATCTCAGCCTATGCGCTCATACCCCTTGGGGGGTACGTGGTGGGTACGTTTCGTACCCACCACGTACCCCCCACGCCCCCCGAATGAATTTCCGCTCTCCTGGGCTCAAATTTTTGTTTGTTTAAATCTGTTTGCGGATTTGAATTTAATTTTAATTCTGATTTAAGTGGTCACTTGTAAAAATCTCAGCCTATGCGCTCATACCCCTTGAGGGGTACGTGGTGGGTACGTTTCGTACCCACCACGTACCCCCCACGCCCCCCGAATGAATTTCCGCTCTCCTGGGCTCAAATTTTTGTTTTTTTAAATCTGTTTGCGGATTTGAATTTAATTTTAATTCTGATTTAAGTGGTCACTTGTAAAAATCTCAGCCTATGCGCTCATACCCCTTGAGGGGTACGTGGTGGGTACGTTTCGTACCCACCACGTACCCCCCACGCCCCCCGAATGAATTTCCGCTCTCCTGGGCTCAAATTTTTGTTTGTTTAAATCTGTTTGCGGATTTGAATTTAATTTTAATTCTGATTTAAGTGGTCACTTGTAAAAATCTCAGCCTATGCGCTCATACCCCTTGAGGGGTACGTGGTGGGTACGTTTTGTACCCACCACGTACCCCCCACGCCCCCCGAATGAATTTCCGCTCTCCTGGGCTCAAATTTTTGTTTTTTTAAATCTGTTTGCGGATTTGAATTTAATTTTAATTTTAATTTAAGTGGTCACTTGTAAAAATCTCAGCCTATGCGCTCATACCCCTTGGGGGGTACGTGGTGGGTACGTTTCGTACCCACCACGTACCCCCCACGCCCCCCGAATGAATTTCCGCTCTCCTGGGCTCAAATTTTTTTTTGTTTAAATCTGTTTGCGGATTTGAATTTAATTTTAATTCTGATTTAAGTGGTCACTTGTAAAAATCTCAGCCTATGCGCTCATACCCCTTGAGGGGTACGTGGTGGGTACGTTTTGTACCCACCACGTACCCCCCACGCCCCCCGAATGAATTTCCGCTCTCCTGGGCTCAAATTTTTGTTTTTTTAAATCTGTTTGCGGATTTGAATTTAATTTTAATTCTGATTTAAGTGGTCACTTGTAAAAATCTCAGCCTATGCGCTCATACCCCTTGGGGGGTACGTGGTGGGTACGTTTCGTACCCACCACGTACCCCCCACGCCCCCCGAATGAATTTCCGCTCTCCTGGGCTCAAATTTTTGTTTTTTTAAATCTGTTTGCGGATTTGAATTTAATTTTAATTCTGATTTAAGTGGTCACTTGTAAAAATCTCAGCCTATGCGCTCATACCCCTTGAGGGGTACGTGGTGGGTACGTTTTGTACCCACCACGTACCCCCCACGCCCCCCGAATGAATTTCCGCTCTCCTGGGCTCAAATTTTTGTTTTTTTAAATCTGTTTGCGGATTTGAATTTAATTTTAATTCTGATTTAAGTGGTCACTTGTAAAAATCTCAGCCTATGCGCTCATACCCCTTGGGGGGTACGTGGTGGGTACGTTTCGTACCCACCACGTACCCCCCACGCCCCCCGAATGAATTTCCGCTCTCCTGGGCTCAAATTTTTGTTTTTTTAAATCTGTTTGCGGATTTGAATTTAATTTTAATTCTGATTTAAGTGGTCACTTGTAAAAATCTCAGCCTATGCGCTCATACCCCTTGAGGGGTACGTGGTGGGTACGTTTTGTACCCACCACGTACCCCCCACGCCCCCCGAATGAATTTCCGCTCTCCTGGGCTCAAATTTTTGTTTTTTTAAATCTGTTTGCGGATTTGAATTTAATTTTAATTTTAATTTAAGTGGTCACTTGTAAAAATCTCAGCCTATGCGCTCATACCCCTTGAGGGGTACGTGGTGGGTACGTTTTGTACCCACCACGTACCCCCCACGCCCCCCGAATGAATTTCCGCTCTCTTGGGCTCAAATTTTTGTTTTTTTAAATCTGTTTGCGGATTTGAATTTAATTTTAATTTTAATTTAAGTGGTCACTTGTAAAAATCTCAGCCTATGCGCTCATACCCCTTGGGGGGTACGTGGTGGGTACGTTTCGTACCCACCACGTACCCCCCACGCCCCCCGAATGAATTTCCGCTCTCCTGGGCTCAAATTTTTGTTTGTTTAAATCTGTTTGCGGATTTGAATTTAATTTTAATTCTGATTTAAGTGGTCACTTGTAAAAATCTCAGCCTATGCGCTCATACCCCTTGAGGGGTACGTGGTGGGTACGTTTCGTACCCACCACGTACCCCCCACGCCCCCCGAATGAATTTCCGCTCTCCTGGGCTCAAATTTTTGTTTTTTTAAATCTGTTTGCGGATTTGAATTTAATTTTAATTCTGATTTAAGTGGTCACTTGTAAAAATCTCAGCCTATGCGCTCATACCCCTTGAGGGGTACGTGGTGGGTACGTTTCGTACCCACCACGTACCCCCCACGCCCCCCGAATGAATTTCCGCTCTCCTGGGCTCAAATTTTTGTTTGTTTAAATCTGTTTGCGGATTTGAATTTAATTTTAATTCTGATTTAAGTGGTCACTTGTAAAAATCTCAGCCTATGCGCTCATACCCCTTGAGGGGTACGTGGTGGGTACGTTTCGTACCCACCACGTACCCCCCACGCCCCCCGAATGAATTTCCGCTCTCCTGGGCTCAAATTTTTGTTTTTTTAAATCTGTTTGCGGATTTGAATTTAATTTTAATTCTGATTTAAGTGGTCACTTGTAAAAATCTCAGCCTATGCGCTCATACCCCTTGAGGGGTACGTGGTGGGTACGTTTTGTACCCACCACGTACCCCCCACGCCCCCCGAATGAATTTCCGCTCTCCTGGGCTCAAATTTTTGTTTTTTTAAATCTGTTTGCGGATTTGAATTTAATTTTAATTCTGATTTAAGTGGTCACTTGTAAAAATCTCAGCCTATGCGCTCATACCTCTTGAGGGGTACGTGGTGGGTACGTTTTGTACCCACCACGTACCCCCCACGCCCCCCGAATGAATTTCCGCTCTCCTGGGCTCAAATTTTTGTTTTTTTAAATCTGTTTGCGGATTTGAATTTAATTTTAATTTTAATTTAAGTGGTCACTTGTAAAAATCTCAGCCTATGCGCTCATACCCCTTGAGGGGTACGTGGTGGGTACGTTTTGTACCCACCACGTACCCCCCACGCCCCCCGAATGAATTTCCGCTCTCCTGGGCTCAAATTTTTGTTTTTTTAAATCTGTTTGCGGATTTGAATTTAATTTTAATTTTAATTTAAGTGGTCACTTGTAAAAATCTCAGCCTATGCGCTCATACCCCTTGGGGGGTACGTGGTGGGTACGTTTCGTACCCACCACGTACCCCCCACGCCCCCCGAATGAATTTCCGCTCTCCTGGGCTCAAATTTTTTTTTGTTTAAATCTGTTTGCGGATTTGAATTTAATTTTAATTCTGATTTAAGTGGTCACTTGTAAAAATCTCAGCCTATGCGCTCATACCCCTTGAGGGGTACGTGGTGGGTACGTTTTGTACCCACCACGTACCCACCACGTACCCCCCACGCCCCCCGAATGAATTTCCGCTCTCCTGGGCTCAAATTTTTGTTTTTTTAAATCTGTTTGCGGATTTGAATTTAATTTTAATTCTGATTTAAGTGGTCACTTGTAAAAATCTCAGCCTATGCGCTCATACCCCTTGGGGGGTACGTGGTGGGTACGTTTCGTACCCACCACGTACCCCCACGCCCCCCGAATGAATTTCCGCTCTCCTGGGCTCAAATTTTTGTTTTTTTAAATCTGTTTGCGGATTTGAATTTAATTTTAATTCTGATTTAAGTGGTCACTTGTAAAAATCTCAGCCTATGCGCTCATACCCCTTGAGGGGTACGTGTTGGGTACGTTTTGTACCCACCACGTACCCCCCACGCCCCCCGAATGAATTTCCGCTCTCCTGGGCTCAAATTTTTGTTTTTTTAAATCTGTTTGCGGATTTGAATTTAATTTTAATTTTAATTTAAGTGGTCACTTGTAAAAATCTCAGCCTATGCGCTCATACCCCTTGGGGGGTACGTGGTGGGTACGTTTCGTACCCACCACGTACCCCCCACGCCCCCCGAATGAATTTCCGCTCTCCTGGGCTCAAATTTTTGTTTTTTTAAATCTGTTTGCGGATTTGAATTTAATTTTAATTTTAATTTAAGTGGTCACTTGTAAAAATCTCAGCCTATGCGCTCATACCCCTTGAGGGGTACGTGGTGGGTACGTTTTGTACCCACCACGTACCCCCCACGCCCCCCGAATGAATTTCCGCTCTCCTGGGCTCAAATTTTTGTTTTTTTAAATCTGTTTGCGGATTTGAATTTAATTTTAATTCTGATTTAAGTGGTCACTTGTAAAAATCTCAGCCTATGCGCTCATACCCCTTGGGGGGTACGTGGTGGGTACGTTTCGTACCCACCACGTACCCCCCACGCCCCCCGAATGAATTTCCGCTCTCCTGGGCTCAAATTTTTGTTTTTTTAAATCTGTTTGCGGATTTGAATTTAATTTTAATTCTGATTTAAGTGGTCACTTGTAAAAATCTCAGCCTATGCGCTCATACCCCTTGAGGGGTACGTGGTGGGTACGTTTTGTACCCACCACGTACCCCCCACGCCCCCCGAATGAATTTCCGCTCTCCTGGGCTCAAATTTTTGTTTTTTTAAATCTGTTTGCGGATTTGAATTTAATTTTAATTCTGATTTAAGTGGTCACTTGTAAAAATCTCAGCCTATGCGCTCATACCCCTTGGGGGGTACGTGGTGGGTACGTTTCGTACCCACCACGTACCCCCCACGCCCCCCGAATGAATTTCCGCTCTCCTGGGCTCAAATTTTTGTTTTTTTAAATCTGTTTGCGGATTTGAATTTAATTTTAATTCTGATTTAAGTGGTCACTTGTAAAAATCTCAGCCTATGCGCTCATACCCCTTGAGGGGTACGTGGTGGGTACGTTTTGTACCCACCACGTACCCCCCACGCCCCCCGAATGAATTTCCGCTCTCCTGGGCTCAAATTTTTGTTTTTTTAAATCTGTTTGCGGATTTGAATTTAATTTTAATTTTAATTTAAGTGGTCACTTGTAAAAATCTCAGCCTATGCGCTCATACCCCTTGGGGGGTACGTGGTGGGTACGTTTCGTACCCACCACGTACCCCCCACGCCCCCCGAATGAATTTCCGCTCTCCTGGGCTCAAATTTTTGTTTTTTTAAATCTGTTTGCGGATTTGAATTTAATTTTAATTCTGATTTAAGTGGTCACTTGTAAAAATCTCAGCCTATGCGCTCATACCCCTTGAGGGGTACGTGGTGGGTACGTTTTGTACCCACCACGTACCCCCCACGCCCCCCGAATGAATTTCCGCTCTCCTGGGCTCAAATTTTTGTTTTTTTAAATCTGTTTGCGGATTTGAATTTAATTTTAATTCTGATTTAAGTGGTCACTTGTAAAAATCTCAGCCTATGCGCTCATACCCCTTGGGGGGTACGTGGTGGGTACGTTTCGTACCCACCACGTACCCCCCACGCCCCCCGAATGAATTTCCGCTCTCCTGGGCTCAAATTTTTGTTTTTTTAAATCTGTTTGCGGATTTGAATTTAATTTTAATTCTGATTTAAGTGGTCACTTGTAAAAATCTCAGCCTATGCGCTCATACCCCTTGAGGGGTACGTGGTGGGTACGTTTTGTACCCACCACGTACCCCCCACGCCCCCCGAATGAATTTCCGCTCTCCTGGGCTCAAATTTTTGTTTTTTTAAATCTGTTTGCGGATTTGAATTTAATTTTAATTTTAATTTAAGTGGTCACTTGTAAAAATCTCAGCCTATGCGCTCATACCCCTTGAGGGGTACGTGGTGGGTACGTTTTGTACCCACCACGTACCCCCCACGCCCCCCGAATGAATTTCCGCTCTCCTGGGCTCAAATTTTTGTTTTTTTAAATCTGTTTGCGGATTTGAATTTAATTTTAATTTTAATTTAAGTGGTCACTTGTAAAAATCTCAGCCTATGCGCTCATACCCCTTGGGGGGTACGTGGTGGGTACGTTTCGTACCCACCACGTACCCCCCACGCCCCCCGAATGAATTTCCGCTCTCCTGGGCTCAAATTTTTGTTTGTTTAAATCTGTTTGCGGATTTGAATTTAATTTTAATTCTGATTTAAGTGGTCACTTGTAAAAATCTCAGCCTATGCGCTCATACCCCTTGAGGGGTACGTGGTGGGTACGTTTTGTACCCACCACGTACCCCCCACGCCCCCCGAATAAATTTCCGCTCTCCTGGGCTCAAATTTTTGTTTTTTTAAATCTGTTTGCGGATTTGAATTTAATTTTAATTCTGATTTAAGTGGTCACTTGTAAAAATCTCAGCCTATGCGCTCATACCCCTTGGGGGGTACGTGGTGGGTACGTTTCGTACCCACCACGTACCCCCCACGCCCCCCGAATGAATTTCCGCTCTCCTGGGCTCAAATTTTTGTTTTTTTAAATCTGTTTGCGGATTTGAATTTAATTTTAATTCTGATTTAAGTGGTCACTTGTAAAAATCTCAGCCTATGCGCTCATACCCCTTGAGGGGTACGTGGTGGGTACGTTTTGTACCCACCACGTACCCCCCACGCCCCCCGAATGAATTTCCGCTCTCCTGGGCTCAAATTTTTGTTTTTTTAAATCTGTTTGCGGATTTGAATTTAATTTTAATTTTAATTTAAGTGGTCACTTGTAAAAATCTCAGCCTATGCGCTCATACCCCTTGGGGGGTACGTGGTGGGTACGTTTCGTACCCACCACGTACCCCCCACGCCCCCCGAATGAATTTCCGCTCTCCTGGGCTCAAATTTTTGTTTTTTTAAATCTGTTTGCGGATTTGAATTTAATTTTAATTCTGATTTAAGTGGTCACTTGTAAAAATCTCAGCCTATGCGCTCATACCCCTTGAGGGGTACGTGGTGGGTACGTTTTGTACCCACCACGTACCCCCCACGCCCCCCGAATGAATTTCCGCTCTCCTGGGCTCAAATTTTTGTTTTTTTAAATCTGTTTGCGGATTTGAATTTAATTTTAATTCTGATTTAAGTGGTCACTTGTAAAAATCTCAGCCTATGCGCTCATACCCCTTGGGGGGTACGTGGTGGGTACGTTTCGTACCCACCACGTACCCCCCACGCCCCCCGAATGAATTTCCGCTCTCCTGGGCTCAAATTTTTGTTTTTTTAAATCTGTTTGCGGATTTGAATTTAATTTTAATTCTGATTTAAGTGGTCACTTGTAAAAATCTCAGCCTATGCGCTCATACCCCTTGAGGGGTACGTGGTGGGTACGTTTTGTACCCACCACGTACCCCCCACGCCCCCCGAATGAATTTCCGCTCTCCTGGGCTCAAATTTTTGTTTTTTTAAATCTGTTTGCGGATTTGAATTTAATTTTAATTTTAATTTAAGTGGTCACTTGTAAAAATCTCAGCCTATGCGCTCATACCCCTTGAGGGGTACGTGGTGGGTACGTTTTGTACCCACCACGTACCCCCCACGCCCCCCGAATGAATTTCCGCTCTCCTGGGCTCAAATTTTTGTTTTTTTAAATCTGTTTGCGGATTTGAATTTAATTTTAATTTTAATTTAAGTGGTCACTTGTAAAAATCTCAGCCTATGCGCTCATACCCCTTGGGGGGTACGTGGTGGGTACGTTTCGTACCCACCACGTACCCCCCACGCCCCCCGAATGAATTTCCGCTCTCCTGGGCTCAAATTTTTGTTTGTTTAAATCTGTTTGCGGATTTGAATTTAATTTTAATTCTGATTTAAGTGGTCACTTGTAAAAATCTCAGCCTATGCGCTCATACCCCTTGAGGGGTACGTGGTGGGTACGTTTTGTACCCACCACGTACCCCCCACGCCCCCCGAATAAATTTCCGCTCTCCTGGGCTCAAATTTTTGTTTTTTTAAATCTGTTTGCGGATTTGAATTTAATTTTAATTCTGATTTAAGTGGTCACTTGTAAAAATCTCAGCCTATGCGCTCATACCCCTTGGGGGGTACGTGGTGGGTACGTTTCGTACCCACCACGTACCCCCCACGCCCCCCGAATGAATTTCCGCTCTCCTGGGCTCAAATTTTTGTTTTTTTAAATCTGTTTGCGGATTTGAATTTAATTTTAATTCTGATTTAAGTGGTCACTTGTAAAAATCTCAGCCTATGCGCTCATACCCCTTGAGGGGTACGTGGTGGGTACGTTTTGTACCCACCACGTACCCCCCACGCCCCCCGAATGAATTTCCGCTCTCCTGGGCTCAAATTTTTGTTTTTTTAAATCTGTTTGCGGATTTGAATTTAATTTTAATTTTAATTTAAGTGGTCACTTGTAAAAATCTCAGCCTATGCGCTCATACCCCTTGGGGGGTACGTGGTGGGTACGTTTCGTACCCACCACGTACCCCCCACGCCCCCCGAATGAATTTCCGCTCTCCTGGGCTCAAATTTTTGTTTTTTTAAATCTGTTTGCGGATTTGAATTTAATTTTAATTCTGATTTAAGTGGTCACTTGTAAAAATCTCAGCCTATGCGCTCATACCCCTTGAGGGGTACGTGGTGGGTACGTTTTGTACCCACCACGTACCCCCCACGCCCCCCGAATGAATTTCCGCTCTCCTGGGCTCAAATTTTTGTTTTTTTAAATCTGTTTGCGGATTTGAATTTAATTTTAATTCTGATTTAAGTGGTCACTTGTAAAAATCTCAGCCTATGCGCTCATACCCCTTGAGGGGTACGTGGTGGGTACGTTTTGTACCCACCACGTACCCCCCACGCCCCCCGAATGAATTTCCGCTCTCCTGGGCTCAAATTTTTGTTTTTTTAAATCTGTTTGCGGATTTGAATTTAATTTTAATTCTGATTTAAGTGGTCACTTGTAAAAATCTCAGCCTATGCGCTCATACCCCTTGGGGGGTACGTGGTGGGTACGTTTCGTACCCACCACGTACCCCCCACGCCCCCCGAATGAATTTCCGCTCTCCTGGGCTCAAATTTTTGTTTTTTTAAATCTGTTTGCGGATTTGAATTTAATTTTAATTCTGATTTAAGTGGTCACTTGTAAAAATCTCAGCCTATGCGCTCATACCCCTTGAGGGGTACGTGGTGGGTACGTTTTGTACCCACCACGTACCCCCCACGCCCCCCGAATGAATTTCCGCTCTCCTGGGCTCAAATTTTTGTTTGTTTAAATCTGTTTGCGGATTTGAATTTAATTTTAATTCTGATTTAAGTGGTCACTTGTAAAAATCTCAGCCTATGCGCTCATACCCCTTGAGGGGTACGTGGTGGGTACGTTTCGTACCCACCACGTACCCCCCACGCCCCCCGAATGAATTTCCGCTCTCCTGGGCTCAAATTTTTGTTTTTTTAAATCTGTTTGCGGATTTGAATTTAATTTTAATTCTGATTTAAGTGGTCACTTGTAAAAATCTCAGCCTATGCGCTCATACCCCTTGAGGGGTACGTGGTGGGTACGTTTTGTACCCACCACGTACCCCCCACGCCCCCCGAATGAATTTCCGCTCTCCTGGGCTCAAATTTTTGTTTTTTTAAATCTGTTTGCGGATTTGAATTTAATTTTAATTTTAATTTAAGTGGTCACTTGTAAAAATCTCAGCCTATGCGCTCATACCCCTTGAGGGGTACGTGGTGGGTACGTTTTGTACCCACCACGTACCCCCCACGCCCCCCGAATGAATTTCCGCTCTCCTGGGCTCAAATTTTTGTTTTTTTAAATCTGTTTGCGGATTTGAATTTAATTTTAATTTTAATTTAAGTGGTCACTTGTAAAAATCTCAGCCTATGCGCTCATACCCCTTGGGGGGTACGTGGTGGGTACGTTTCGTACCCACCACGTACCCCCCACGCCCCCCGAATGAATTTCCGCTCTCCTGGGCTCAAATTTTTGTTTGTTTAAATCTGTTTGCGGATTTGAATTTAATTTTAATTCTGATTTAAGTGGTCACTTGTAAAAATCTCAGCCTATGCGCTCATACCCCTTGAGGGGTACGTGGTGGGTACGTTTTGTACCCACCACGTACCCCCCACGCCCCCCGAATGAATTTCCGCTCTCCTGGGCTCAAATTTTTGTTTTTTTAAATCTGTTTGCGGATTTGAATTTAATTTTAATTCTGATTTAAGTGGTCACTTGTAAAAATCTCAGCCTATGCGCTCATACCCCTTGGGGGGTACGTGGTGGGTACGTTTCGTACCCACCACGTACCCCCCACGCCCCCCGAATGAATTTCCGCTCTCCTTGGCTAAAATTTTTGTTTTTTTAAATCTGTTTGCGGATTTGAATTTAATTTTAATTCTGATTTAAGTGGTCACTTGTAAAAATCTCAGCCTATGCGCTCATACCCCTTGAGAGGTACGTGGTGGGTACGTTTTGTACCCACCACGTACCCCCCACGCCCCCCGAATGAATTTCCGCTCTCCTGGGCTCAAATTTTTGTTTTTTTAAATCTGTTTGCGGATTTGAATTTAATTTTAATTTTAATTTAAGTGGTCACTTGTAAAAATCTCAGCCTATGCGCTCATACCCCTTGGGGGGTACGTGGTGGGTACGTTTCGTACCCACCACGTACCCCCCACGCCCCCCGAATGAATTTCCGCTCTCCTGGGCTCAAATTTTTGTTTTTTTAAATCTGTTTGCGGATTTGAATTTAATTTTAATTCTGATTTAAGTGGTCACTTGTAAAAATCTCAGCCTATGCGCTCATACCCCTTGAGGGGTACGTGGTGGGTACGTTTTGTACCCACCACGTACCCCCCACGCCCCCCGAATGAATTTCCGCTCTCCTGGGCTCAAATTTTTGTTTTTTTAAATCTGTTTGCGGATTTGAATTTAATTTTAATTCTGATTTAAGTGGTCACTTGTAAAAATCTCAGCCTATGCGCTCATACCCCTTGGGGGGTACGTGGTGGGTACGTTTCGTACCCACCACGTACCCCCCACGCCCCCCGAATGAATTTCCGCTCTCCTGGGCTCAAATTTTTGTTTTTTTAAATCTGTTTGCGGATTTGAATTTAATTTTAATTCTGATTTAAGTGGTCACTTGTAAAAATCTCAGCCTATGCGCTCATACCCCTTGAGGGGTACGTGGTGGGTACGTTTTGTACCCACCACGTACCCCCCACGCCCCCCGAATGAATTTCCGCTCTCCTGGGCTCAAATTTTTGTTTGTTTAAATCTGTTTGCGGATTTGAATTTAATTTTAATTCTGATTTAAGTGGTCACTTGTAAAAATCTCAGCCTATGCGCTCATACCCCTTGAGGGGTACGTGGTGGGTACGTTTCGTACCCACCACGTACCCCCCACGCCCCCCGAATGAATTTCCGCTCTCCTGGGCTCAAATTTTTGTTTTTTTAAATCTGTTTGCGGATTTGAATTTAATTTTAATTCTGATTTAAGTGGTCACTTGTAAAAATCTCAGCCTATGCGCTCATACCCCTTGAGGGGTACGTGGTGGGTACGTTTTGTACCCACCACGTACCCCCCACGCCCCCCGAATGAATTTCCGCTCTCCTGGGCTCAAATTTTTGTTTTTTTAAATCTGTTTGCGGATTTGAATTTAATTTTAATTTTAATTTAAGTGGTCACTTGTAAAAATCTCAGCCTATGCGCTCATACCCCTTGGGGGGTACGTGGTGGGTACGTTTCGTACCCACCACGTACCCGCCACGCCCCCCGAATGAATTTCCGCTCTCCTGGGCTCAAATTTTTGTTTGTTTAAATCTGTTTGCGGATTTGAATTTAATTTTAATTCTGATTTAAGTGGTCACTTGTAAAAATCTCAGCCTATGCGCTCATACCCCTTGAGGGGTACGTGGTGGGTACGTTTTGTACCCACCACGTACCCCCCACGCCCCCCGAATGAATTTCCGCTCTCCTGGGCTCAAATTTTTGTTTTTTTAAATCTGTTTGCGGATTTGAATTTAATTTTAATTCTGATTTAAGTGGTCACTTGTAAAAATCTCAGCCTATGCGCTCATACCCCTTGGGGGGTACGTGGTGGGTACGTTTCGTACCCACCACGTACCCCCCACGCCCCCCGAATGAATTTCCGCTCTCCTGGGCTCAAATTTTTGTTTTTTTAAATCTGTTTGCGGATTTGAATTTAATTTTAATTCTGATTTAAGTGGTCACTTGTAAAAATCTCAGCCTATGCGCTCATACCCCTTGAAAGGTACGTGGTGGGTACGTTTTGTACCCACCACGTACCCCCCACGCCCCCCGAATGAATTTCCGCTCTCCTGGGCTCAAATTTTTGTTTTTTTAAATCTGTTTGCGGATTTGAATTTAATTTTAATTTTAATTTAAGTGGTCACTTGTAAAAATCTCAGCCTATGCGCTCATACCCCTTGGGGGGTACGTGGTGGGTACGTTTCGTACCCACCACGTACCCCCCACGCCCCCCGAATGAATTTCCGCTCTCCTGGGCTCAAATTTTTGTTTTTTTAAATCTGTTTGCGGATTTGAATTTAATTTTAATTCTGATTTAGTGGTCACTTGTAAAAATCTCAGCCTATGCGCTCATACCCCTTGGGGGGTACGTGGTGGGTACGTTTCGTACCCACCACGTACCCCCCACGCCCCCCGAATGAATTTCCGCTCTCCTGGGCTCAAATTTTTGTTTTTTTAAATCTGTTTGCGGATTTGAATTTAATTTTAATTCTGATTTAAGTGGTCACTTGTAAAAATCTCAGCCTATGCGCTCATACCCCTTGAGGGGTACGTGGTGGGTACGTTTTGTACCCACCACGTACCCCCCACGCCCCCCGAATGAATTTCCGCTCTCCTGGGCTCAAATTTTTGTTTTTTTAAATCTGTTTGCGGATTTGAATTTAATTTTAATTCTGATTTAAGTGGTCACTTGTAAAAATCTCAGCCTATGCGCTCATACCCCTTGGGGGGTACGTGGTGGGTACGTTTCGTACCCACCACGTACCCCCCACGCCCCCCGAATGAATTTCCGCTCTCCTGGGCTCAAATTTTTGTTTTTTTAAATCTGTTTGCGGATTTGAATTTAATTTTAATTCTGATTTAAGTGGTCACTTGTAAAAATCTCAGCCTATGCGCTCATACCCCTTGAGGAGTACGTGGTGGGTACGTTTTGTACCCACCACGTACCCCCCACGCCCCCCGAATGAATTTCCGCTCTCCTGGGCTCAAATTTTTGTTTGTTTAAATCTGTTTGCGGATTTGAATTTAATTTTAATTCTGATTTAAGTGGTCACTTGTAAAAATCTCAGCCTATGCGCTCATACCCCTTGAGGGGTACGTGGTGGGTACGTTTCGTACCCACCACGTACCCCCCACGCCCCCCGAATGAATTTCCGCTCTCCTGGGCTCAAATTTTTGTTTTTTTAAATCTGTTTGCGGATTTGAATTTAATTTTAATTCTGATTTAAGTGGTCACTTGTAAAAATCTCAGCCTATGCGCTCATACCCCTTGGGGGGTACGTGGTGGGTACGTTTCGTACCCACCACGTACCCCCCACGCCCCCCGAATGAATTTCCGCTCTCCTGGGCTCAAATTTTTTTTTTTTAAATCTGTTTGCGGATTTGAATTTAATTTTAATTCTGATTTAAGTGGTCACTTGTAAAAATCTCAGCCTATGCGCTCATACCCCTTGAGGGGTACGTGGTGGGTACGTTTCGTACCCACCACGTACCCCCCACGCCCCCCGAATGAATTTCCGCTCTCCTGGGCTCAAATTTTTGTTTTTTTAAATCTGTTTGCGGATTTGAATTTAATTTTAATTCTGATTTAAGTGGTCACTTGTAAAAATCTCAGCCTATGCGCTCATACCCCTTGGGGGGTACGTGGTGGGTACGTTTCGTACCCACCACGTACCCCCCACGCCCCCCGAATGAATTTCCGCTCTCCTGGGCTCAAATTTTTGTTTTTTTAAATCTGTTTGCGGATTTGAATTTAATTTTAATTCTGATTTAAGTGGTCACTTGTAAAAATCTCAGCCTATGCGCTCATACCCCTTGAGGGGTACGTGGTGGGTACGTTTTGTACCCACCACGTACCCCCACGCCCCCCGAATGAATTTCCGCTCTCCTGGGCTCAAATTTTTGTTTTTTTAAATCTGTTTGCGGATTTGAATTTAATTTTAATTTTAATTTAAGTGGTCACTTGTAAAAATCTCAGCCTATGCGCTCATACCCCTTGGGGGGTACGTGGTGGGTACGTTTCGTACCCACCACGTACCCCCCACGCCCCCCGAATGAATTTCCGCTCTCCTGGGCTCAAATTTTTGTTTTTTTAAATCTGTTTGCGGATTTGAATTTAATTTTAATTCTGATTTAAGTGGTCACTTGTAAAAATCTCAGCCTATGCGCTCATACCCCTTGAGGGGTACGTGGTGGGTACGTTTCGTACCCACCACGTACCCCCCACGCCCCCCGAATGAATTTCCGCTCTCCTGGGCTCAAATTTTTGTTTTTTTAAATCTGTTTGCGGATTTGAATTTAATTTTAATTCTGATTTAAGTGGTCACTTGTAAAAATCTCAGCCTATGCGCTCATACCCCTTGGGGGGTACGTGGTGGGTACGTTTCGTACCCACCACGTACCCCCCACGCCCCCCGAATGAATTTCCGCTCTCCTGGGCTCAAATTTTTGTTTTTTTAAATCTGTTTGCGGATTTGAATTTAATTTTAATTCTGATTTAAGTGGTCACTTGTAAAAATCTCAGCCTATGCGCTCATACCCCTTGAGGGGTACGTGGTGGGTACGTTTTGTACCCACCACGTACCCCCCACGCCCCCCGAATGAATTTCCGCTCTCCTGGGCTCAAATTTTTGTTTTTTTAAATCTGTTTGCGGATTTGAATTTAATTTTAATTTTAATTTAAGTGGTCACTTGTAAAAATCTCAGCCTATGCGCTCATACCCCTTGGGGGGTACGTGGTGGGTACGTTTCGTACCCACCACGTACCCCCCACGCCCCCCGAATGAATTTCCGCTCTCCTGGGCTCAAATTTTTGTTTTTTTAAATCTGTTTGCGGATTTGAATTTAATTTTAATTCTGATTTAAGTGGTCACTTGTAAAAATCTCAGCCTATGCGCTCATACCCCTTGGGGGGTACGTGGTGGGTACGTTTCGTACCCACCACGTACCCCCCACGCCCCCCGAATGAATTTCCGCTCTCCTGGGCTCAAATTTTTGTTTTTTTAAATCTGTTTGCGGATTTGAATTTAATTTTAATTCTGATTTAAGTGGTCACTTGTAAAAATCTCAGCCTATGCGCTCATACCCCTTGAGGGGTACGTGGTGGGTACGTTTTGTACCCACCACGTACCCCCCACGCCCCCCGAATGAATTTCCGCTCTCCTGGGCTCAAATTTTTGTTTTTTTAAATCTGTTTGCGGATTTGAATTTAATTTTAATTTTAATTTAAGTGGTCACTTGTAAAAATCTCAGCCTATGCGCTCATACCCCTTGGGGGGTACGTGGTGGGTACGTTTCGTACCCACCACGTACCCCCCACGCCCCCCGAATGAATTTCCGCTCTCCTGGGCTCAAATTTTTGTTTTTTTAAATCTGTTTGCGGATTTGAATTTAATTTTAATTCTGATTTAAGTGGTCACTTGTAAAAATCTCAGCCTATGCGCTCATACCCCTTGAGGGGTACGTGGTGGGTACGTTTTGTACCCACCACGTACCCCCCACGCCCCCCGAATGAATTTCCGCTCTCCTGGGCTCAAATTTTTGTTTGTTTAAATCTGTTTGCGGATTTGAATTTAATTTTAATTTTAATTTAAGTGGTCACTTGTAAAAATCTCAGCCTATGCGCTCATACCCCTTGGGGGGTACGTGGTGGGTACGTTTCGTACCCACCACGTACCCCCCACGCCCCCCGAATGAATTTCCGCTCTCCTGGGCTCAAATTTTTGTTTTTTTAAATCTGTTTGCGGATTTGAATTTAATTTTAATTCTGATTTAAGTGGTCACTTGTAAAAATCTCAGCCTATGCGCTCATACCCCTTGAGGGGTACGTGGTGGGTACGTTTTGTACCCACCACGTACCCCCCACGCCCCCCGAATGAATTTCCGCTCTCCTGGGCTCAAATTTTTGTTTTTTTAAATCTGTTTGCGGATTTGAATTTAATTTTAATTTTAATTTAAGTGGTCACTTGTAAAAATCTCAGCCTATGCGCTCATACCCCTTGGGGGGTACGTGGTTTGTACGTTTCGTACCCACCACGTACCCCCCACGCCCCCCGAATGAATTTCCGCTCTCCTGGGCTCAAATTTTTGTTTTTTTAAATCTGTTTGCGGATTTGAATTTAATTTTAATTCTGATTTAAGTGGTCACTTGTAAAAATCTCAGCCTATGCGCTCATACCCCTTGAGGGGTACGTGGTGGGTACGTTTCGTACCCACCACGTACCCCCCACGCCCCCCGAATGAATTTCCGCTCTCCTGGGCTCAAATTTTTGTTTTTTTAAATCTGTTTGCGGATTTGAATTTAATTTTAATTCTGATTTAAGTGGTCACTTGTAAAAATCTCAGCCTATGCGCTCATACCCCTTGAGGGGTACGTGGTGGGTACGTTTTGTACCCACCACGTACCCCCCACGCCCCCCGAATGAATTTCCGCTCTCCTGGGCTCAAATTTTTGTTTTTTTAAATCTGTTTGCGGATTTGAATTTAATTTTAATTCTGATTTAAGTGGTCACTTGTAAAAATCTCAGCCTATGCGCTCATACCCCTTGGGGGGTACGTGGTGGGTACGTTTCGTACCCACCACGTACCCCCCACGCCCCCCGAATGAATTTCCGCTCTCCTGGGCTAAAATTTTTGTTTTTTTAAATCTGTTTGCGGATTTGAATTTAATTTTAATTCTGATTTAAGTGGTCACTTGTAAAAATCTCAGCCTATGCGCTCATACCCCTTGAGGGGTACGTGGTGGGTACGTTTTGTACCCACCACGTACCCCCCACGCCCCCCGAATGAATTTCCGCTCTCCTGGGCTCAAATTTTTGTTTTTTTAAATCTGTTTGCGGATTTTAATTTAATTTTAATTTTAATTTAAGTGGTCACTTGTAAAAATCTCAGCCTATGCGCTCATACCCCTTGGGGGGTACGTGGTGGGTACGTTTCGTACCCACCACGTACCCCCCACGCCCCCCGAATGAATTTCCGCTCTCCTGGGCTCAAATTTTTGTTTTTTTAAATCTGTTTGCGGATTTGAATTTAATTTTAATTCTGATTTAAGTGGTCACTTGTAAAAATCTCAGCCTATGCGCTCATACCCCTTGAGGGGTACGTGGTGGGTACGTTTTGTACCCACCACGTACCCCCCACGCCCCCCGAATGAATTTCCGCTCTCCTGGGCTCAAATTTTTGTTTTTTTAAATCTGTTTGCGGATTTGAATTTAATTTTAATTCTGATTTAAGTGGTCACTTGTAAAAATCTCAGCCTATGCGCTCATACCCCTTGGGGGGTACGTGGTGGGTACGTTTCGTACCCACCACGTACCCCCCACGCCCCCCGAATGAATTTCCGCTCTCCTGGGCTCAAATTTTTGTTTTTTTAAATCTGTTTGCGGATTTGAATTTAATTTTAATTCTGATTTAAGTGGTCACTTGTAAAAATCTCAGCCTATGCGCTCATACCCCTTGAGGGGTACGTGGTGGGTACGTTTTGTACCCACCACGTACCCCCCACGCCCCCCGAATGAATTTCCGCTCTCCTGGGCTCAAATTTTTGTTTGTTTAAATCTGTTTGCTGATTTGAATTTAATTTTAATTCTGATTTAAGTGGTCACTTGTAAAAATCTCAGCCTATGCGCTCATACCCCTTGAGGGGTACGTGGTGGGTACGTTTCGTACCCACCACGTACCCCCCACGCCCCCCGAATGAATTTCCGCTCTCCTGGGCTCAAATTTTTGTTTTTTTAAATCTGTTTGCGGATTTGAATTTAATTTTAATTCTGATTTAAGTGGTCACTTGTAAAAATCTCAGCCTATGCGCTCATACCCCTTGAGGGGTACGTGGTGGGTACGTTTTGTACCCACCACGTACCCCCCACGCCCCCCGAATGAATTTCCGCTCTCCTGGGCTCAAATTTTTGTTTTTTTAAATCTGTTTGCGGATTTGAATTTAATTTTAATTTTAATTTAAGTGGTCACTTGTAAAAATCTCAGCCTATGCGCTAATCCCCCTGGGGGGTACGTGGTGGGTACGTTTCGTACCCACCACGTACCCCCCACGCCCCCCGAATGAATTTCCGCTCTCCTGGGCTCAAATTTTTGTTTTTTTAAATCTGTTTGCGGATTTGAATTTAATTTTAATTCTGATTTAAGTGGTCACTTGTAAAAATCTCAGCCTATGCGCTCATACCCCTTGGGGGGTACGTGGTGGGTACGTTTCGTACCCACCACGTACCCCCCACGCCCCCCGAATGAATTTCCGCTCTCCTGGGCTCAAATTTTTGTTTTTTTAAATCTGTTTGCGGATTTGAATTTAATTTTAATTCTGATTTAAGTGGTCACTTGTAAAAATCTCAGCCTATGCGCTCATACCCCTTGAGGGGTACGTGGTGGGTACGTTTTGTACCCACCACGTACCCCCCACGCCCCCCGAATGAATTTCCGCTCTCCTGGGCTCAAATTTTTGTTTTTTTAAATCTGTTTGCGGATTTGAATTTAATTTTAATTTTAATTTAAGTGGTCACTTGTAAAAATCTCAGCCTATGCGCTCATACCCCTTGGGGGGTACGTGGTGGGTACGTTTCGTACCCACCACGTACCCCCCACGCCCCCCGAATGAATTTCCGCTCTCCTGGGCTCAAATTTTTGTTTTTTTAAATCTGTTTGCGGATTTGAATTTAATTTTAATTCTGATTTAAGTGGTCACTTGTAAAAATCTCAGCCTATGCGCTCATACCCCTTGAGGGGTACGTGGTGGGTACGTTTCGTACCCACCACGTACCCCCCACGCCCCCCGAATGAATTTCCGCTCTCCTGGGCTCAAATTTTTGTTTTTTTAAATCTGTTTGCGGGATTTGAATTTAATTTTAATTATTAAGTGGTCACTTGTAAAAATCTCAGCCTATGCGCTCATACCCCTTGGGGGGTACGTGGTGGGTACGTTTCGTACCCACCACGTACCCGCCACGCCCCCCGAATGAATTTCCGCTCTCCTGGGCTCAAATTTTTGTTTGTTTAAATCTGTTTGCGGATTTGAATTTAATTTTAATTCTGATTTAAGTGGTCACTTGTAAAAATCTCAGCCTATGCGCTCATACCCCTTGAGGGGTACGTGGTGGGTACGTTTTGTACCCACCACGTACCCCCCACGCCCCCCGAATGAATTTCCGCTCTCCTGGGCTCAAATTTTTGTTTTTTTAAATCTGTTTGCGGATTTGAATTTAATTTTAATTCTGATTTAAGTGGTCACTTGTAAAAAATCTCAGCCTATGCGCTCATACCCCTTGAGGGGTACGTGGTGGGTACGTTTCGTACCCACCACGTACCCCCCACGCCCCCCGAATGAATTTCCGCTCTCCTGGGCTCAAATTTTTGTTTTTTTAAATCTGTTTGCGGATTTGAATTTAATTTTAATTCTGATTTAAGTGGTCACTTGTAAAAATCTCAGCCTATGCGCTCATACCCCTTGGGGGGTACGTGGTGGGTACGTTTCGTACCCACCACGTACCCCCCACGCCCCCCGAATGAATTTCCGCTCTCCTGGGCTCAAATTTTTGTTTTTTTAAATCTGTTTGCGGATTTGAATTTAATTTTAATTCTGATTTAAGTGGTCACTTGTAAAAATCTCAGCCTATGCGCTCATACCCCTTGAGGGGTACGTGGTGGGTACGTTTTGTACCCACCACGTACCCCCCACGCCCCCCGAATGAATTTCCGCTCTCCTGGGCTCAAATTTTTGTTTTTTTAAATCTGTTTGCGGATTTGAATTTAATTTTAATTCTGATTTAAGTGGTCACTTGTAAAAATCTCAGCCTATGCGCTCATACCCCTTGGGGGGTACGTGGTGGGTACGTTTCGTACCCACCACGTACCCCCCACGCCCCCCGAATGAATTTCCGCTCTCCTGGGCTCAAATTTTTGTTTTTTTAAATCTGTTTGCGGATTTGAATTTAATTTTAATTCTGATTTAAGTGGTCACTTGTAAAAATCTCAGCCTATGCGCTCATACCCCTTGAGGGAGTACGTGGTGGGTACGTTTCGTACCCACCACGTACCCCCCACGCCCCCCGAATGAATTTCCGCTCTCCTGGGCTCAAATTTTTGTTTTTTTAAATCTGTTTGCGGATTTGAATTTAATTTTAATTCTGATTTAAGTGGTCACTTGTAAAAATCTCAGCCTATGCGCTCATACCCCTTGAGGGGTACGTGGTGGGTACGTTTCGTACCCACCACGTACCCCCCACGCCCCCCGAATGAATTTCCGCTCTCCTGGGCTCAATTTTTGTTTTTTTAAATCTGTTTGCGGATTTGAATTTAATTTTAATTCTGATTTAAGTGGTCACTTGTAAAAATCTCAGCCTATGCGCTCATACCCCTTGGGGGGTACGTGGTGGGTACGTTTCGTACCCACCACGTACCCCCCACGCCCCCCGAATGAATTTCCGCTCTCCTGGGCTCAAATTTTTGTTTTTTTAAATCTGTTTGCGGATTTGAATTTAATTTTAATTCTGATTTAAGTGGTCACTTGTAAAAATCTCAGCCTATGCGCTCATACCCCTTGAGGGGTACGTGGTGGGTACGTTTCGTACCCACCACGTACCCCCCACGCCCCCCGAATGAATTTCCGCTCTCCTGGGCTCAAATTTTTGTTTTTTTAAATCTGTTTGCGGATTTGAATTTAATTTTAATTCTGATTTAAGTGGTCACTTGTAAAAATCTCAGCCTATGCGCTCATACCCCTTGAGGGGTACGTGGTGGGTACGTTTCGTACCCACCACGTACCCCCCACGCCCCCCGAATGAATTTCCGCTCTCCTGGGCTCAAATTTTTGTTTTTTAAATCTGTTTGCGGATTTGAATTTAATTTTAATTTTAATTTAAGTGGTCACTTGTAAAAATCTCAGCCTATGCGCTCATACCCCTTGGGGGGTACGTGGTGGGTACGTTTCGTACCCACCACGTACCCCCACGCCCCCCGAATGAATTTCCGCTCTCCTGGGCTCAAATTTTTGTTTTTTTAAATCTGTTTGCGGATTTGAATTTAATTTTAATTCTGATTTAAGTGGTCACTTGTAAAAATCTCAGCCTATGCGCTCATACCCCTTGAGGGGTACGTGGTGGGTACGTTTTGTACCCACCACGTACCCCCCACGCCCCCCGAATGAATTTCCGCTCTCCTGGGCTCAAATTTTTGTTTTTTTAAATCTGTTTGCGGATTTGAATTTAATTTTAATTTTAATTTAAGTGGTCACTTGTAAAAATCTCAGCCTATGCGCTCATACCCCTTGGGGGTACGTGGTGGGTACGTTTCGTACCCACCACGTACCCCCCACGCCCCCCGAATGAATTTCCGCTCTCCTGGGCTCAAATTTTTGTTTTTTTAAATCTGTTTGCGGATTTTGAATTTAATTTTAATTCTGATTTAAGTGGTCACTTGTAAAAATCTCAGCCTATGCGCTCATACCCCTTGAGGGGTACGTGGTGGGTACGTTTCGTACCCACCACGTACCCCCCACGCCCCCCGAATGAATTTCCGCTCTCCTGGGCTCAAATTTTTGTTTTTTTAAATCTGTTTGCGGATTTGAATTTAATTTAATTTAATTTAAGTGGTCACTTGTAAAAATCTCAGCCTATGCGCTCATACCCCTTGGGGGGTACGTGGTGGGTACGTTTCGTACCCACCACGTACCCCCCACGCCCCCCGAATGAATTTCCGCTCTCCTGGGCTCAAATTTTTGTTTGTTTAAATCTGTTTGCGGATTTGAATTTAATTTTAATTCTGATTTAAGTGGTCACTTGTAAAAATCTCAGCCTATGCGCTCATACCCCTTGAGGGGTACGTGGTGGGTACGTTTTGTACCCACCACGTACCCCCCACGCCCCCCGAATGAATTTCCGCTCTCCTGGGCTCAAATTTTTGTTTTTTTAAATCTGTTTGCGGATTTGAATTTAATTTTAATTCTGATTTAAGTGGTCACTTGTAAAAATCTCAGCCTATGCGCTCATACCCCTTGGGGGGTACGTGGTGGGGTGACGTTTCGTACCCACCACGTACCCCCCACGCCCCCCGAATGAATTTCCGCTCTCCTGGGCTCAAATTTTTGTTTTTTTAAATCTGTTTGCGGATTTGAATTTAATTTTAATTCTGATTAAGTGGTCACTTGTAAAAATCTCAGCCTATGCGCTCATACCCCTTGAGGGGTACGTGGTGGGTACGTTTTGTACCCACCACGTACCCCCCACGCCCCCCGAATGAATTTCCGCTCTCCTGGGCTCAAATTTTTGTTTTTTTAAATCTGTTTGCGGATTTGAATTAATTTTAATTTTAATTTAAGTGGTCACTTGTAAAAATCTCAGCCTATGCGCTCATACCCCTTGGGGGGTACGTGGTGGGTACGTTTCGTACCCACCACGTACCCCCCACGCCCCCCGAATGAATTTCCGCTCTCCTGGGCTCAAATTTTTGTTTTTTTAAATCTGTTTGCGGATTTGAATTTAATTTTAATTCTGATTTAAGTGGTCACTTGTAAAAATCTCAGCCTATGCGCTCATACCCCTTGGGGGTACGTGGTGGGTACGTTTTCGTACCCACCACGTACCCCCCACGCCCCCCGAATGAATTTCCGCTCTCCTGGGCTCAAATTTTTGTTTTTTTAAATCTGTTTGCGGATTTGAATTTAATTTTAATTCTGATTTAAGTGGTCACTTGTAAAAAATCTCAGCCTATGCGCTCATACCCCTTGAGGGGTACGTGGTGGGTACGTTTTGTACCCACCACGTACCCCCCACGCCCCCCGAATGAATTTCCGCTCTCCTGGGCTCAAATTTTTGTTTTTTTAAATCTGTTTGCGGATTTGAATTTAATTTTAATTTTAATTTAAGTGGTCACTTGTAAAAATCTCAGCCTATGCGCTCATACCCCTTGGGGGGTACGTGGTGGGTACGTTTCGTACCCACCACGTACCCCCCACGCCCCCCGAATGAATTTCCGCTCTCCTGGGCTCAAATTTTTGTTTTTTTAAATCTGTTTGCGGATTTGAATTTAATTTTAATTCTGATTTAAGTGGTCACTTGTAAAAATCTCAGCCTATGCGCTCATACCCCTTGAGGGGTACGTGGTGGGTACGTTTTGTACCCACCACGTACCCCCCACGCCCCCCGAATGAATTTCCGCTCTCCTGGGCTCAAATTTTTGTTTGTTTAAATCTGTTTGCGGATTTGAATTTAATTTTAATTTTAATTTAAGTGGTCACTTGTAAAAATCTCAGCCTATGCGCTCATACCCCTTGGGGGGTACGTGGTGGGTACGTTTCGTACCCACCACGTACCCCCCACGCCCCCCGAATGAATTTCCGCTCTCCTGGGCTCAAATTTTTGTTTTTTTAAATCTGTTTGCGGATTTGAATTTAATTTTAATTCTGATTTAAGTGGTCACTTGTAAAAATCTCAGCCTATGCGCTCATACCCCTTGAGGGGTACGTGGTGGGTACGTTTGTACCCACCACGTACCCCCCACGCCCCCCGAATGAATTTCCGCTCTCCTGGGCTCAAATTTTTGTTTTTTTAAATCTGTTTGCGGATTTGAATTTAATTTTAATTTTAATTTAAGTGGTCACTTGTAAAAATCTCAGCCTATGCGCTCATACCCCTTGGGGGTACGTGGTGGGTACGTTTCGTACCCACCACGTACCCCCCACGCCCCCCGAATGAATTTCCGCTCTCCTGGGCTCAAATTTTTGTTTTTTTAAATCTGTTTGCGGATTTGAATTTAATTTTAATTCTTAATTTAAGTGGTCACTTGTAAAAATCTCAGCCTATGCGCTCATACCCCTTGGGGGTACGTGGTGGGTACGTTTCGTACCCACCACGTACCCCCCACGCCCCCCGAATGAATTTCCGCTCTCCTGGGCTCAATTTTTGTTTTTTTAAATCTGTTTGCGGATTTGAATTTAATTTTAATTCTGATTTAAGTGGTCACTTGTAAAAATCTCAGCCTATGCGCTCATACCCCTTGAGGGGTACGTGGTGGGTACGTTTTCGTACCCACCACGTACCCCCCACGCCCCCCGAATGAATTTCCGCTCTCCTGGGCTCAAATTTTTTGTTTTTTAAATCTGTTTGCGGATTTGAATTTAATTTTAATTTTAATTTAAGTGGTCACTTGTAAAAATCTCAGCCTATGCGCTCATACCCCTTGGGGGGTACGTGGTGGGTACGTTTCGTACCCACCACGTACCCCCCACGCCCCCCGAATGAATTTCCGCTCTCCTGGGCTCAAATTTTTGTTTTTTTAAATCTGTTTGCGGATTTGAATTTAATTTTAATTCTGATTTAAGTGGTCACTTGTAAAAATCTCAGCCTATGCGCTCATACCCCTTGAGGGGTACGTGGTGGGTACGTTTTGTACCCACCACGTACCCCCCACGCCCCCCGAATGAATTTCCGCTCTCCTGGGCTCAAATTTTTGTTTGTTTAAATCTGTTTGCGGATTTGAATTTAATTTTAATTTCTGATTTAAGTGGTCACTTGTAAAAATCTCAGCCTATGCGCTCATACCCCTTGGGGGGTACGTGGTGGGTACGTTTCGTACCCACCACGTACCCCCCACGCCCCCCGAATGAATTTCCGCTCTCCTGGGCTCAAATTTTTGTTTTTTTAAATCTGTTTGCGGATTTGAATTTAATTTTAATTCTGATTTAAGTGGTCACTTGTAAAAATCTCAGCCTATGCGCTCATACCCCTTGAGGGGTACGTGGTGGGTACGTTTTGTACCCACCACGTACCCCCCACGCCCCCCGAATGAATTTTCCGCTCTCCTGGGCTCAAATTTTTGTTTTTTTAAATCTGTTTGCGGATTTGAATTTAATTTTAATTTTATTTAAGTGGTCACTTGTAAAAATCTCAGCCTATGCGCTCATACCCCTTGGGGGGTACGTGGTGGGTACGTTTCGTACCCACCACGTACCCCCCACGCCCCCCGAATGAATTTCCGCTCTCCTGGGCTCAAATTTTTGTTTTTTAAATCTGTTTGCGGATTTGAATTTAATTTTAATTTTAATTTAAGTGGTCACTTGTAAAATCTCAGCCTATGCGCTCATACCCCTTGGGGGGTACGTGGTGGGTACGTTTCGTACCCACCACGTACCCCCACGCCCCCCGAATGAATTTCCGCTCTCCTGGGCTCAAATTTTTGTTTTTTTAAATCTGTTTGCGGATTTGAATTTAATTTTAATTCTGATTTAAGTGGTCACTTGTAAAAATCTCAGCCTATGCGCTCATACCCCTTGAGGGGTACGTGGTGGGTACGTTTCGTACCCACCACGTACCCCCCACGCCCCCCGAATGAATTTCCGCTCTCCTGGGCTCAAATTTTTGTTTTTTTAAATCTGTTTGCGGATTTGAATTTAATTTTAATTTTAATTTAAGTGGTCACTTGTAAAAATCTCAGCCTATGCGCTCATACCCCTTGGGGGGTACGTGGTGGGTACGTTTCGTACCCACCACGTACCCCCCACGCCCCCCGAATGAATTTCCGCTCTCCTGGGCTCAAATTTTTGTTTTTTTAAATCTGTTTGCGGATTTGAATTTAATTTTAATTCTGATTTAAGTGGTCACTTGTAAAAATCTCAGCCTATGCGCTCATACCCCTTGAGGGGTACGTGGTGGGTACGTTTTGTACCCACCACGTACCCCCCACGCCCCCCGAATGAATTTCCGCTCTCCTGGGCTCAAATTTTTGTTTTTTTAAATCTGTTTGCGGATTTGAATTTAATTTTAATTTTAATTTAAGTGGTCACTTGTAAAAATCTCAGCCTATGCGCTCATACCCCTTGGGGGGTACGTGGTGGGTACGTTTCGTACCCACCACGTACCCCCCACGCCCCCCGAATGAATTTCCGCTCTCCTGGGCTCAAATTTTTGTTTGTTTAAATCTGTTTGCGGATTTGAATTTAATTTTAATTCTGATTTAAGTGGTCACTTGTAAAAATCTCAGCCTATGCGCTCATACCCCTTGAGGGGTACGTGGTGGGTACGTTTTGTACCCACCACGTACCCCCCCACGCCCCCCGAATGAATTTCCGCTCTCCTGGGCTCAAATTTTTGTTTTTTTAAATCTGTTTGCGGATTTGAATTTAATTTTAATTCTGATTTAAGTGGTCACTTGTAAAAATCTCAGCCTATGCGCTCATACCCCTTGGGGGGTACGTGGTGGGTACGTTTCGTACCCACCACGTACCCCCCCACGCCCCCGAATGAATTTCCGCTCTCCTGGGCTCAAATTTTTGTTTTTTTAAATCTGTTTGCGGATTTGAATTTAATTTTAATTCTGATTTAAGTGGTCACTTGTAAAAATCTCAGCCTATGCGCTCATACCCCTTGAGGGGTACGTGGTGGGTACGTTTTGTACCCACCACGTACCCCCCACGCCCCCCGAATGAATTTCCGCTCTCCTGGGCTCAAATTTTTGTTTTTTTAAATCTGTTTGCGGATTTGAATTTAATTTTAATTTTAATTTAAGTGGTCACTTGTAAAAATCTCAGCCTATGCGCTCATACCCCTTGGGGGGTACGTGGTGGGTACGTTTCGTACCCACCACGTACCCCCCACGCCCCCCGAATGAATTTCCGCTCTCCTGGGCTCAAATTTTTGTTTTTTTAAATCTGTTTGCGGATTTGAATTTAATTTTAATTTTAATTTAAGTGGTCACTTGTAAAAATCTCAGCCTATGCGCTCATACCCCTTGGGGGGTACGTGGTGGGTACGTTTCGTACCCACCACGTACCCCCCACGCCCCCCGAATGAATTTCCGCTCTCCTGGGCTCAAATTTTTGTTTTTTTAAATCTGTTTGCGATTTGAATTTAATTTTAATTTTAATTTAAGTGGTCACTTGTAAAAATCTCAGCCTATGCGCTCATACCCCTTGGGGGTACGTGGTGGGTACGTTTCGTACCCACCACGTACCCCCACGCCCCCCGAATGAATTTCCGCTCTCCTGGGCTCAAATTTTTGTTTTTTTAAATCTGTTTGCGGATTTGAATTTAATTTTAATTTTAATTTAAGTGGTCACTTGTAAAATCTCAGCCTATGCGCTAATCCCCCTGGGGGGTACGTGGTGGGTACGTTTCGTACCCACCACGTACCCCCCACGCCCCCCGAATGAATTTCCGCTCTCCTGGGCTCAAATTTTTGTTTTTTTAAATCTGTTTGCGGATTTGAATTTAATTTTAATTCTGATTTAAGTGGTCACTTGTAAAAATCTCAGCCTATGCGCTCATACCCCTTGAGGGGTACGTGGTGGGTACGTTTTGTACCCACCACGTACCCCCCACGCCCCCCGAATGAATTTCCGCTCTCCTGGCTCAAATTTTTGTTTTTTTAAATCTGTTTGCGGATTTGAATTTAATTTTAATTTTAATTTAAGTGGTCACTTGTAAAAATCTCAGCCTATGCGCTCATACCCCTTGGGGGGTACGTGGTGGGTACGTTTCGTACCCACCACGTACCCCCCACGCCCCCCGAATGAATTTCCGCTCTCCTGGGCTCAAATTTTTGTTTTTTTAATCTGTTTGCGGATTTGAATTTAATTTTAATTCTGATTTAAGTGGTCACTTGTAAAAATCTCAGCCTATGCGCTCATACCCCTTGGGGGGTACGTGGTGGGTACGTTTCGTACCCACCACGTACCCCCCACGCCCCCCGAATGAATTTCCGCTCTCCTGGGCTCAAATTTTTGTTTTTTTAAATCTGTTTGCGGATTTGAATTTAATTTTAATTCTGATTTAAGTGGTCACTTGTAAAAATCTCAGCCTATGCGCTCATACCCCTTGAGGGGTACGTGGTGGGTACGTTTTGTACCCACCACGTACCCCCCACGCCCCCCGAATGAATTTCCGCTCTCCTGGGCTCAAATTTTTGTTTTTTTAAATCTGTTTGCGGATTTGAATTTAATTTTAATTTGATTTAAGTGGTCACTTGTAAAAATCTCAGCCTATGCGCTCATACCCCTTGGGGGGTACGTGGTGGGTACGTTTCGTACCCACCACGTACCCCACACGCCCCCCGAATGAATTTCCGCTCTCCTGGGCTCAAATTTTGTTTTTTTAAATCTGTTTGCGGATTTGAATTTAATTTTAATTCTGATTTAAGTGGTCACTTGTAAAAATCTCAGCCTATGCGCTCATACCCCTTGAGGGGTACGTGGTGGGTACGTTTTGTACCCACCACGTACCCCCCACGCCCCCCGAATGAATTTCCGCTCTCCTGGGCTCAAATTTTTGTTTGTTTAAATCTGTTTGCGGATTTGAATTTAATTTTAATTTTAATTTAAGTGGTCACTTGTAAAAATCTCAGCCTATGCGCTCATACCCCTTGGGGGGTACGTGGTGGGTACGTTTCGTACCCACCACGTACCCCCCACGCCCCCCGAATGAATTTCCGCTCTCCTGGGCTCAAATTTTTGTTTTTTAAATCTGTTTGCGGATTTGAATTTAATTTTAATTCTGATTTAAGTGGTCACTTGTAAAAATCTCAGCCTATGCGCTCATACCCCTTGAGGGGTACGTGGTGGGTACGTTTGTACCCACCACGTACCCCCCACGCCCCCCGAATGAATTTCCGCTCTCCTGGGCTCAAATTTTTGTTTTTTTAAATCTGTTTGCGGATTTGAATTTAATTTTAATTTTAATTTAAGTGGTCACTTGTAAAAATCTCAGCCTATGCGCTCATACCCCTTGGGGGGTACGTGGTGGGTACGTTTCGTACCCACCACGTACCCCCCACGCCCCCCGAATGAATTTCCGCTCACCTGGGCTCAAATTTTTGTTTTTTTAAATCTGTTTGCGGATTTGAATTTAATTTTAATTCTGATTTAAGTGGTCACTTGTAAAAATCTCAGCCTATGCGCTCATACCCCTTGAGGGGTACGTGGTGGGTACGTTTCGTACCCACCACGTACCCCCACGCCCCCGAATGAATTTTCCGCTCTCCTGGGCTCAAATTTTTGTTTTTTTAAATCTGTTTGCGGATTTGAATTTAATTTTAATTCTGATTTAAGTGGTCACTTGTAAAAATCTCAGCCTATGCGCTCATACCCCTTGAGGGGTACGTGGTGGGTACGTTTCGTACCCACCACGTACCCCCCACGCCCCCGAATGAATTTCCGCTCTCCTGGGCTCAAATTTTTGTTTTTTTAAATCTGTTTGCGGATTTGAATTTAATTTTAATTCTGATTTAAGTGGTCACTTGTAAAAATCTCAGCCTATGCGCTCATACCCCTTGAGGGGTACGTGGTGGGTACGTTTTGTACCCACCACGTACCCCCCACGCCCCCCGAATGAATTTCCGCTCTCCTGGGCTCAAATTTTTGTTTTTTTAAATCTGTTTGCGGATTTGAATTTAATTTTAATTCTGATTTAAGTGGTCACTTGTAAAAATCTCAGCCTATGCGCTCATACCCCCTTGAGGGGTACGTGGTGGGTACGTTTTGTACCCACCACGTACCCCCCACGCCCCCCGAATGAATTTCCGCTCTCCTGGGCTCAAATTTTTGTTTGTTTAAATCTGTTTGCGGATTTGAATTTAATTTTAATTTTAATTTAAGTGGTCACTTGTAAAAATCTCAGCCTATGCGCTCATACCCCTTGGGGGGTACGTGGTGGGTACGTTTCGTACCCACCACGTACCCCCCACGCCCCCCGAATGAATTTCCGCTCTCCTGGGCTCAAATTTTTGTTTTTTTAAATCTGTTTGCGGATTTGAATTTAATTTTAATTCTGATTTAAGTGGTCACTTGTAAAAATCTCAGCCTATGCGCTCATACCCCTTGAGGGGTACGTGGTGGGTACGTTTTGTACCCACCACGTACCCCCCACGCCCCCCGAATGAATTTCCGCTCTCCTGGGCTCAAATTTTTGTTTTTTTAAATCTGTTTGCGGATTTGAATTTAATTTTAATTCTGATTTAAGTGGTCACTTGTAAAAATCTCAGCCTATGCGCTCATACCCCTTGGGGGGTACGTGGTGGGTACGTTTCGTACCCACCACGTACCCCCCACGCCCCCCGAATGAATTTCCGCTCTCCTGGGCTCAAATTTTTGTTTTTTTAAATCTGTTTGCGGATTTGAATTTAATTTTAATTTTATTTAAGTGGTCACTTGTAAAAATCTCAGCCTATGCGCTCATACCCCTTGAGGGGTACGTGGTGGGTACGTTTTGTACCCACCACGTACCCCCCACGCCCCCCGAATGAATTTCCGCTCTCCTGGGCTCAAATTTTTGTTTGTTTAAATCTGTTTGCGGATTTGAATTTAATTTTAATTCTGATTTAAGTGGTCACTTGTAAAAATCTCAGCCTATGCGCTCATACCCCTTGAGGGGTACGTGGTGGGTACGTTTCGTACCCACCACGTACCCCCCACGCCCCCCGAATGAATTTCCGCTCTCCTGGCTCAAATTTTTGTTTTTTAAATCTGTTTGCGGATTTGAATTTAATTTTAATTCTGATTTAAGTGGTCACTTGTAAAAATCTCAGCCTATGCGCTCATACCCCTTGAGGGGTACGTGGTGGGTACGTTTTGTACCCACCACGTACCCCCCACGCCCCCCGAATGAATTTCCGCTCTCCTGGGCTCAAATTTTTGTTTTTTTAAATCTGTTTGCGGATTTGAATTTAATTTTAATTTTAATTTAAGTGGTCACTTGTAAAAATCTCAGCCTATGCGCTCATACCCCTTGGGGGGTACGTGGTGGGTACGTTTCGTACCCACCACGTACCCCCCACGCCCCCCGAATGAATTTCCGCTCTCCTGGGCTCAAATTTTTGTTTTTTTAAATCTGTTTGCGGATTTGAATTTAATTTTAATTCTGATTTAAGTGGTCACTTGTAAAAATCTCAGCCTATGCGCTCATACCCCTTGAGGGGTACGTGGTGGGTACGTTTTGTACCCACCACGTACCCCCCACGCCCCCGAATGAATTTCCGCTCTCCTGGGCTCAAATTTTTGTTTGTTTAAATCTGTTTGCGGATTTGAATTTAATTTTAATTTTAATTTAAGTGGTCACTTGTAAAAATCTCAGCCTATGCGCTCATACCCCTTGGGGGGTACGTGGTGGGTACGTTTCGTACCCACCACGTACCCCCCACGCCCTCCGAATGAATTTCCGCTCTCCTGGGCTCAAATTTTTGTTTTTTTAAATCTGTTTGCGGATTTGAATTTAATTTTAATTCTGATTTAAGTGGTCACTTGTAAAAATCTCAGCCTATGCGCTCATACCCCTTGAGGGGTACGTGGTGGGTACGTTTTGTACCCACCACGTACCCCCCACGCCCCCCGAATGAATTTCCGCTCTCCTGGGCTCAAATTTTTGTTTTTTTAAATCTGTTTGCGGATTTGAATTTAATTTTAATTTTAATTTAAGTGGTCACTTGTAAAAATCCAGCCTATGCGCTCATACCCCTTGGGGGGTACGTGGTCGGGTACGTTTCGTACCCACCACGTACCCCCCACGCCCCCCGAATGAATTTCCGCTCTCCTGGGCTCAAATTTTTGTTTTTTAAATCTGTTTGCGGATTTGAATTTAATTTTAATTTAATTTAAGTGGTCACTTGTAAAAATCTCAGCCTATGCGCTCATACCCCTTGGGGGGTACGTGGTGGGTACGTTTCGTACCCACCACGTACCCCCCACGCCCCCCGAATGAATTTCCGCTCTCCTGGGCTCAAATTTTTGTTTTTTTTAAATCTGTTTGCGGATTTGAATTTAATTTTAATTTTAATTTAAGTGGTCACTTGTAAAAATCTCAGCCTATGCGCTCATACCCCTTGGGGGGTACGTGGTGGGTACGTTTCGTACCCACCACGTACCCCCCACGCCCCCCGAATGAATTTCCGCTCTCCTGGGCTCAAATTTTTGTTTTTTTAAATCTGTTTTGCGGATTTGAATTTAATTTTAATTCTGATTTAAGTGGTCACTTGTAAAAATCTCAGCCTATGCGCTCATACCCCTTGAGGGGTACGTGGTGGGTACGTTTTGTACCCACCACGTACCCCCCCACGCCCCCCGAATGAATTTCCGCTCTCCTGGGCTCAAATTTTTGTTTTTTTAAATCTGTTTGCGGATTTGAATTTAATTTTAATTTTAATTTAAGTGGTCACTTGTAAAAATCTCAGCCTATGCGCTCATACCCCTTGGGGGGTACGTGGTGGGTACGTTTCGTACCCACCACGTACCCCCCACGCCCCCCGAATGAATTTCCGCTCTCCTGGGCTCAAATTTTTGTTTTTTTAAATCTGTTTGCGGATTTGAATTTAATTTTAATTCTGATTTAAGTGGTCACTTGTAAAAATCTCAGCCTATGCGCTCATACCCCTTGAGGGGTACGTGGTGGGTACGTTTCGTACCCACCACGTACCCCCCACGCCCCCCGAATGAATTTCCGCTCTCCTGGGCTCAAATTTTGTTTTTTTAAATCTGTTTGCGGATTTGAATTTAATTTTAATTTTAATTTAAGTGGTCACTTGTAAAAATCTCAGCCTATGCGCTCATACCCCTTGGGGGGTACGTGGTGGGTACGTTTCGTACCCACCACGTACCCCCCACGCCCCCCGAATGAATTTCCGCTCTCCTGGGCTCAAATTTTTGTTTTTTAAATCTGTTTGCGGATTTGAATTTAATTTTAATTCTGATTTAAGTGGTCACTTGTAAAAATCTCAGCCTATGCGCTCATACCCCTTGAGGGGTACGTGGTGGGTACGTTTTGTACCCACCACGTACCCCCCCACGCCCCCCGAATGAATTTCCGCTCTCCTGGGCTCAAATTTTTGTTTTTTTAAATCTGTTTGCGGATTTGAATTTAATTTTAATTTTAATTTAAGTGGTCACTTGTAAAAATCTCAGCCTATGCGCTCATACCCCTTGGGGGGTACGTGGTGGGTACGTTTCGTACCCACCACGTACCCCCCACGCCCCCCGAATGAATTTCCGCTCTCCTGGGCTCAAATTTTTGTTTTTTTAAATCTGTTTGCGGATTTGAATTTAATTTTAATTCTGATTTAAGTGGTCACTTGTAAAAATCTCAGCCTATGCGCTCATACCCCTTGAGGGGTACGTGGTGGGTACGTTTCGTACCCACCACGTACCCCCCACGCCCCCCGAATGAATTTCCGCTCTTCCTGGGCTCAAATTTTTGTTTTTTTAAATCTGTTGCGGATTTGAATTTAATTTTAATTTTAATTTAAGTGGTCACTTGTAAAAATCTCAGCCTATGCGCTCATACCCCTTGGGGGGGTACGTGGTGGGTACGTTTCGTACCCACCACGTACCCCCCACGCCCCCCGAATGAATTTCCGCTCTCCTTGGGCTCAAATTTTTGTTTTTTTAAATCTGTTTGCGGATTTGAATTTTAATTTAATTCTGATTTAAGTGGTCACTTGTAAAAATCTCAGCCTATGCGCTCACAACCCCTTGAGGGGTACGTGGTGGGTACGTTTCGTACCCACCACGTACCCCCCACGCCCCCCGAATGAATTTCCGCTCTCCTGGGCTCAAATTTTGTTTTTTTAATCTGTTGCGGATTTGAATTTAATTTTAATTTTAATTTAAGTGGTCACTTGTAAAAATCTCAGCCTATGCGCTCATACCCTTGGGGGGTACGTGGTGGGTAACGTTTCGTACCCACCACGTACCCCCCACGCCCCCCGAATGAATTTCCTGCTCTCCTGGCTCAAATTTTTGTTTGTTTAAATCTGTTTGCGGATTTGAATTTAATTTTAATTCTGATTTAAGTGGTCACTTGTAAAAATCTCAGCCTATGCGCTCATACCCCTTGAGGGGTACGTGGTGGGTACGTTTTGTACCCACCACGTACCCCCCACGCCCCCCGAATGAATTTCCGCTCATCCTGGGCTCAAATTTTGGTTTTTTTTAAATCTGTTTGCGGATTTGAATTTAATTTTAATTCTGATTTAAGTGGGTCACTTGTAAAAATCTCAGCCTATGCG
>CATOSH010000010.1:0-26484 GCA_951812415.1 Beris morrisii | reverse complement strand
CCACCACGTACCCCCCACGTCCCCTACAATGAACTTCCGCTCTCCTGGGCTCAAATTATTTTTTTTGAATCTGTTTTAGGATTTGAATTTAATTTTAACTTTAATTTAAGTGGTGACATGTAAAAATCTCAGCCTATGTGCTCATACCCATTGGTGGGTACGTGGTGGGTACGTTTCGTACCCACCACGTACCCCCCACGTCCCCTACAATGAACTTCCGCTCTCCTGGGCTCAAATTATTTTTTTTGAATCTGTTTTAGGATTTGAATTTAATTTTAACTTTAATTTAAGTGGTGACATGTAAAAATCTCGGCCTATGTGCTCATACCCATTGGTGGGTACGTGGTGGGTACGTTTCGTACCCACCACGTACCCCCCACGTCCCCTACAATGAACTTCCGCTCTCCTGGGCTCAAATTATTTTTTTTGAATCTGTTTTAGGATTTGAATTTAATTTTAACTTTAATTTAAGTGGTGACATTTAAAAATCTCGGCCTATGTGCTCATACCCATTGGTGGGTACGTGGTGGGTACGTTTCGTACCCACCACGTACCCCCCACGTCCCCTACAATGAACTTCCGCTCTCCTGGGCTCAAATTATTTTTTTTGAATCTGTTTTAGGATTTGAATTTAATTTTAACTTTAATTTAAGTGGTGACATGTAAAAATCTCGGCCTATGTGCTCATACCCATTGGTGGGTACGTGGTGGGTACGTTTCGTACCCACCACGTACCCCCCACGTCCCCTACAATGAACTTCCGCTCTCCTGGGCTCAAATTATTTTTTTTGAATCTGTTTTAGGATTTGAATTTAATTTTAACTTTAATTTAAGTGGTGACATGTAAAAATCTCGGCCTATGTGCTCATACCCATTGGTGGGTACGTGGTGGGTACGTTCGTACCCACCACGTACCCCTCACGTCCCCTACAATGAACTTCCGCTCTCCTGATCTCAAATTATTTTTTTTGAATCTTTTTTAGGATTTAATTTTAACTTTAATTTAAGTGGTGACATGTAAAAATCTCGGCCTATATGCTCATACCCATTGGTGGGTACGTGGTGGGTACGTTTCGTACCCACCACGTACCCCCCACGTCCCCTACAATGAACTTCCGCTTTCCTGGGCTCAAATTATTTTTTTTGAATCTGTTTTAGGATTTGAATTTAATTTTAACTTTAATTTAAGTGGTGACATGTAAAAATCTCGGCCTATGTGCTCATACCCATTGGTGGGTACGTGGTGGGTACGTTTCGTACCCACCACGTACCCCCCACGTCCCCTACAATGAACTTCCGCTCTCCTGGGCTCAAATTATTTTTTTTTAATCTGTTTTAGGATTTGAATTTAATTTTAACTTTAATTTAAGTGGTGACATGTAAAAATCTCAGCCTATGTGCTCATACCCATTGGTGGGTACGTGGTGGGTACGTTCGTACCCACCACGTACCCCCCACGTCCCCTACAATGAACTTCCGCTCTCCTGATCTCAAATTATTTTTTTAATCTGTTTTAGGATTTGATCTTAATTTTAACTTTAATTTAAGTGGTGACATGTAAAAATCTCAGCCTATGTGCTCATACCCATTGGTGGGTACGTGGTGGGTACGTTCGTACCCACCACGTACCCCTCACGTCCCCTACAATTAACTTCCGCTCTCCTGATCTCAAATTATTTTTTTTGAATCTGTTTTAGGATTTGAATTTAATTTTAACTTTAATTTAAGTGGTGACATGTAAAAATCTCGGCCTATGTGCTCATACCCATTGGTGGGTACGTGGTGGGTACGTTTCGTACCCACCACGTACCCCCCACGTCCCCTACAATGAACTTCCGCTCTCCTGGGCTCAAATTATTTTTTTTGAATCTGTTTTAGGATTTGAATTTAATTTTAACTTTAATTTAAGTGGTGACATGTAAAAATCTCGGCCTATGTGCTCATACCCATTGGTGGGTACGTGGTGGGTACGTTTCGTACCCACCACGTACCCCCCACGTCCCCTACAATGAACTTCCGCTCTCCTGGGCTCAAATTATTTTTTTTGAATCTGTTTTAGGATTTGAATTTAATTTTAACTTTAATTTAAGTGGTGACATGTAAAAATCTCGGCCTATGTGCTCATACCCATTGGTGGGTACGTGGTGGGTACGTTTCGTACCCACCACGTACCCCCCACGTCCCCTACAATGAACTTCCGCTCTCCTGGGCTCAAATTATTTTTTTTGAATCTGTTTTAGGATTTGAATTTAATTTTAACTTTAATTTAAGTGGTGACATGTAAAAATCTCGGCCTATGTGCTCATACCCATTGGTGGGTACGTGGTGGGTACGTTTCGTACCCACCACGTACCCCCCACGTCCCCTACAATGAACTTCCGCTCTCCTGGGCTCAAATTATTTTTTTTGAATCTGTTTTAGGATTTGAATTTAATTTTAACTTTAATTTAAGTGGTGACATGTAAAAATCTCGGCCTATGTGCTCATACCCATTGGTGGGTACGTGGTGAGTACGTATCGTACCCACCACGTACCCCGCACGTCCCCTACAATGAACTTCCGCTCTCCTGGGCTCAAATTATTTTTTTTGAATCTGTTTTAGGATTTGAATTTAATTTTAACTTTAATTTAAGTGGTGACATGTAAAAATCTCGGCCTATGTGCTCATACCCATTGGTGGGTACGTGGTGGGTACGTTTCGTACCCACCACGTACCCCCCACGTCCCCTACAATGAACTTCCGCTCTCCTGGGCTCAAATTATTTTTTTTGAATCTGTTTTAGGATTTGAATTTAATTTTAACTTTAATTTAAGTGGTGACATGTAAAAATCTCGGCCTATGTGCTCATACCCATTGGTGGGTACGTGGTGGGTACGTTTCGTACCCACCACGTACCCCCCACGTCCCCTACAATGAACTTCCGCTCTCCTGGGCTCAAATTATTTTTTTTGAATCTGTTTTAGGATTTGAATTTAATTTTAACTTTAATTTAAGTGGTGACATGTAAAAATCTCGGCCTATGTGCTCATACCCATTGGTGGGTACGTGGTGGGTACGTTTCGTACTCACCACGTACCCCCCACGTCCCCTACAATGAACTTCCGCTCTCCTGGGCTCAAATTATTTTTTTTGAATCTGTTTTAGGATTTGAACTTAATTTTAAATTTAATTTAAGTGGTGACATGTAAAAATCTCAGCCTATGTGCTCATACCCATTGGTGGGTACGTGGTGGGTACGGTCGTACCCACCACGTACCCCTCACGTCCCCTACAATGAACTTCCGCTCTCCTGATCTCAAATTATTTTTTTTGAATCTGTTTTAGGATTTGAATTTAATTTTAACTTTAATTTAAGTGGTGACATGTAAAAATCTCGGCCTATGTGCTCATACCCATTGGTGGGTACGTGGTGGGTACGTTTCGTACCCACCACGTACCCCCCACGTCCCCTACAATGAACTTCCGCTCTCCTGGGCTCAAATTATTTTTTTTGAATCTGTTTTAGGATTTGAATTTAATTTTAACTTTAATTTAAGTGGTGACATGTAAAAATCTCGGCCTATGTGCTCATACCCATTGGTGGGTACGTGGTGGGTACGTTTCGTACCCACCACGTACCCCCCACGTCCCCTACAATGAACTTCCGCTCTCCTGGGCTCAAATTATTTTTTTTGAATCTGTTTTAGGATATGAATTTAATTTTAACTTTAATTTAAGTGGTGACATGTAAAAATCTCGGCCTATGTGCTCATACCCATTGGTGGGTACGTGGTGGGTACGATTCGTACCCACCACGTACCCCCCACGTCCCCTACAATGAACTTCCGCTCTCCTGGGCTCAAATTATTTTTTTTGAATCTGTTTTAGGATTTGAATTTAATTTTAACTTTAATTTAAGTGGTGACATGTAAAAATCTCAGCCTATGTGCTCATACCCATTGGTGGGTACGTGGTGGGTACGTTCGTACCCAACACGTACCCCCCACGTCCCCTACAATGAACTTCCGCTCTCCTGATCTCAAATTATTTTTTTAATCTGTTTTAGGATTTGAACTTAATTTTAACTTTAATTTAAGTGGTGACATGTAAAAATCTCAGCCTATGTGCTCATACCCATTGGTGGGTACGTGGTGGGTACGTTCGTACCCACCACGTACCCCTCACGTCCCCTACAATGAACTTCCGCTCTCCTGATCTCAAATTATTTTTTTTGAATCTGTTTTAGGATTTAATTTTAACTTTAATTTAAGTGGTGACATGTAAAAATCTCGGCCTATGTGCTCATACCCATTGGTGGGTACGTGGTGGGTACGTTTCGTACCCACCACGTACCCCCCACGTCCCCTACAATGAACTTCCGCTCTCCTGGGCTCAAATTATTTTTTTTGAATCTGTTTTAGGATTTGAATTTAATTTTAACTTTAATTTAAGTGGTGACATGTAAAAATCTCGGCCTATGTGCTCATACCCATTGGTGGGTACGTGGTGGGTACGTTTCGTACCCACCACGTACCCCCCACGTCCCCTACAATGAACTTCCGCTCTCCTGGGCTCAAATTATTTTTTTTGAATCTGTTTTAGGATTTGAATTTAATTTTAACTTTAATTTAAGTGGTGACATGTAAAAATCTCGGCCTATGTGCTCATACCCATTGGTGGGTACGTGGTGGGTACGTTTCGTACCCACCACGTACCCCCCACGTCCCCTACAATGAACTTCCGCTCTCCTGGGCTCAAATTATTTTTTTTTAATCTGTTTTAGGATTTGAATTTAATTTTAACTTTAATTTAAGTGGTGACATGTAAAAATCTCAGCCTATGTGCTCATACCCATTGGTGGGTACGTGGTGGGTACGTTCGTACCCACCACGTACCCCCCACGTCCCCTACAATGAACTTCCGCTCTCCTGGGCTCAAATTATTTTTTTTGAATCTGTTTTAGGATTTGAATTTAATTTTAACTTTAATTTAAGTGGTGACATGTAAAAATCTCGGCCTATGTGCTCATACCCATTGGTGGGTACGTGGTGGGTACGTTTCGTACCCACCACGTACCCCCCACGTCCCCTACAATGAACTTCCGCTCTCCTGGGCTCAAATTATTTTTTTTTAATCTGTTTTAGGATTTGAATTTAATTTTAACTTTAATTTAAGTGGTGACATGTAAAAATCTCAGCCTATGTGCTCATACCCATTGGTGGGTACGTGGTGGGTACGTTCGTACCCACCACGTACCCCCCACGTCCCCTACAATGAACTTCCGCTCTCCTGATCTCAAATTATTTTTTTAATCTGTTTTAGGATTTGAACTTAATTTTAACTTTAATTTAAGTGGTGACATGTAAAAATCTCAGCCTATGTGCTCATACCCATTGGTGGGTACGTGGTGGGTACGTTCGTACCCACCACGTACCCCTCACGTCCCCTACAATGAACTTCCGCTCTCCTGATCTCAAATTATTTTTTTTGAATCTGTTTTAGGATTTGAATTTAATTTTAACTTTAATTTAAGTGGTGACATGTAAAAATCTCGGCCTATGTGCTCATACCCATTGGTGGGTACGTGGTGGGTACGTTTCGTACCCACCACGTACCCCCCACGTCCCCTACAATGAACTTCCGCTCTCCTGGGCTCAAATTATTTTTTTTGAATCTGTTTTAGGATTTGAATTTAATTTTAACTTTAATTTAAGTGGTGACATGTAAAAATCTCGGCCTATGTGCTCATACCCATTGGTGGGTACGTGGTGGGTACGTTTCGTACCCACCACGTACCCCCCACGTCCCCTACAATGAACTTCCGCTCTCCTGGGCTCAAATTATTTTTTTTGAATCTGTTTTAGGATTTGAATTTAATTTTAACTTTAATTTAAGTGGTGACATGTAAAAATCTCGGCCTATGTGCTCATACCCATTGGTGGGTACGTGGTGGGTACGTTTCGTACCCACCACGTACCCCCCACGTCCCCTACAATGAACTTCCGCTCTCCTGGGCTCAAATTATTTTTTTTGAATCTGTTTTAGGATTTGAATTTAATTTTAACTTTAATTTAAGTGGTGACATGTAAAAATCTCGGCCTATGTGCTCATACCCATTGGTGGGTACGTGGTGGGTACGTTTCGTACCCACCACGTACCCCCCACGTCCCCTACAATGAACTTCCGCTCTCCTGGGCTCAAATTATTTTTTTTGAATCTGTTTTAGGATTTGAATTTAATTTTAACTTTAATTTAAGTGGTGACATGTAAAAATCTCGGCCTATGTGCTCATACCCATTGGTGGGTACGTGGTGAGTACGTTTCGTACCCACCACGTACCCCGCACGTCCCCTACAATGAACTTCCGCTCTCCTGGGCTCAAATTATTTTTTTTGAATCTGTTTTAGGATTTGAATTTAATTTTAACTTTAATTTAAGTGGTGACATGTAAAAATCTCGGCCTATGTGCTCATACCCATTGGTGGGTACGTGGTGGGTACGTTTCGTACCCACCACGTACCCCCCACGTCCCCTACAATGAACTTCCGCTCTCCTGGGCTCAAATTATTTTTTTTGAATCTGTTTTAGGATTTGAATTTAATTTTAACTTTAATTTAAGTGGTGACATGTAAAAATCTCGGCCTATGTGCTCATACCCATTGGTGGGTACGTGGTGGGTACGTTTCGTACCCACCACGTACCCCCCACGTCCCCTACAATGAACTTCCGCTCTCCTGGGCTCAAATTATTTTTTTTGAATCTGTTTTAGGATTTGAACTTAATTTTAACTTTAATTTAAGTGGTGACATGTAAAAATCTCAGCCTATGTGCTCATACCCATTGGTGGGTACGTGGTGGGTACGTTCGTACCCACCACGTACCCCTCACGTCCCCTACAATGAACTTCCGCTCTCCTGATCTCAAATTATTTTTTTTGAATCTGTTTTAGGATTTGAATTTAATTTTAACTTTAATTTAAGTGGTGACATGTAAAAATCTCGGCCTATGTGCTCATACCCATTGGTGGGTACGTTTCGTACCCACCACGTACCCCCCACGTCCCCTACAATGAACTTCCGCTCTCCTGGGCTCAAATTATTTTTTTTGAATCTGTTTTAGGATTTGAATTTAATTTTAACTTTAATTTAAGTGGTGACATGTAAAAATCTCGGCCTATGTGCTCATACCCATTGGTGGGTACGTGGTGGGTACGTTTCGTACCCACCACGTACCCCCCACGTCCCCTACAATGAACTTCCGCTCTCCTGGGCTCAAATTATTTTTTTTGAATCTGTTTTAGGATATGAATTTAATTTTAACTTTAATTTAAGTGGTGACATGTAAAAATCTCGGCCTATGTGCTCATACCCATTGGTGGGTACGTGGTGGGTACGTTTCGTACCCACCACGTACCCCCCACGTCCCCTACAATGAACTTCCGCTCTCCTGGGCTCAAATTATTTTTTTTTAATCTGTTTTAGGATTTGAATTTAATTTTAACTTTAATTTAAGTGGTGACATGTAAAAATCTCAGCCTATGTGCTCATACCCATTGGTGGGTACGTGGTGGGTACGTTCGTACCCAACACGTACCCCCCACGTCCCCTACAATGAACTTCCGCTCTCCTGATCTCAAATTATTTTTTTAATCTGTTTTAGGATTTGAACTTAATTTTAACTTTAATTTAAGTGGTGACATGTAAAAATCTCAGCCTATGTGCTCATACCCATTGGTGGGTACGTGGTGGGTACGTTCGTACCCACCACGTACCCCTCACGTCCCCTACAATGAACTTCCGCTCTCCTGATCTCAAATTATTTTTTTTGAATCTGTTTTAGGATTTGAATTTAATTTTAACTTTAATTTAAGTGGTGACATGTAAAAATCTCGGCCTATGTGCTCATACCCATTGGTGGGTACGTGGTGGGTACGTTTCGTACCCACCACGTACCCCCCACGTCCCCTACAATGAACTTCCGCTCTCCTGGGCTCAAATTATTTTTTTTGAATCTGTTTTAGGATTTGAATTTAATTTTAACTTTAATTTAAGTGGTGACATGTAAAAATCTCGGCCTATGTGCTCATACCCATTGGTGGGTACGTGGTGGGTACGTTTCGTACCCACCACGTACCCCCCACGTCTCCTACAATGAACTTCCGCTCTCCTGGGCTCAAATTATTTTTTTTGAATCTGTTTTAGGATATGAATTTAATTTTAACTTTAATTTAAGTGGTGACATGTAAAAATCTCGGCCTATGTGCTCATACCCATTGGTGGGTACGTGGTGGGTACGTTTCGTACCCACCACGTACCCCCCACGTCCCCTACAATGAACTTCCGCTCTCCTGGGCTCAAATTATTTTTTTTTAATCTGTTTTAGGATTTGAATTTAATTTTAACTTTAATTTAAGTGGTGACATGTAAAAATCTCAGCCTATGTGCTCATACCCATTGGTGGGTACGTGGTGGGTACGTTCGTACCCAACACGTACCCCCCACGTCCCCTACAATGAACTTCCGCTCTCCTGATCTCAAATTATTTTTTTAATCTGTTTTAGGATTTGAACTTAATTTTAACTTTAATTTAAGTGGTGACATGTAAAAATCTCAGCCTATGTGCTCATACCCATTGGTATGTACGTGGTGGGTACGTTCGTACCCACCACGTACCCCTCACGTCCCCTACAATGAACTTCCGCTCTCCTGATCTCAAATTATTTTTTTTGAATCTGTTTTAGGATTTAATTTTAACTTTAATTTAAGTGGTGACATGTAAAAATCTCGGCCTATGTGCTCATACCCATTGGTGGGTACGTGGTGGGTACGTTTTGTACCCACCACGTACCCCCCACGTCCCCTACAATGAACTTCCGCTCTCCTGGGCTCAAATTATTTTTTTTGAATCTGTTTTAGGATTTGAATTTAATTTTAACTTTAATTTAAGTGGTGACATGTAAAAATCTCGGCCTATGTGCTCATACCCATTGGTGGGTACGTGGTGGGTACGTTTCGTACCCACCACGTACCCCCCACGTCCCCTACAATGAACTTCCGCTCTCCTGGGCTCAAATTATTTTTTTTTAATCTGTTTTAGGATTTGAATTTAATTTTAACTTTAATTTAAGTGGTGACATGTAAAAATCTCAGCCTATGTGCTCATACCCATTGGTGGGTACGTGGTGGGTACGTTCGTACCCACCACGTACCCCCCACGTCCCCTACAATGAACTTCCGCTCTCCTGATCTCAAATTATTTTTTTAATCTGTTTTAGGATTTGAACTTAATTTTAACTTTAATTTAAGTGGTGACATGTAAAAATCTCAGCCTATGTGCTCATACCCATTGGTGGGTACGTGGTGGGTACGTTCGTACCCACCACGTACCCCTCACGTCCCCTACAATGAACTTCCGCTCTCCTGATCTCAAATTATTTTTTTTGAATCTGTTTTAGGATTTGAATTTAATTTTAACTTTAATTTAAGTGGTGACATGTAAAAATCTCGGCCTATGTGCTCATACCCATTGGTGGGTACGTGGTGGGTACGTTTCGTACCCACCACGTACCCCCCACGTCCCCTACAATGAACTTCCGCTCTCCTGGGCTCAAATTATATTTTTGAATCTGTTTTAGGATTTGAATTTAATTTTAACTTTAATTTAAGTGGTGACATGTAAAAATCTCGGCCTATGTGCTCATACCCATTGGTGGGTACGTGGTGGGTACGTTTCGTACCCACCACGTACCCCCCACGTCCCCTACAATGAACTTCCGCTCTCCTGGGCTCAAATTATTTTTTTTGAATCTGTTTTAGGATTTGAATTTAATTTTAACTTTAATTTAAGTGGTGACATGTAAAAATCTCGGCCTATGTGCTCATACCCATTGGTGGGTACGTGGTGGGTACGTTTCGTACCCACCACGTACCCCCCACGTCCCCTACAATGAACTTCCGCTCTCCTGGGCTCAAATTATTTTTTTTGAATCTGTTTTAGGATATGAATTTAATTTTAACTTTAATTTAAGTGGTGACATGTAAAAATCTCGGCCTATGTGCTCATACCCATTGGTGGGTACGTGGTGGGTACGTTTCGTACCCACCACGTACCCCCCACGTCCCCTACAATGAACTTCCGCTCTCCTGGGCTCAAATTATTTTTTTTTAATCTGTTTTAGGATTTGAATTTAATTTTAACTTTAATTTAAGTGGTGACATGTAAAAATCTCAGCCTATGTGCTCATACCCATTGGTGGGTACGTGGTGGGTACGTTCGTACCCAACACGTACCCCCCACGTCCCCTACAATGAACTTCCGCTCTCCTGATCTCAAATTATTTTTTTAATCTGTTTTAGGATTTGAACTTAATTTTAACTTTAATTTAAGTGGTGACATGTAAAAATCTCAGCCTATGTGCTCATACCCATTGGTGGGTACGTGGTGGGTACGTTCGTACCCACCACGTACCCCTCACGTCCCCTACAATGAACTTCCGCTCTCCTGATCTCAAATTATTTTTTTTGAATCTGTTTTAGGATTTAATTTTAACTTTAATTTAAGTGGTGACATGTAAAAATCTCGGCCTATGTGCTCATACCCATTGGTGGGTACGTGGTGGGTACGTTTCGTACCCACCACGTACCCCCCACGTCCCCTACAATGAACTTCCGCTCTCCTGGGCTCAAATTATTTTTTTTGAATCTGTTTTAGGATTTGAATTTAATTTTAACTTTAATTTAAGTGGTGACATGTAAAAATCTCGGCCTATGTGCTCATACCCATTGGTGGGTACGTGGTGGGTACGTTTCGTACCCACCACGTACCCCCCACGTCCCCTACAATGAACTTCCGCTCTCCTGGGCTCAAATTATTTTTTTTTAATCTGTTTTAGGATTTGAATTTAATTTTAACTTTAATTTAAGTGGTGACATGTAAAAATCTCGGCCTATGTGCTCATACCCATTGGTGGGTACGTGGTGGGTACGTTCGTACCCACCACGTACCCCCCACGTCCCCTACAATGAACTTCCGCTCTCCTGATCTCAAATTATTTTTTTAATCTGTTTTAGGATTTGAACTTAATTTTAACTTTAATTTAAGTGGTGACATGTAAAAATCTCAGCCTATGTGCTCATACCCATTGGTGGGTACGTGGTGGGTACGTTCGTACCCACCACGTACCCCTCACGTCCCCTACAATGAACTTCCGCTCTCCTGATCTCAAATTATTTTTTTTGAATCTGTTTTAGGATTTAATTTTAACTTTAATTTAAGTGGTGACATGTAAAAATCTCGGCCTATGTGCTCATACCCATTGGTGGGTACGTGGTGGGTACGTTTCGTACCCACCACGTACCCCCCACGTCCCCTACAATGAACTTCCGCTCTCCTGGGCTCAAATTATTTTTTTTGAATCTGTTTTAGGATTTGAATTTAATTTTAACTTTAATTTAAGTGGTGACATGTAAAAATCTCGGCCTATGTGCTCATACCCATTGGTGGGTACGTGGTGGGTACGTTTCGTACCCACCACGTACCCCCCACGTCCCCTACAATGAACTTCCGCTCTCCTGGGCTCAAATTATTTTTTTTTAATCTGTTTTAGGATTTGAATTTAATTTTAACTTTAATTTAAGTGGTGACATGTAAAAATCTCAGCCTATGTGCTCATACCCATTGGTGGGTACGTGGTGGGTACGTTCGTACCCAACACGTACCCCCCACGTCCCCTACAATGAACTTCCGCTCTCCTGATCTCAAATTATTTTTTTAATCTGTTTTAGGATTTGAACTTAATTTTAACTTTAATTTAAGTGGTGACATGTAAAAATCTCAGCCTATGTGCTCATACCCATTGGTGGGTACGTGGTGGGTACGTTCGTACCCACCACGTACCCCTCACGTCCCCTACAATGAACTTCCGCTCTCCTGATCTCAAATTATTTTTTTTGAATCTGTTTTAGGATTTAATTTTAACTTTAATTTAAGTGGTGACATGTAAAAATCTCGGCCTATGTGCTCATACCCATTGGTGGGTACGTGGTGGGTACGTTTCGTACCCACCACGTACCCCCCACGTCCCCTACAATGAACTTCCGCTCTCCTGGGCTCAAATTATTTTTTTTGAATCTGTTTTAGGATTTGAATTTAATTTTAACTTTAATTTAAGTGGTGACATGTAAAAATCTCGGCCTATGTGCTCATACCCATTGGTGGGTACGTGGTGGGTACGTTCGTACCCACCACGTACCCCCCACGTCCCCTACAATGAACTTCCGCTCTCCTGATCTCAAATTATTTTTTTAATCTGTTTTAGGATTTGAACTTAATTTTAACTTTAATTTAAGTGGTGACATGTAAAAATCTCAGCCTATGTGCTCATACCCATTGGTGGGTACGTGGTGGGTACGTTCGTACCCACCACGTACCCCTCACGTCCCCTACAATGAACTTCCGCTCTCCTGATCTCAAATTATTTTTTTTGAATCTGTTTTAGGATTTAATTTTAACTTTAATTTAAGTGGTGACATGTAAAAATCTCGGCCTATGTGCTCATACCCATTGGTGGGTACGTGGTGGGTACGTTTCGTACCCACCACGTACCCCCCACGTCCCCTACAATGAACTTCCGCTCTCCTGGGCTCAAATTATTTTTTTTGAATCTGTTTTAGGATTTGAATTTAATTTTAACTTTAATTTAAGTGGTGACATGTAAAAATCTCGGCCTATGTGCTCATACCCATTGGTGGGTACGTGGTGGGTACGTTTCGTACCCACCACGTACCCCCCACGTCCCCTACAATGAACTTCCGCTCTCCTGGGCTCAAATTATTTTTTTTTAATCTGTTTTAGGATTTGAATTTAATTTTAACTTTAATTTAAGTGGTGACATGTAAAAATCTCAGCCTATGTGCTCATACCCATTGGTGGGTACGTGGTGGGTACGTTCGTACCCAACACGTACCCCCCACGTCCCCTACAATGAACTTCCGCTCTCCTGATCTCAAATTATTTTTTTAATCTGTTTTAGGATTTGAACTTAATTTTAACTTTAATTTAAGTGGTGACATGTAAAAATCTCAGCCTATGTGCTCATACCCATTGGTGGGTACGTGGTGGGTACGTTCGTACCCACCACGTACCCCTCACGTCCCCTACAATGAACTTCCGCTCTCCTGATCTCAAATTATTTTTTTTGAATCTGTTTTAGGATTTAATTTTAACTTTAATTTAAGTGGTGACATGTAAAAATCTCGGCCTATGTGCTCATACCCATTGGTGGGTACGTGGTGGGTACGTTTCGTACCCACCACGTACCCCCCACGTCCCCTACAATGAACTTCCGCTCTCCTGGGCTCAAATTATTTTTTTTGAATCTGTTTTAGGATTTGAATTTAATTTTAACTTTAATTTAAGTGGTGACATGTAAAAATCTCGGCCTATGTGCTCATACCCATTGGTGGGTACGTGGTGGGTACGTTTCGTACCCACCACGTACCCCCCACGTCCCCTACAATGAACTTCCGCTCTCCTGGGCTCAAATTATTTTTTTTTAATCTGTTTTAGGATTTGAATTTAATTTTAACTTTAATTTAAGTGGTGACATGTAAAAATCTCGGCCTATGTGCTCATACCCATTGGTGGGTACGTGGTGGGTACGTTCGTACCCACCACGTACCCCCCACGTCCCCTACAATGAACTTCCGCTCTCCTGATCTCAAATTATTTTTTTAATCTGTTTTAGGATTTGAACTTAATTTTAACTTTAATTTAAGTGGTGACATGTAAAAATCTCAGCCTATGTGCTCATACCCATTGGTGGGTACGTGGTGGGTACGTTCGTACCCACCACGTACCCCTCACGTCCCCTACAATGAACTTCCGCTCTCCTGATCTCAAATTATTTTTTTTGAATCTGTTTTAGGATTTAATTTTAACTTTAATTTAAGTGGTGACATGTAAAAATCTCGGCCTATGTGCTCATACCCATTGGTGGGTACGTGGTGGGTACGTTTCGTACCCACCACGTACCCCCCACGTCCCCTACAATGAACTTCCGCTCTCCTGGGCTCAAATTATTTTTTTTGAATCTGTTTTAGGATTTGAATTTAATTTTAACTTTAATTTAAGTGGTGACATGTAAAAATCTCGGCCTATGTGCTCATACCCATTGGTGGGTACGTGGTGGGTACGTTTCGTACCCACCACGTACCCCCCACGTCCCCTACAATGAACTTCCGCTCTCCTGGGCTCAAATTATTTTTTTTTAATCTGTTTTAGGATTTGAATTTAATTTTAACTTTAATTTAAGTGGTGACATGTAAAAATCTCAGCCTATGTGCTCATACCCATTGGTGGGTACGTGGTGGGTACGTTCGTACCCACCACGTACCCCCCACGTCCCCTACAATGAACTTCCGCTCTCCTGATCTCAAATTATTTTTTTAATCTGTTTTAGGATTTGAACTTAATTTTAACTTTAATTTAAGTGGTGACATGTAAAAATCTTTGCCTATGTGCTCATACCCATTGGTGGGTACGTGGTGGGTACGTTCGTACCCACCACGTACCCCTCACGTCCCCTACAATGAACTTCCGCTCTCCTGATCTCAAATTATTTTTTTTGAATCTGTTTTAGGATTTGAATTTAATTTTAACTTTAATTTAAGTGGTGACATGTAAAAATCTCGGCCTATGTGCTCATACCCATTGGTGGGTACGTGGTGGGTACGTTTCGTACCCACCACGTACCCCCCACGTCCCCTACAATGAACTTCCGCTCTCCTGGGCTCAAATTATTTTTTTTGAATCTGTTTTAGGATTTGAATTTAATTTTAACTTTAATTTAAGTGGTGACATGTAAAAATCTCGGCCTATGTGCTCATACCCATTGGTGGGTACGTGGTGGGTACGTTCGTACCCACCACGTACCCCCCACGTCCCCTACAATGAACTTCCGCTCTCCTGATCTCAAATTATTTTTTTAATCTGTTTTAGGATTTGAACTTAATTTGAACTTTAATTTAAGTGGTGACATGTAAAAATCTCAGCCTATGTGCTCATACCCATTGGTGGGTACGTGGTGGGTACGTTCGTACCCACCACGTACCCCTCACGTCCCCTACAATGAACTTCCGCTCTCCTGATCTCAAATTATTTTTTTTGAATCTGTTTTAGGATTTGAATTTAATTTTAACTTTAATTTAAGTGGTGACATGTAAAAATCTCGGCCTATGTGCTCATACCCATTGGTGGGTACGTGGTGGGTACGTTTCGTACCCACCACGTACCCCCCACGTCCCCTACAATGAACTTCCGCTCTCCTGGGCTCAAATTATTTTTTTTGAATCTGTTTTAGGATTTGAATTTAATTTTAACTTTAATTTAAGTGGTGACATGTAAAAATCTCGGCCTATGTGCTCATACCCATTGGTGGGTACGTGGTGGGTACGTTTCGTACCCACCACGTACCCCCCACGTCCCCTACAATGAACTTCCGCTCTCCTGGGCTCAAATTATTTTTTTTGAATCTGTTTTAGGATTTGAATTTAATTTTAACTTTAATTTAAGTGGTGACATGTAAAAATCTCGGCCTATGTGCTCATACCCATTGGTGGGTACGTGGTGGGTACGTTTCGTACCCACCACGTACCCCCCACGTCCCCTACAATGAACTTCCGCTCTCCTGGGCTCAAATTATTTTTTTTTAATCTGTTTTAGGATTTGAATTTAATTTTAACTTTAATTTAAGTGGTGACATGTAAAAATCTCAGCCTATGTGCTCATACCCATTGGTGGGTACGTGGTGGGTACGTTCGTACCCACCACGTACCCCCCACGTCCCCTACAATGAACTTCCGCTCTCCTGATCTCAAATTATTTTTTTAATCTGTTTTAGGATGTGAACTTAATTTTAACTTTAATTTAAGTGGTGACATGTAAAAATCTCAGCCTATGTGCTCATACCCATTGGTGGGTACGTGGTGGGTACGTTTGTACCCACCACGTACCCCTCACGTCCCCTACAATGAACTTCCGCTCTCCTGATCTCAAATTATTTTTTTTGAATCTGTTTTAGGATTTGAATTTAATTTTAACTTTAATTTAAGTGGTGACATGTAAAAATCTCGGCCTATGTGCTCATACCCATTGGTGGGTACGTGGTGGGTACGTTTCGTACCCACCACGTACCCCCCACGTCCCCTACAATGAACTTCCGCTCTCCTGGGCTCAAATTATATTTTTGAATCTGTTTTAGGATTTGAATTTAATTTTAACTTTAATTTAAGTGGTGACATGTAAAAATCTCGGCCTATGTGCTCATACCCATTGGTGGGTACGTGGTGGGTACGTTTCGTACCCACCACGTACCCCCCACGTCCCCTACAATGAACTTCCGCTCTCCTGGGCTCAAATTATTTTTTTTGAATCTGTTTTAGGATTTGAATTTAATTTTAACTTTAATTTAAGTGGTGACATGTAAAAATCTCGGCCTATGTGCTCATACCCATTGGTGGGTACGTGGTGGGTACGTTTCGTACCCACCACGTACCCCCCACGTCCCCTACAATGAACTTCCGCTCTCCTGGGCTCAAATTATTTTTTTTGAATCTGTTTTAGGATATGAATTTAATTTTAACTTTAATTTAAGTGGTGACATGTAAAAATCTCGGCCTATGTGCTCATACCCATTGGTGGGTACGTGGTGGGTACGTTTCGTACCCACCACGTACCCCCCACGTCCCCTACAATGAACTTCCGCTCTCCTGGGCTCAAATTATTTTTTTTTAATCTGTTTTAGGATTTGAATTTAATTTTAACTTTAATTTAAGTGGTGACATGTAAAAATCTCAGCCTATGTGCTCATACCCATTGGTGGGTACGTGGTGGGTACGTTCGTACCCAACACGTACCCCCCACGTCCCCTACAATGAACTTCCGCTCTCCTGATCTCAAATTATTTTTTTAATCTGTTTTAGGATTTGAACTTAATTTTAACTTTAATTTAAGTGGTGACATGTAAAAATCTCAGCCTATGTGCTCATACCCATTGGTGGGTACGTGGTGGGTACGTTCGTACCCACCACGTACCCCTCACGTCCCCTACAATGAACTTCCGCTCTCCTGATCTCAAATTATTTTTTTTGAATCTGTTTTAGGATTTAATTTTAACTTTAATTTAAGTGGTGACATGTAAAAATCTCGGCCTATGTGCTCATACCCATTGGTGGGTACGTGGTGGGTACGTTTCGTACCCACCACGTACCCCCCACGTCCCCTACAATGAACTTCCGCTCTCCTGGGCTCAAATTATTTTTTTTGAATCTGTTTTAGGATTTGAATTTAATTTTAACTTTAATTTAAGTGGTGACATGTAAAAATCTCGGCCTATGTGCTCATACCCATTGGTGGGTACGTGGTGGGTACGTTTCGTACCCACCACGTACCCCCCACGTCCCCTACAATGAACTTCCGCTCTCCTGGGCTCAAATTATTTTTTTTTAATCTGTTTTAGGATTTGAATTTAATTTTAACTTTAATTTAAGTGGTGACATGTAAAAATCTCAGCCTATGTGCTCATACCCATTGGTGGGTACGTGGTGGGTACGTTCGTACCCACCACGTACCCCCCACGTCCCCTACAATGAACTTCCGCTCTCCTGATCTCAAATTATTTTTTTAATCTGTTTTAGGATTTGAACTTAATTTTAACTTTAATTTAAGTGGTGACATGTAAAAATCTCAGCCTATGTGCTCATACCCATTGGTGGGTACGTGGTGGGTACGTTCGTACCCACCACGTACCCCTCACGTCCCCTACAATGAACTTCCGCTCTCCTGATCTCAAATTATTTTTTTTGAATCTGTTTTAGGATTTAATTTTAACTTTAATTTAAGTGGTGACATGTAAAAATCTCGGCCTATGTGCTCATACCCATTGGTGGGTACGTGGTGGGTACGTTTCGTACCCACCACGTACCCCCCACGTCCCCTACAATGAACTTCCGCTCTCCTGGGCTCAAATTATTTTTTTTGAATCTGTTTTAGGATTTGAATTTAATTTTAACTTTAATTTAAGTGGTGACATGTAAAAATCTCGGCCTATGTGCTCATACCCCCCACGTCCCCTACAATGAACTTCCGCTCTCCTGGGCTCAAATTATTTTTTTTTAATCTGTTTTAGGATTTGAATTTAATTTTAACTTTAATTTAAGTGGTGACATGTAAAAATCTCAGCCTATGTGCTCATACCCATTGGTGGGTACGTGGTGGGTACGTTCGTACCCACCACGTACCCCCCACGTCCCCTACAATGAACTTCCGCTCTCCTGATCTCAAATTATTTTTTTAATCTGTTTTAGGATTTGAACTTAATTTTAACTTTAATTTAAGTGGTGACATGTAAAAATCTCAGCCTATGTGCTCATACCCATTGGTGGGTACGTGGTGGGTACGTTCGTACCCACCACGTACCCCTCACGTCCCCTACAATGAACTTCCGCTCTCCTGATCTCAAATTATTTTTTTTGAATCTGTTTTAGGATTTAATTTTAACTTTAATTTAAGTGGTGACATGTAAAAATCTCGGCCTATGTGCTCATACCCATTGGTGGGTACGTGGTGGGTACGTTTCGTACCCACCACGTACCCCCCACGTCCCCTACAATGAACTTCCGCTCTCCTGGGCTCAAATTATTTTTTTTGAATCTGTTTTAGGATTTGAATTTAATTTTAACTTTAATTTAAGTGGTGACATGTAAAAATCTCGGCCTATGTGCTCATACCCATTGGTGGGTACGTGGTGGGTACGTTTCGTACCCACCACGTACCCCCCACGTCCCCTACAATGAACTTCCGCTCTCCTGGGCTCAAATTATTTTTTTTTAATCTGTTTTAGGATTTGAATTTAATTTTAACTTTAATTTAAGTGGTGACATGTAAAAATCTCAGCCTATGTGCTCATACCCATTGGTGGGTACGTGGTGGGTACGTTCGTACCCACCACGTACCCCCCACGTCCCCTACAATGAACTTCCGCTCTCCTGATCTCAAATTATTTTTTTAATCTGTTTTAGGATTTGAACTTAATTTTAACTTTAATTTAAGTGGTGACATGTAAAAATCTCAGCCTATGTGCTCATACCCATTGGTGGGTACGTGGTGGGTACGTTCGTACCCACCACGTACCCCTCACGTCCCCTACAATGAACTTCCGCTCTCCTGATCTCAAATTATTTTTTTTGAATCTGTTTTAGGATTTGAATTTAATTTTAACTTTAATTTAAGTGGTGACATGTAAAAATCTCGGCCTATGTGCTCATACCCATTGGTGGGTACGTGGTGGGTACGTTTCGTACCCACCACGTACCCCCCACGTCCCCTACAATGAACTTCCGCTCTCCTGGGCTCAAATTATTTTTTTTGAATCTGTTTTAGGATTTGAATTTAATTTTAACTTTAATTTAAGTGGTGACATGTAAAAATCTCGGCCTATGTGCTCATACCCATTGGTGGGTACGTGGTGGGTACGTTCGTACCCACCACGTACCCCCCACGTCCCCTACAATGAACTTCCGCTCTCCTGATCTCAAATTATTTTTTTAATCTGTTTTAGGATTTGAACTTAATTTTAACTTTAATTTAAGTAGTGACATGTAAAAATCTCAGCCTATGTGCTCATACCCATTGGTGGGTACGTGGTGGGTACGTTCGTACCCACCACGTACCCCTCACGTCCCCTACAATGAACTTCCGCTCTCCTGGGCTCAAATTATTTTTTTTGAATCTGTTTTAGGATTTGAATTTAATTTTAACTTTAATTTAAGTGGTGACATGTAAAAATCTCGGCCTATGTGCTCATACCCATTGGTGGGTACGTGGTGGGTACGTTTCGTACCCACCACGTACCCCCCACGTCCCCTACAATGAACTTCCGCTCTCCTGGGCTCAAATTATTTTTTTTGAATCTGTTTTAGGATTTGAATTTAATTTTAACTTTAATTTAAGTGGTGACATGTAAAAATCTCGGCCTATGTGCTCATACCCATTGGTGGGTACGTGGTGGGTACGTTTCGTACCCACCACGTACCCCCCACGTCCCCTACAATGAACTTCCGCTCTCCTGGGCTCAAATTATTTTTTTTGAATCTGTTTTAGGATTTGAATTTAATTTTAACTTTAATTTAAGTGGTGACATGTAAAAATCTCGGCCTATGTGCTCATACCCATTGGTGGGTACGTGGTGGGTACGTTTCGTACCCACCACGTACCCCCCACGTCCCCTACAATGAACTTCCGCTCTCCTGGGCTCAAATTATTTTTTTTGAATCTGTTTTAGGATTTGAATTTAATTTTAACTTTAATTTAAGTGGTGACATGTAAAAATCTCGGCCTATGTGCTCATACCCATTGGTGGGTACGTGGTGGGTACGTTTCGTACCCACCACGTCCCCTACAATGAACTTCCGCTCTCCTGGGCTCAAATTATTTTTTTTGAATCTGTTTTAGGATTTGAATTTAATTTTAACTTTAATTTAAGTGGTGACATGTAAAAATCTCGGCCTATGTGCTCATACCCATTGGTGGGTACGTGGTGGGTACGTTTCGTACCCACCACGTACCCCCCACGTCCCCTACAATGAACTTCCGCTCTCCTGGGCTCAAATTATTTTTTTTGAATCTGTTTTAGGATTTGAATTTAATTTTAACTTTAATTTAAGTGGTGACATGTAAAAATCTCGGCCTATGTGCTCATACCCATTGGTGGGTACGTGGTGGGTACGTTTCGTACCCACCACGTACCCCCCACGTCCCCTACAATGAACTTCCGCTCTCCTGGGCTCAAATTATTTTTTTTGAATCTGTTTTAGGATTTGAATTTAATTTTAACTTTAATTTAAGTGGTGACATGTAAAACTCTCGGCCTATGTGCTCATACCCATTGGTGGGTACGTGGTGGGTACGTTTCGTACCCACCACGTACCCCCCACGTCCCCTACAATGAACTTCCGCTCTCCTGGGCTCAAATTATTTTTTTTGAATCTGTTTTAGGATTTGAATTTAATTTTAACTTTAATTTAAGTGGTGACATGTAAAAATCTCGGCCTATGTGCTCATACCCATTGGTGGGTACGTGGTGGGTACGTTTTGTACCCACCACGTACCTCCCACGTCCCCTACAATGAACTTCCGCTCTCCTGGGCTCAAATTATTTTTTTTGAATCTGTTTTAGGATTTGAATTTAATTTTAACTTTAATTTAAGTGGTGACATGTAAAAATCTCGGCCTATGTGCTCATACCCATTGGTGGGTACGTGGTGGGTACGTTTCGTACCCACCACGTACCCCCCACGTCCCCTACAATGAACTTCCGCTCTCCTGGGCTCAAATTATTTTTGTTGAATCTGTTTTAGGTTTTGAATTTAATTTTAACTTTAATTTAAGTGGTGACATGTAAAAATCTCGGCCTATGTGCTCATACCCATTGGTGGGTACGTGGTGGGTACGTTTCGTACCCACCACGTACCCCCCACGTCCCCTACAATGAACTTCCGCTCTCCTGGGCTCAAATTATTTTTTTTGAATCTGTTTTAGGATTTGAATTTAATTTTAACTTTAATTTAAGTGGTGACATGTAAAAATCTCGGCCTATGTGCTCATACCCATTGGTGGGTACGTGGTGGGTACGTTTCGTACCCACCACGTACCCCCCACGTCCCCTACAATGAACTTCCGCTCTCCTGGGCTCAAATTATTTTTTTTGAATCTGTTTTAGGATTTGAATTTAATTTTAACTTTAATTTAAGTGGTGACATGTAAAAATCTCGGCCTATGTGCTCATACCCATTGGTGGGTACGTGGTGGGTACGTTTCGTACCCACCACGTACCCCCCACGTCCCCTACAATGAACTTCCGCTCTCCTGGGCTCAAATTATTTTTTTTGAATCTGTTTTAGGATTTGAATTTAATTTTAACTTTAATTTAAGTGGTGACATGTAAAAATCTCGGCCTATGTGCTCATACCCATTGGTGGGTACGTGGTGGGTACGTTTCGTACCCACCACGTACCCCCCACGTCCCCTACAATGAACTTCCGCTCTCCTGGGCTCAAATTATTTTTTTTGAATCTGTTTTAGGATTTGAATTTAATTTTAACTTTAATTTAAGTGGTGACATGTAAAAATCTCGGCCTATGTGCTCATACCCATTGGTGGGTACGTGGTGGGTACGTTTCGTACCCACCACGTACCCCCCACGTCCCCTACAATGAACTTCCGCTCTCCTGGGCTCAAATTATTTTTGTTGAATCTGTTTTAGGTTTTGAATTTAATTTTAACTTTAATTTAAGTGGTGACATGTAAAAATCTCGGCCTATGTGCTCATACCCATTGGTGGGTACGTGGTGGGTACGTTTCGTACCCACCACGTACCCCCCACGTCCCCTACAATGAACTTCCGCTCTCCTGGGCTCAAATTATTTTTTTTGAATCTGTTTTAGGATTTGAATTTAATTTTAACTTTAATTTAAGTGGTGACATGTAAAAATCTCGGCCTATGTGCTCATACCCATTGGTGGGTACGTGGTGGGTACGTTTCGTACCCACCACGTACCCCCCACGTCCCCTACAATGAACTTCCGCTCTCCTGGGCTCAAATTATTTTTTTTGAATCTGTTTTAGGATTTGAATTTAATTTTAACTTTAATTTAAGTGGTGACATGTAAAAATCTCGGCCTATGTGCTCATACCCATTGGTGGGTACGTGGTGGGTACGTTTCGTACCCACCACGTACCCCCCACGTCCCCTACAATGAACTTCCGCTCTCCTGGGCTCAAATTATTTTTTTTGAATCTGTTTTAGGATTTGAATTTAATTTTAACTTTAATTTAAGTGGTGACATGTAAAAATCTCGGCCTATGTGCTCATACCCATTGGTGGGTACGTGGTGGGTACGTTTCGTACCCACCACGTACCCCCCACGTCCCCTACAATGAACTTCCGCTCTCCTGGGCTCAAATTATTTTTGTTGAATCTGTTTTAGGTTTTGAATTTAATTTTAACTTTAATTTAAGTGGTGACATGTAAAAATCTCGGCCTATGTGCTCATACCCATTGGTGGGTACGTGGTGGGTACGTTTCGTACCCACCACGTACCCCCCACGTCCCCTACAATGAACTTCCGCTCTCCTGGGCTCAAATTATTTTTTTTGAATCTGTTTTAGGATTTGAATTTAATTTTAACTTTAATTTAAGTGGTGACATGTAAAAATCTCGGCCTATGTGCTCATACCCATTGGTGGGTACGTGGTGGGTACGTTTCGTACCCACCACGTACCCCCCACGTCCCCTACAATGAACTTCCGCTCTCCTGGGCTCAAATTATTTTTGTTGAATCTGTTTTAGGTTTTGAATTTAATTTTAACTTTAATTTAAGTGGTGACATGTAAAAATCTCGGCCTATGTGCTCATACCCATTGGTGGGTACGTGGTGGGTACGTTTCGTACCCACCACGTACCCCCCACGTCCCCTACAATGAACTTCCGCTCTCCTGGGCTCAAATTATTTTTTTTGAATCTGTTTTAGGATTTGAATTTAATTTTAACTTTAATTTAAGTGGTGACATGTAAAAATCTCGGCCTATGTGCTCATACCCATTGGTGGGTACGTGGTGGGTACGTTTCGTACCCACCACGTACCCCCCACGTCCCCTACAATGAACTTCCGCTCTCCTGGGCTCAAATTATTTTTTTTGAATCTGTTTTAGGATTTGAATTTAATTTTAACTTTAATTTAAGTGGTGACATGTAAAAATCTCGGCCTATGTGCTCATACCCATTGGTGGGTACGTGGTGGGTACGTTTCGTACCCACCACGTACCCCCCACGTCCCCTACAATGAACTTCCGCTCTCCTGGGCTCAAATTATTTTTTTTGAATCTGTTTTAGGATTTGAATTTAATTTTAACTTTAATTTAAGTGGTGACATGTAAAAATCTCGGCCTATGTGCTCATACCCATTGGTGGGTACGTGGTGGGTACGTTTCGTACCCACCACGTACCCCCCACGTCCCCTACAATGAACTTCCGCTCTCCTGGGCTCAAATTATTTTTTTTGAATCTGTTTTAGGATTTGAATTTAATTTTAACTTTAATTTAAGTGGTGACATGTAAAAATCTCGGCCTATGTGCTCATACCCATTGGTGGGTACGTGGTGGGTACGTTTCGTACCCACCACGTACCCCCCACGTCCCCTACAATGAACTTCCGCTCTCCTGGGCTCAAATTATTTTTTTTGAATCTGTTTTAGGATTTGAATTTAATTTTAACTTTAATTTAAGTGGTGACATGTAAAAATCTCGGCCTATGTGCTCATACCCATTGGTGGGTACGTGGTGGGTACGTTTCGTACCCACCACGTACCCCCCACGTCCCCTACAATGAACTTCCGCTCTCCTGGGCTCAAATTATTTTTTTTGAATCTGTTTTAGGATTTGAATTTAATTTTAACTTTAATTTAAGTGGTGACATGTAAAAATCTCGGCCTATGTGCTCATACCCATTGGTGGGTACGTGGTGGGTACGTTTCGTACCCACCACGTACCCCCCACGTCCCCTACAATGAACTTCCGCTCTCCTGGGCTCAAATTATTTTTTTTGAATCTGTTTTAGGATTTGAATTTAATTTTAACTTTAATTTAAGTGGTGACATGTAAAAATCTCGGCCTATGTGCTCATACCCATTGGTGGGTACGTGGTGGGTACGTTTCGTACCCACCACGTACCCCCCACGTCCCCTACAATGAACTTCCGCTCTCCTGGGCTCAAATTATTTTTTTTGAATCTGTTTTAGGATTTGAATTTAATTTTAACTTTAATTTAAGTGGTGACATGTAAAAATCTCGGCCTATGTGCTCATACCCATTGGTGGGTACGTGGTGGGTACGTTTCGTACCCACCACGTACCCCCCACGTCCCCTACAATGAACTTCCGCTCTCCTGGGCTCAAATTATTTTTTTTGAATCTGTTTTAGGATTTGAATTTAATTTTAACTTTAATTTAAGTGGTGACATGTAAAAATCTCGGCCTATGTGCTCATACCCATTGGTGGGTACGTGGTGGGTACGTTTCGTACCCACCACGTACCCCCCACGTCCCCTACAATGAACTTCCGCTCTCCTGGGCTCAAATTATTTTTTTTGAATCTGTTTTAGGATTTGAATTTAATTTTAACTTTAATTTAAGTGGTGACATGTAAAAATCTCGGCCTATGTGCTCATACCCATTGGTGGGTACGTGGTGGGTACGTTTCGTACCCACCACGTACCCCCCACGTCCCCTACAATGAACTTCCGCTCTCCTGGGCTCAAATTATTTTTTTTGAATCTGTTTTAGGATTTGAATTTAATTTTAACTTTAATTTAAGTGGTGACATGTAAAAATCTCGGCCTATGTGCTCATACCCATTGGTGGGTACGTGGTGGGTACGTTTCGTACCCACCACGTACCCCCCACGTCCCCTACAATGAACTTCCGCTCTCCTGGGCTCAAATTATTTTTTTTGAATCTGTTTTAGGATTTGAATTTAATTTTAACTTTAATTTAAGTGGTGACATGTAAAAATCTCGGCCTATGTGCTCATACCCATTGGTGGGTACGTGGTGGGTACGTTTCGTACCCACCACGTACCCCCCACGTCCCCTACAATGAACTTCCGCTCTCCTGGGCTCAAATTATTTTTTTTGAATCTGTTTTAGGATTTGAATTTAATTTTAACTTTAATTTAAGTGGTGACATGTAAAAATCTCGGCCTATGTGCTCATACCCATTGGTGGGTACGTGGTGGGTACGTTTCGTACCCACCACGTACCCCCCACGTCCCCTACAATGAACTTCCGCTCTCCTGGGCTCAAATTATTTTTTTTGAATCTGTTTTAGGATTTGAATTTAATTTTAACTTTAATTTAAGTGGTGACATGTAAAAATCTCGGCCTATGTGCTCATACCCATTGGTGGGTACGTGGTGGGTACGTTTCGTACCCACCACGTACCCCCCACGTCCCCTACAATGAACTTCCGCTCTCCTGGGCTCAAATTATTTTTTTTGAATCTGTTTTAGGATTTGAATTTAATTTTAACTTTAATTTAAGTGGTGACATGTAAAAATCTCGGCCTATGTGCTCATACCCATTGGTGGGTACGTGGTGGGTACGTTTCGTACCCACCACGTACCCCCCACGTCCCCTACAATGAACTTCCGCTCTCCTGGGCTCAAATTATTTTTTTTGAATCTGTTTTAGGATTTGAATTTAATTTTAACTTTAATTTAAGTGGTGACATGTAAAAATCTCGGCCTATGTGCTCATACCCATTGGTGGGTACGTGGTGGGTACGTTTCGTACCCACCACGTACCCCCCACGTCCCCTACAATGAACTTCCGCTCTCCTGGGCTCAAATTATTTTTTTTGAATCTGTTTTAGGATTTGAATTTAATTTTAACTTT
>CATOSH010000009.1:0-69000 GCA_951812415.1 Beris morrisii | reverse complement strand
CACTTATAAAAATCTCATCCTATGCGCTCATACCCCTTGGGGGTACGTGATGGTACGTTTCGTACCCACCACGTACCCCCCACGCCCCCCCGAATGAATTTCCGCTCTCCTGGGCTCAACTTTTTGTTTTTTTAAATCTGTTTGCGGATTTGAATTTAATTTTAATTTTAATTTAAGTGGTCACTTGTAAAAATCTCAGCCTATGCGCTCATACCCCTTGGGGGGTACGTGGTGGGTACGTTTCGTACCCACCACGTACCCCCCACGCCCCCCGAATGAATTTCCGCTCTCCTGGGCTCAAATTTTTGTTTTTTTAAATCTGTTTGCGGATTTGAATTTAATTTTAATTTTAATTTAAGTGGTCACTTGTAAAAATCTCAGCCTATGCGCTCATACCCCTTGGGGGGTACGTGGTGGGTACGTTTCGTACCCACCACGTACCCCCACGCCCCCGAATGAATTTCCGCTCTCCTGGGCTCAAATTTTTGTTTTTTTAAATCTGTTTGCGGATTTGAATTTAATTTTAATTTTAATTTAAGTGGTCACTTGTAAAAATCTCAGCCTATGCGCTCATACCCCTTGGGGGGTACGTGGTGGGTACGTTTCGTACCCACCACGTACCCCCCACGCCCCCGAATGAATTTCCGCTCTCCTGGGCTCAAATTTTTGTTTTTTTAAATCTGTTTGCGGATTTGAATTTAATTTTAATTTTAATTTAAGTGGTCACTTGTAAAAATCTCAGCCTATGCGCTCATACCCCTTGGGGGGTACGTGGTGGGTACGTTTCGTACCCACCACGTACCCCCCACGCCCCCGAATGAATTTCCGCTCTCCTGGGCTCAAATTTTTGTTTTTTTAAATCTGTTTGCGGATTTGAATTAAATTTTAATTTTAATTTAAGTGGTCACTTGTAAAAATCTCAGCCTATGCGCTCATACCCCTTGGGGGGTACGTGGTGGGTACGTTTCGTACCCACCACGTACCCCCCACGCCCCCCGAATGAATTTCCGCTCTCCTGGGCTCAAATTTTTGTTTTTTTAAATCTGTTTGCGGATTTGAATTTAATTTTAATTTTAATTTAAGTGGTCACTTGTAAAAATCTCAGCCTATGCGCTCATACCCCTTGGGGGGTACGTGGTGGGTACGTTTCGTACCCACCACGTACCCCCCACGCCCCCCGAATGAATTTCCGCTCTCCTGGGCTCAAATTTTTGTTTTTTTAAATCTGTTTGCGGATTTGAATTTAATTTTAATTTTAATTTAAGTGGTCACTTGTAAAAATCTCAGCCTATGCGCTCATACCCCTTGGGGGGTACGTGGTGGGTACGTTTCGTACCCACCACGTACCCCCCACGCCCCCCGAATGAATTTCCGCTCTCCTGGGCTCAAATTTTTGTTTTTTTAAATCTGTTTGCGGATTTGAATTTAATTTTAATTTTAATTTAAGTGGTCACTTGTAAAAATCTCAGCCTATGCGCTCATACCCCTTGGGGGGTACGTGGTGGGTACGTTTCGTACCCACCACGTACCCCCCACGCCCCCCGAATGAATTTCCGCTCTCCTGGGCTCAAATTTTTGTTTTTTTAAATCTGTTTGCGGATTTGAATTTAATTTTAATTTTAATTTAAGTGGTCACTTGTAAAAATCTCAGCCTATGCGCTCATACCCCTTGGGGGTACGTGGTGGGTACGTTTCGTACCCACCACGTACCCCCCACGCCCCCCGAATGAATTTCCGCTCTCCTGGGCTCAAATTTTTGTTTTTTTAAATCTGTTTGCGGATTTGAATTTAATTTTAATTTTAATTTAAGTGGTCACTTGTAAAAATCTCAGCCTATGCGCTCATACCCCTTGGGGGGTACGTGGTGGGTACGTTTCGTACCCACCACGTACCCCCCACGCCCCCGAATGAATTTCCGCTCTCCTGGGCTCAAATTTTTGTTTTTTTAAATCTGTTTGCGGATTTGAATTTAATTTTAATTTTAATTTAAGTGGTCACTTGTAAAAATCTCAGCCTATGCGCTCATACCCCTTGGGGGGTACGTGGTGGGTACGTTTCGTACCCACCACGTACCCCCCACGCCCCCCGAATGAATTTCCGCTCTCCTGGGCTCAAATTTTTGTTTTTTTAAATCTGTTTGCGGATTTGAATTTAATTTTAATTTTAATTTAAGTGGTCACTTGTAAAAATCTCAGCCTATGCGCTCATACCCCTTGGGGGGTACGTGGTGGGTACGTTTCGTACCCACCACGTACCCCCCACGCCCCCGAATGAATTTCCGCTCTCCTGGGCTCAAATTTTTGTTTTTTTTAAATCTGTTTGCGGATTTGAATTTAATTTTAATTTTAATTTAAGTGGTCACTTGTAAAAATCTCAGCCTATGCGCTCATACCCCTTGGGGGGTACGTGGTGGGTACGTTTCGTACCCACCACGTACCCCCCACGCCCCCCGAATGAATTTCCGCTCTCCTGGGCTCAACTTTTTGTTTTTTTAAATCTGTTTGCGGATTTGAATTTAATTTTAATTTTAATTTAAGTGGTCACTTGTAAAAATCTCAGCCTATGCGCTCATACCCTTGGGGGGTACGTGGTGGGTACGTTTCGTACCCACCACGTACCCCCCACGCCCCCCGAATGAATTTCCGCTCTCCTGGGCTCAAATTTTTGTTTTTTAAATCTGTTTGCGGATTTGAATTTAATTTTAATTTTAATTTAAGTGGTCACTTGTAAAAATCTCAGCCTATGCGCTCATACCCCTTGGGGGGTACGTGGTGGGTACGTTTCGTACCCACCACGTACCCCCCACGCCCCCCGAATGAATTTCCGCTCTCCTGGGCTCAAATTTTTGTTTTTTTAAATCTGTTTGCGGATTTGAATTTAATTTTAATTTTAATTTAAGTGGTCACTTGTAAAAATCTCAGCCTATGCGCTCATACCCCTTGGGGGGTACGTGGTGGGTACGTTTCGTACCCACCACGTACCCCCCACGCCCCCCGAATGAATTTCCGCTCTCCTGGGCTCAACTTTTTGTTTTTTTAAATCTGTTTGCGGATTTGAATTAAATTTTAATTTTAATTTAAGTGGTCACTTGTAAAAATCTCAGCCTATGCGCTCATACCCCTTGGGGGTACGTGGTGGGTACGTTTCGTACCCACCACGTACCCCCCACGCCCCCCGAATGAATTTCCGCTCTCCTGGGCTCAAATTTTTGTTTTTTTAAATCTGTTTGCGGATTTGAATTTAATTTTAATTTTAATTTAAGTGGTCACTTGTAAAAATCTCAGCCTATGCGCTCATACCCCTTGGGGGGTACGTGGTGGGTACGTTTCGTACCCACCACGTACCCCCCACGCCCCCCGAATGAATTTCCGCTCTCCTGGGCTCAACTTTTTGTTTTTTTAAATCTGTTTGCGGATTTGAATTTAATTTTAATTTTAATTTAAGTGGTCACTTGTAAAAATCTCATCCTATGCGCTCATACCCCTTGGGGGGTACGTGGTGGGTACGTTTCGTACCCACCACGTACCCCCCACGCCCCCCGAATGATTTCCGCTCTCCTGGGCTCAAATTTTTGTTTTTTTAAATCTGTTTGCGGATTTGAATTAATTTTAATTTTAATTTAAGTGGTCACTTGTAAAAATCTCAGCCTATGCGCTCATACCCCTTGGGGGGTACGTGGTGGGTACGTTTCGTACCCACCACGTACCCCCCACGCCCCCCGAATGAATTTCCGCTCTCCTGGGCTCAAATTTTTGTTTTTTTAAATCTGTTTGCGGATTTGAATTTAATTTTAATTTTAATTTAAGTGGTCACTTGTAAAAATCTCAGCCTATGCGCTCATACCCCTTGGGGGGTACGTGGTGGGTACGTTTCGTACCCACCACGTACCCCCCACGCCCCCCGAATGAATTTCCGCTCTCCTGGGCTCAAATTTTTGTTTTTTTAAATCTGTTTGCGGATTTGAATTTAATTTTAATTTTAATTTAAGTGGTCACTTGTAAAAATCTCATCCTATGCGCTCATACCCCTTGGGGGGTACGTGGTGGGTACGTTTCGTACCCACCACGTACCCCCCACGCCCCCCGAATGAATTTCCGCTCTCCTGGGCTCAACTTTTTGTTTTTTTAAATCTGTTTGCGGATTTGAATTTAATTTTAATTTTAATTTAAGTGGTCACTTGTAAAAATCTCAGCCTATGCGCTCATACCCCTTGGGGGGTACGTGGTGGGTACGTTTCGTACCCACCACGTACCCCCCACGCCCCCCGAATGAATTTCCGCTCTCCTGGGCTCAAATTTTTGTTTTTTTAAATCTGTTTGCGGATTTGAATTTAATTTTAATTTTAATTTAAGTGGTCACTTGTAAAAATCTCAGCCTATGCGCTCATACCCCTTGGGGGGTACGTGGTGGGTACGTTTCGTACCCACCACGTACCCCCCACGCCCCCCGAATGAATTTCCGCTCTCCTGGGCTCAACTTTTTGTTTTTTTAATCTGTTTGCGGATTTGAATTAAATTTTAATTTTAATTTAAGTGGTCACTTGTAAAAATCTCAGCCTATGCGCTCATACCCCTTGGGGGGTACGTGGTGGGTACGTTTCGTACCCACCACGTACCCCCCACGCCCCCCGAATGAATTTCCGCTCTCCTGGGCTCAACTTTTTGTTTTTTTAAATCTGTTTGCGGATTTGAATTAATTTTAATTTTAATTTAAGTGGTCACTTGTAAAAATCTCAGCCTATGCGCTCATACCCCTTGGGGGGTACGTGGTGGGTACGTTTCGTACCCACCACGTACCCCCCCACGCCCCCCGAATGAATTTCCGCTCTCCTGGGCTCAACTTTTGTTTTTTTAAATCTGTTTGCGGATTTGAATTTAATTTTAATTTTAATTTAAGTGGTCACTTGTAAAAATCTCAGCCTATGCGCTCATACCCCTTGGGGGTACGTGGTGGGTACGTTTCGTACCCACCACGTACCCCCCACGCCCCCCGAATGAATTTCCGCTCTCCTGGGCTCAACTTTTTGTTTTTTAAATCTGTTTGCGGATTTGAATTTAATTTTAATTTTAATTTAAGTGGTCACTTGTAAAAATCTCAGCCTATGCGCTCATACCCCTTGGGGGGTACGTGGTGGGTACGTTTCGTACCCACCACGTACCCCCCACGCCCCCCGAATGAATTTCCGCTCTCCTGGGCTCAAATTTTTGTTTTTTAAATCTGTTTGCGGATTTGAATTTAATTTTAATTTTAATTTAAGTGGTCACTTGTAAAAATCTCAGCCTATGCGCTCATACCCCTTGGGGGGTACGTGGTGGGTACGTTTCGTACCCACCACGTACCCCCCACGCCCCCCGAATGAATTTCCGCTCTCCTGGGCTCAAATTTTTGTTTTTTTAAATCTGTTTGCGGATTTGAATTTAATTTAATTTTAATTTAAGTGGTCACTTGTAAAAATCTCAGCCTATGCGCTCATACCCCTTGGGGGGTACGTGGTGGGTACGTTTCGTACCCACCACGTACCCCCCACGCCCCCCGAATGAATTTCCGCTCTCCTGGGCTCAAATTTTTGTTTTTTTAAATCTGTTTGCGGATTTGAATTTAATTTTAATTTTAATTTAAGTGGTCACTTGTAAAAATCTCAGCCTATGCGCTCATACCCCTTGGGGGTACGTGGTGGGTACGTTTCGTACCCACCACGTACCCCCCACGCCCCCCGAATGAATTTCCGCTCTCCTGGGCTCAAATTTTTGTTTTTTTAAATCTGTTTGCGGATTTGAATTTAATTTTAATTTTAATTTAAGTGGTCACTTGTAAAAATCTCAGCCTATGCGCTCATACCCCTTGGGGGGTACGTGGTGGGTACGTTTCGTACCGACCACGTACCCCCACGCCCCCCGAATGAATTTCCGCTCTCCTGGGCTCAAATTTTTGTTTTTTTAAATCTGTTTGCGGATTTGAATTTAATTTTAATTTTAATTTAAGTGGTCACTTGTAAAAATCTCATCCTATGCGCTCATACCCCTTGGGGGGTACGTGGTGGGTACGTTTCGTACCCACCACGTACCCCCCACGCCCCCCGAATGAATTTCCGCTCTCCTGGGCTCAACTTTTTGTTTTTTTAAATCTGTTTGCGGATTTGAATTAAATTTTAATTTTAATTTAAGTGGTCACTTGTAAAAATCTCAGCCTATGCGCTCATACCCCTTGGGGGGTACGTGGTGGGTACGTTTCGTACCCACCACGTACCCCCCACGCCCCCCGAATGAATTTCCGCTCTCCTGGGCTCAAATTTTGTTTTTTTAAATCTGTTTGCGGATTTGAATTTAATTTTAATTTTAATTTAAGTGGTCACTTGTAAAAATCTCAGCCTTTGCGCTCATACCCCTTGGGGGTACGTGGTGGGTACGTTTCGTACCCACCACGTACCCCCCACGCCCCCCGAATGAATTTCCGCTCTCCTGGGCTCAAATTTTTGTTTTTTTAAATCTGTTTGCGGATTTGAATTTAATCTTAATTTTAATTTAAGTGGTCACTTGTAAAAATCTCAGCCTATGCGCTCATACCCCTTGGGGGGTACGTGGTGGGTACGTTTCGTACCCACCACGTACCCCCCACGCCCCCCGAATGAATTTCCGCTCTCCTGGGCTCAACTTTTTGTTTTTTTAAATCTGTTTGCGGATTTGAATTTAATTTTAATTTTAATTTAAGTGGTCACTTGTAAAAATCTCAGCCTATGCGCTCATACCCCTTGGGGGGTACGTGGTGGGTACGTTTCGTACCCACCACGTACCCCCCACGCCCCCCGAATGAATTTCCGCTCTCCTGGGCTCAAATTTTTGTTTTTTTAAATCTGTTTGCGGATTTGAATTTAATTTTAATTTTAATTTAAGTGGTCACTTGTAAAAATCTCAGCCTATGCGCTCATACCCCTTGGGGGTACGTGGTGGGTACGTTTCGTACCCACCACGTATCCCCCACGCCCTCCGAATGAATTTCCGCTCTCCTGGGCTCAAATTTTTGTTTTTTTAAATCTGTTTGCGGATTTGAATTTAATTTTAATTTTAATTTAAGTGGTCACTTGTAAAAATCTCAGCCTATGCGCTCATACCCCTTGGGGGGTACGTGGTGGGTACGTTTCGTACCCACCACGTACCCCCCACGCCCCCGAATGAATTTCCGCTCTCCTGTGCTCAAATTTTTGTTTTTTTAAATCTGTTTGCGGATTTGAATTTAATTTTAATTTTAATTTAAGTGGTCACTTGTAAAAATCTCAGCCTATGCGCTCATACCCCTTGGGGGGTACGTGGTGGGTACGTTTCGTACCCACCACGTACCCCCCACGCCCCCCGAATGAATTTCCGCTCTCCTGGGCTCAAATTTTTGTTTTTTTAAATCTGTTTGCGGATTTGAATTTAATTTTAATTTTAATTTAAGTGGTCACTTGTAAAAATCTCATCCTATGCGCTCATACCCCTTGGGGGGTACGTGGTGGGTACGTTTCGTACCCACCACGTACCCCCCACGCCCCCCGAATGAATTTCCGCTCTCCTGGGCTCAACTTTTTGTTTTTTTAAATCTGTTTGCGGATTTGAATTAAATTTTAATTTTAATTTAAGTGGTCACTTGTAAAATCTCAGCCTATGCGCTCATACCCCTTGGGGGTACGTGGTGGGTACGTTTCGTACCCACCACGTACCCCCCACGCCCCCCCGAATGAATTTCCGCTCTCCTGGGCTCAAATTTTTGTTTTTTTAAATCTGTTTGCGGATTTGAATTTAATTTTAATTTTAATTTAAGTGGTCACTTGTAAAAATCTCAGCCTATGCGCTCATACCCCTTGGGGGGTACGTGGTGGGTACGTTTCGTACCCACCACGTACCCCCCACGCCCCCCGAATGAATTTCCGCTCTCCTGGGCTCAAATTTTTGTTTTTTAAATCTGTTTGCGGATTTGAATTTAATTTTAATTTTAATTTAAGTGGTCACTTGTAAAAATCTCATCCTATGCGCTCATACCCCTTGGAGGGTACGTGGTGGGTACGTTTCGTACCCACCACGTACCCCCCACGCCCCCCGAATGAATTTCCGCTCTCCTGGGCTCAACTTTTTGTTTTTTTAAATCTGTTTGCGGATTTGAATTAAATTTTAATTTTAATTTAAGTGGTCACTTGTAAAAATCTCAGCCTATGCGCTCATACCCCTTGGGGGGTACGTGGTGGGTACGTTTCGTACCCACCACGTACCCCCCACGCCCCCCGAATGAATTTCCGCTCTCCTGGGCTCAAATTTTGTTTTTTTAAATCTGTTTGCGGATTTGAATTTAATTTTAATTTTAATTTAAGTGGTCACTTGTAAAAATCTCATCCTATGCGCTCATACCCCTTGGGGGGTACGTGGTGGGTACGTTTCGTACCCACCACGTACCCCCCACGCCCCCCGAATGAATTTCCGCTCTCCTGGGCTCAACTTTTTGTTTTTTTAAATCTGTTTGCGGATTTGAATTAAATTTTAATTTTAATTTAAGTGGTCACTTGTAAAAATCTCAGCCTATGCGCTCATACCCCTTGGGGGGTACGTGGTGGGTACGTTTCGTACCCACCACGTACCCCCCACGCCCCCCGAATGAATTTCCGCTCTCCTGGGCTCAACTTTTTGTTTTTTTAAATCTGTTTGCGGATTTGAATTAAATTTTAATTTTAATTTAAGTGGTCACTTGTAAAAATCTCATCCTATGCGCTCATACCCCTTGGGGGGTACGTGGTGGGTACGTTTCGTACCTACCACGTACCCCCCACGCCCCCCGAATGAATTTCCGCTCTCCTGGCTCAACTTTTTGTTTTTTTAAATCTGTTTGCGGATTTGAATTAAATTTTAATTTTAATTTAAGTGGTCACTTGTAAAAATCTCAGCCTATGCGCTCATACCCCTTGGGGGGTACGTGGTGGGTACGTTTCGTACCCACCACGTATCCCCCACGCCCTCCGAATGAATTTCCGCTCTCCTGGGCTCAAATTTTTGTTTTTTTAAATCTGTTTGCGGATTTGAATTTAATTTTAATTTTAATTTAAGTGGTCACTTGTAAAAATCTCAGCCTATGCGCTCATACCCCTTGGGGGGTACGTGGTGGGTACGTTTCGTACCCACCACGTACCCCCCACGCCCCCCGAATGAATTTCCGCTCTCCTGTGCTCAAATTTTTGTTTTTTTAAATCTGTTTGCGGATTTGAATTTAATTTTAATTTTAATTTAAGTGGTCACTTGTAAAAATCTCAGCCTATGCGCTCATACCCCTTAGGGGTACGTGGTGGGTACGTTTCGTACCCACCACGTACCCCCCACGCTTCCCGAATGAATTTCCGCTCTCCTGGGCTCAAATTTTTGTTTTTTTAAATCTGTTTGCGGATTTGAATTTAATTTTAATTTTAATTTAAGTGGTCACTTGTAAAAATCTCAGCCTATGCGCTCATACCCCTTGGGGGGTACGTGGTGGGTACGTTTCGTACCCACCACGTACCCCCCACGCCCCCCGAATGAATTTCCGCTCTCCTGGGCTCAAATTTTTGTTTTTTTAAATCTGTTTGCGGATTTGAATTTAATTTTAATTTTAATTTAAGTGGTCACTTATAAAAATCTCATCCTATGCGCTCATACCCCTTGGGGGGTACGTGATGGGTACGTTTCGTACCCACCACGTACCCCCCACGCCCCCCGAATGAATTTCCGCTCTCCTGGGCTCAACTTTTTGTTTTTTTAAATCTGTTTGCGGATTTGAATTTAATTTTAATTTTAATTTAAGTGGTCACTTGTAAAAATCTCAGCCTATGCGCTCATACCCCTTGGGGGGTACGTGGTGGGTACGTTTCGTACCCACCACGTACCCCCCACGCCCCCCGAATGAATTTCCGCTCTCCTGGGCTCAAATTTTTGTTTTTTTAAATCTGTTTGCGGATTTGAATTTAATTTTAATTTTAATTTAAGTGGTCACTTGTAAAAATCTCAGCCTATGCGCTCATACCCCTTGGGGGGTACGTGGTGGGTACGTTTCGTACCCACCACGTACCCCCCACGCCCCCCGAATGAATTTCCGCTCTCCTGGGCTCAACTTTTTGTTTTTTTAAATCTGTTTGCGGATTTGAATTAAATTTTAATTTTAATTTAAGTGGTCACTTGTAAAAATCTCAGCCTATGCGCTCATACCCCTTGGGGGGTACGTGGTGGGTACGTTTCGTACCCACCACGTACCCCCCACGCCCCCCGAATGAATTTCCGCTCTCCTGGGCTCAAATTTTTGTTTTTTTAAATCTGTTTGCGGATTTGAATTTAATTTTAATTTTAATTTAAGTGGTCACTTGTAAAAATCTCAGCCTATGCGCTCATACCCCTTGGGGGGTACGTGGTGGGTACGTTTCGTACCCACCACGTACCCCCCACGCCCCCCGAATGAATTTCCGCTCTCCTGGGCTCAACTTTTTGTTTTTTTAAATCTGTTTGCGGATTTGAATTAAATTTTAATTTTAATTTAAGTGGTCACTTGTAAAAATCTCAGCCTATGCGCTCATACCCCTTGGGGGGTACGTGGTGGGTACGTTTCGTACCCACCACGTACCCCCCACGCCCCCCGAATGAATTTCCGCTCTCCTGGGCTCAAATTTTTGTTTTTTTAAATCTGTTTGCGGATTTGAATTTAATTTTAATTTTAATTTAAGTGGTCACTTGTAAAAATCTCAGCCTATGCGCTCATACCCCTTGGGGGGTACGTGGTGGGTACGTTTCGTACCCACCACGTACCCCCCACGCCCCCCGAATGAATTTCCGCTCTCCTGGGCTCAAATTTTTGTTTTTTTAAATCTGTTTGCGGATTTGAATTTAATTTTAATTTTAATTTAAGTGGTCACTTGTAAAAATCTCAGCCTATGCGCTCATACCCCTTGGGGGGTACGTGGTGGGTACGTTTCGTACCCACCACGTACCCCCCACGCCCCCCGAATGAATTTCCGCTCTCCTGTGCTCAAATTTTTGTTTTTTTAAATCTGTTTGCGGATTTGAATTTAATTTTAATTTTAATTTAAGTGGTCACTTGTAAAAATCTCAGCCTATGCGCTCATACCCCTTGGGGGGTACGTGGTGGGTACGTTTCGTACCCACCACGTACCCCCCACGCCCCCCGAATGAATTTCCGCTCTCCTGGGCTCAAATTTTTGTTTTTTTAAATCTGTTTGCGGATTTGAATTTAATTTTAATTTTAATTTAAGTGGTCACTTGTAAAAATCTCAGCCTATGCGCTCATACCCCTTGGGGGGTATGTGGTGGGTACGTTTCGTACCCACCACGTACCCCCCACGCCCCCCGAATGAATTTCCGCTCTCCTGGGCTCAAATTTTTGTTTTTTTAAATCTGTTTGCGGATTTGAATTTAATTTTAATTTTAATTTAAGTGGTCACTTGTAAAAATCTCATCCTATGCGCTCATACCCCTTGGGGGGTACGTGGTGGGTACGTTTCGTACCCACCACGTACCCCCCACGCCCCCCGAATGAATTTCCGCTCTCCTGGGCTCAACTTTTTGTTTTTTTAAATCTGTTTGCGGATTTGAATTAAATTTTAATTTTAATTTAAGTGGTCACTTGTAAAAATCTCAGCCTATGCGCTCATACCCCTTGGGGGGTACGTGGTGGGTACGTTTCGTACCCACCACGTACCCCCCACGCCCCCCGAATGAATTTCCGCTCTCCTGGGCTCAAATTTTTGTTTTTTTAAATCTGTTTGCGGATTTGAATTTAATTTTAATTTTAATTTAAGTGGTCACTTGTAAAAATCTCAGCCTTTGCGCTCATACCCCTTGGGGGGTACGTGGTGGGTACGTTTCGTACCCACCACGTACCCCCCACGCCCCCCGAATGAATTTCCGCTCTCCTGGGCTCAAATTTTTGTTTTTTTAAATCTGTTTGCGGATTTGAATTTAATCTTAATTTTAATTTAAGTGGTCACTTGTAAAAATCTCAGCCTATGCGCTCATACCCCTTGGGGGGTACGTGGTGGGTACGTTTCGTACCCACCACGTATCCCCCACGCCCTCCGAATGAATTTCCGCTCTCCTGGGCTCAAATTTTTGTTTTTTTAAATCTGTTTGCGGATTTGAATTTAATTTTAATTTTAATTTAAGTGGTCACTTGTAAAAATCTCAGCCTATGCGCTCATACCCCTTGGGGGGTACGTGGTGGGTACGTTTCGTACCCACCACGTACCCCCCACGCCCCCCGAATGAATTTCCGCTCTCCTGGGCTCAAATTTTTGTTTTTTTAAATCTGTTTGCGGATTTGAATTTAATTTTAATTTTAATTTAAGTGGTCACTTGTAAAAATCTCATCCTATGCGCTCATACCCCTTGGGGGGTACGTGGTGGGTACGTTTCGTACCCACCACGTACCCCCCACGCCCCCCGAATGAATTTCCGCTCTCCTGGGCTCAACTTTTTGTTTTTTTAAATCTGTTTGCGGATTTGAATTAAATTTTAATTTTAATTTAAGTGGTCACTTGTAAAAATCTCAGCCTATGCGCTCATACCCCTTGGGGGGTACGTGGTGGGTACGTTTCGTACCCACCACGTACCCCCCACGCCCCCCGAATGAATTTCCGCTCTCCTGGGCTCAAATTTTTGTTTTTTTAAATCTGTTTGCGGATTTGAATTTAATTTTAATTTTAATTTAAGTGGTCACTTGTAAAAATCTCAGCCTTTGCGCTCATACCCCTTGGGGGGTACGTGGTGGGTACGTTTCGTACCCACCACGTACCCCCCACGCCCCCCGAATGAATTTCCGCTCTCCTGGGCTCAAATTTTTGTTTTTTTAAATCTGTTTGCGGATTTGAATTTAATCTTAATTTTAATTTAAGTGGTCACTTGTAAAAATCTCAGCCTATGCGCTCATACCCCTTGGGGGGTACGTGGTGGGTACGTTTCGTACCCACCACGTACCCCCCACGCCCCCCGAATGAATTTCCGCTCTCCTGGGCTCAAATTTTTGTTTTTTTAAATCTGTTTGCGGATTTGAATTTAATTTTAATTTTAATTTAAGTGGTCACTTGTAAAAATCTCAGCCTATGCGCTCATACCCCTTGGGGGGTACGTGGTGGGTACGTTTCGTACCCACCACGTATCCCCCACGCCCTCCGAATGAATTTCCGCTCTCCTGGGCTCAAATTTTTGTTTTTTTAAATCTGTTTGCGGATTTGAATTTGATTTTAATTTTAATTTAAGTGGTCACTTGTAAAAATCTCATCCTATGCGCTCATACCCCTTGGGGGGTACGTGGTGGGTACGTTTCGTACCCACCACGTACCCCCCACGCCCCCCGAATGAATTTCCGCTCACCTGGGCTCAAATTTTTGTTTTTTTAAATCTGTTTGCGGATTTGAATTTAATTTTAATTTTAATTTAAGTGGTCACTTGTAAAAATCTCAGCCTATGCGCTCATACCCCTTGGGGGGTACGTGGTGGGTACGTTTCGTACCCACCACGTACCCCCCACGCCCCCCGAATGAATTTCCGCTCTCCTGGGCTCAAATTTTTGTTTTTTTAAATCTGTTTGCGGATTTGAATTTAATTTTAATTTTAATTTAAGTGGTCACTTGTAAAAATCTCAGCCTATGCGCTCATACCCCTTGGGGGGTACGTGGTGGGTACGTTTCGTACCCACCACGTACCCCCCACGCCCCCCGAATGAATTTCCGCTCTCCTGGGCTCAAATTTTTGTTTTTTTAAATCTGTTTGCGGATTTGAATTTAATTTTAATTTTAATTTAAGTGGTCACTTGTAAAAATCTCATCCTATGCGCTCATACCCCTTGGGGGGTACGTGGTGGGTACGTTTCGTACCCACCACGTACCCCCGACGCCCCCCGAATGAATTTCCGCTCTCCTGGGCTCAACTTTTTGTTTTTTTAAATCTGTTTGCGGATTTGAATTAAATTTTAATTTTAATTTAAGTGGTCACTTGTAAAAATCTCAGCCTATGCGCTCATACCCCTTGGGGGGTACGTGGTGGGTACGTTTCGTACCCACCACGTACCCCCCACGCCCCCCGAATGAATTTCCGCTCTCCTGGGCTCAAATTTTTGTTTTTTTAAATCTGTTTGCGGATTTGAATTTAATTTTAATTTTAATTTAAGTGGTCACTTGTAAAAATCTCAGCCTATGCGCTCATACCCCTTGGGGGGTACGTGGTGGGTACGTTTCGTACCCACCACGTATCCCCCACGCCCTCCGAATGAATTTCCGCTCTCCTGGGCTCAAATTTTTGTTTTTTTAAATCTGTTTGCGGATTTGAATTTGATTTTAATTTTAATTTAAGTGGTCACTTGTAAAAATCTCATCCTATGCGCTCATACCCCTTGGGGGGTACGTGGTGGGTACGTTTCGTACCCACCACGTACCCCCCACGCCCCCCGAATGAATTTCCGCTCACCTGGGCTCAAATTTTTGTTTTTTTAAATCTGTTTGCGGATTTGAATTTAATTTTAATTTTAATTTAAGTGGTCACTTGTAAAAATCTCAGCCTTTGCGCTCATACCCCTTGGGGGGTACGTGGTGGGTACGTTTCGTACCCACCACGTACCCCCCACGCCCCCCGAATGAATTTCCGCTCTCCTGGGCTCAAATTTTTGTTTTTTTAAATCTGTTTGCGGATTTGAATTTAATCTTAATTTTAATTTAAGTGGTCACTTGTAAAAATCTCAGCCTATGCGCTCATACCCCTTGGGGGGTACGTGGTGGGTACGTTTCGTACCCACCACGTATCCCCCACGCCCTCCGAATGAATTTCCGCTCTCCTGGGCTCAAATTTTTGTTTTTTTAAATCTGTTTGCGGATTTGAATTTGATTTTAATTTTAATTTAAGTGGTCACTTGTAAAAATCTCATCCTATGCGCTCATACCCCTTGGGGGGTACGTGGTGGGTACGTTTCGTACCCACCACGTACCCCCCACGCCCCCCGAATGAATTTCCGCTCACCTGGGCTCAAATTTTTGTTTTTTTAAATCTGTTTGCGGATTTGAATTTAATTTTAATTTTAATTTAAGTGGTCACTTGTAAAAATCTCAGCCTATGCGCTCATACCCCTTGGGGGGTACGTGGTGGGTACGTTTCGTACCCACCACGTACCCTCCACGCCCCCCGAATGAATTTCCGCTCTCCTGGGCTCAAATTTTTGTTTTTTTAAATCTGTTTGCGGATTTGAATTTAATTTTAATTTTAATTTAAGTGGTCACTTGTAAAAATCTCAGCCTATGCGCTCATACCCCTTGGGGGGTACGTGGTGGGTACGTTTCGTACCCACCACGTACCCCCCACGCCCCCCGAATGAATTTCCGCTCTCCTGGGCTCAAATTTTTGTTTTTTTAAATCTGTTTGCGGATTTGAATTTAATTTTAATTTTAATTTAAGTGGTCACTTGTAAAAATCTCATCCTATGCGCTCATACCCCTTGGGGGGTACGTGGTGGGTACGTTTCGTACCCACCACGTACCCCCCACGCCCCCCGAATGAATTTCCGCTCACCTGGGCTCAAATTTTTGTTTTTTTAAATCTGTTTGCGGATTTGAATTTAATCTTAATTTTAATTTAAGTGGTCACTTGTAAAAATCTCAGCCTATGCGCTCATACCCCTTGGGGGGTACGTGGTGGGTACGTTTCGTACCCACCACGTACCCCCCACGCCCCCCGAATGAATTTCCGCTCTCCTGGGCTCAACTTTTTGTTTTTTTAAATCTGTTTGCGGATTTGAATTTAATTTTAATTTTAATTTAAGTGGTCACTTGTAAAAATCTCAGCCTATGCGCTCATACCCCTTGGGGGGTACGTGGTGGGTACGTTTCGTACCCACCACGTACCCCCCACGCCCCCCGAATGAATTTCCGCTCTCCTGGGCTCAACTTTTTGTTTTTTTAAATCTGTTTGCGGATTTGAATTTAATTTTAATTTTAATTTAAGTGGTCACTTGTAAAAATCTCAGCCTATGCGCTCATACCCCTTGGGGGGTACGTGGTGGGTACGTTTCGTACCCACCACGTACCCCCCACGCCCCCCGAATGAATTTCCGCTCTCCTGGGCTCAAATTTTTGTTTTTTTAAATCTGTTTGCGGATTTGAATTTAATTTTAATTTTAATTTAAGTGGTCACTTGTAAAAATCTCAGCCTATGCGCTCATACCCCTTGGGGGGTACGTGGTGGGTACGTTTCGTACCCACCACGTATCCCCCACGCCCTCCGAATGAATTTCCGCTCTCCTGGGCTCAAATTTTTGTTTTTTTAAATCTGTTTGCGGATTTGAATTTAATTTTAATTTTAATTTAAGTGGTCACTTGTAAAAATCTTAGCCTATGCGCTCATACCCCTTGGGGGGTACGTGGTGGGTACGTTTCGTACCCACCACGTATCCCCCACGCCCTCCGAATGAATTTCCGCTCTCCTGGGCTCAAATTTTTGTTTTTTTAAATCTGTTTGCGGATTTGAATTTAATTTTAATTTTAATTTAAGTGGTCACTTGTAAAAATCTCAGCCTATGCGCTCATACCCCTTGGGGGGTACGTGGTGGGTACGTTTCGTACCCACCACGTACCCCCCACGCCCCCCGAATGAATTTCCGCTCTCCTGGGCTCAAATTTTTGTTTTTTTAAATCTGTTTGCGGATTTGAATTTAATTTTAATTTTAATTTAAGTGGTCACTTGTAAAAATCTCAGCCTATGCGCTCATACCCCTTAGGGGTACGTGGTGGGTACGTTTCGTACCCACCACGTACCCCCCACGCCCCCCGAATGAATTTCCGCTCTCCTGGGCTCAAATTTTTGTTTTTTTAAATCTGTTTGCGGATTTGAATTTAATTTTAATTTTAATTTAAGTGGTCACTTGTAAAAATCTCAGCCTATGCGCTCATACCCCTTGGGGGGTACGTGGTGGGTACGTTTCGTACCCACCACGTACCCCCCACGCCCCCCGAATGAATTTCCGCTCTCCTGGGCTCAAATTTTTGTTTTTTTAAATCTGTTTGCGGATTTGAATTTAATTTTAATTTTAATTTAAGTGGTCACTTATAAAAATCTCATCCTATGCGCTCATACCCCTTGGGGGGTACGTGATGGGTACGTTTCGTACCCACCACGTACCCCCCACGCCCCCCGAATGAATTTCCGCTCTCCTGGGCTCAACTTTTTGTTTTTTTAAATCTGTTTGCGGATTTGAATTTAATTTTAATTTTAATTTAAGTGGTCACTTGTAAAAATCTCAGCCTATGCGCTCATACCCCTTGGGGGGTACGTGGTGGGTACGTTTCGTACCCACCACGTACCCCCCACGCCCCCCGAATGAATTTCCGCTCTCCTGGGCTCAAATTTTTGTTTTTTTAAATCTGTTTGCGGATTTGAATTTAATTTTAATTTTAATTTAAGTGGTCACTTGTAAAAATCTCAGCCTATGCGCTCATACCCCTTGGGGGGTACGTGGTGGGTACGAAACGTACCCACCACGTACCCCCCACGCTCCCCGAATGAATTTCCGCTCTCCTGGGCTCAAATTTTTGTTTTTTTAAATCTGTTTGCGGATTTGAATTTAATTTTAATTTTAATTTAAGTGGTCACTTGTAAAAATCTCAGCCTATGCGCTCATACCCCTTGGGGGGTACGTGGTGGGTACGTTTCGTACCCACCACGTACCCCCCACGCCCCCCGAATGAATTTCCGCTCTCCTGGGCTCAAATTTTTGTTTTTTTAAATCTGTTTGCGGATTTGAATTTGATTTTAATTTTAATTTAAGTGGTCACTTGTAAAAATCTCATCCTATGCGCTCATACCCCTTGGGGGGTACGTGGTGGGTACGTTTCGTACCCACCACGTATCCCCCACGCCCTCCGAATGAATTTCCGCTCTCCTGGGCTCAAATTTTTGTTTTTTTAAATCTGTTTGCGGATTTGAATTTAATTTTAATTTTAATTTAAGTGGTCACTTGTAAAAATCTCAGCCTATGCGCTCATACCCCTTGGGGGGTACGTGGTGGGTACGTTTCGTACCCACCACGTATCCCCCACGCCCTCCGAATGAATTTCCGCTCTCCTGGGCTCAAATTTTTGTTTTTTTAAATCTGTTTGCGGATTTGAATTTAATTTTAATTTTAATTTAAGTGGTCACTTGTAAAAATCTCAGCCTATGCGCTCATACCCCTTGGGGGGTACGTGGTGGGTACGTTTCGTACCCACCACGTACCCCCCACGCCCCCCGAATGAATTTCCGCTCTCCTGGGCTCAAATTTTTGTTTTTTTAAATCTGTTTGCGGATTTGAATTTAATTTTAATTTTAATTTAAGTGGTCACTTGTAAAAATCTCAGCCTATGCGCTCATACCCCTTGGGGGGTACGTGGTGGGTACGTTTCGTACCCACCACGTACCCCCCACGCCCCCCGAATGAATTTCCGCTCTCCTGGGCTCAAATTTTTGTTTTTTTAAATCTGTTTGCGGATTTGAATTTAATTTTAATTTTAATTTAAGTGGTCACTTGTAAAAATCTCAGCCTATGCGCTCATACCCCTTGGGGGGTACGTGGTGGGTACGTTTCGTACCCACCACGTACCCCCCACGCCCCCCGAATGAATTTCCGCTCTCCTGGGCTCAAATTTTTGTTTTTTTAAATCTGTTTGCGGATTTGAATTTAATTTTAATTTTAATTTAAGTGGTCACTTGTAAAAATCTCAGCCTTTGCGCTCATACCCCTTGGGGGGTACGTGGTGGGTACGTTTCGTACCCACCACGTACCCCCCACGCCCCCCGAATGAATTTCCGCTCTCCTGGGCTCAAATTTTTGTTTTTTTAAATCTGTTTGCGGATTTGAATTTAATCTTAATTTTAATTTAAGTGGTCACTTGTAAAAATCTCAGCCTATGCGCTCATACCCCTTGGGGGGTACGTGGTGGGTACGTTTCGTACCCACCACGTATCCCCCACGCCCTCCGAATGAATTTCCGCTCTCCTGGGCTCAAATTTTTGTTTTTTTAAATCTGTTTGCGGATTTGAATTTGATTTTAATTTTAATTTAAGTGGTCACTTGTAAAAATCTCATCCTATGCGCTCATACCCCTTGGGGGGTACGTGGTGGGTACGTTTCGTACCCACCACGTACCCCCCACGCCCCCCGAATGAATTTCCGCTCACCTGGGCTCAAATTTTTGTTTTTTTAAATCTGTTTGCGGATTTGAATTTAATTTTAATTTTAATTTAAGTGGTCACTTGTAAAAATCTCAGCCTATGCGCTCATACCCCTTGGGGGGTACGTGGTGGGTACGTTTCGTACCCACCACGTACCCCCCACGCCCCCCGAATGAATTTCCGCTCTCCTGGGCTCAAATTTTTGTTTTTTTAAATCTGTTTGCGGATTTGAATTTAATTTTAATTTTAATTTAAGAGGTCACTTGTAAAAATCTCAGCCTATGCGCTCATACCCCTTGGGGGGTACGTGGTGGGTACGTTTCGTACCCACCACGTACCCCCCACGCCCCCCGAATGAATTTCCGCTCTCCTGGGCTCAAATTTTTGTTTTTTTAAATCTGTTTGCGGATTTGAATTTAATTTTAATTTTAATTTAAGTGGTCACTTGTAAAAATCTCAGCCTATGCGCTCATACCCCTTGGGGGGTACGTGGTGGGTACGTTTCGTACCCACCACGTACCCCCCACGCTCCCCGAATGAATTTCCGCTCTCCTGGGCTCAACTTTTTGTTTTTTTAAATCTGTTTGCGGATTTGAATTTAATTTTAATTTTAATTTAAGTGGTCACTTGTAAAAATCTCAGCCTATGCGCTCATACCCCTTGGGGGGTACGTGGTGGGTACGTTTCGTACCCACCACGTACCCCCCACGCCCCCCGAATGAATTTCCGCTCTCCTGGGCTCAACTTTTTGTTTTTTTAAATCTGTTTGCGGATTTGAATTTAATTTTAATTTTAATTTAAGTGGTCACTTGTAAAAATCTCAGCCTATGCGCTCATACCCCTTGGGGGGTACGTGGTGGGTACGTTTCGTACCCACCACGTACCCCCCACGCCCCCCGAATGAATTTCCGCTCTCCTGGGCTCAAATTTTTGTTTTTTTAAATCTGTTTGCGGATTTGAATTTAATTTTAATTTTAATTTAAGTGGTCACTTGTAAAAATCTCAGCCTATGCGCTCATACCCCTTGGGGGGTACGTGGTGGGTACGTTTCGTACCCACCACGTATCCCCCACGCCCTCCGAATGAATTTCCGTTCTCCTGGGCTCAAATTTTTGTTTTTTTAAATCTGTTTGCGGATTTGAATTTAATTTTAATTTTAATTTAAGTGGTCACTTGTAAAAATCTCAGCCTATGCGCTCATACCCCTTGGGGGGTACGTGGTGGGTACGTTTCGTACCCACCACGTATCCCCCACGCCCTCCGAATGAATTTCCGCTCTCCTGGGCTCAAATTTTTGTTTTTTTAAATCTGTTTGCGGATTTGAATTTAATTTTAATTTTAATTTAAGTGGTCACTTGTAAAAATCTCAGCCTATGCGCTCATACCCCTTGGGGGGTACGTGGTGGGTACGTTTCGTACCCACCACGTACCCCCCACGCCCCCCGAATGAATTTCCGCTCTCCTGGGCTCAAATTTTTGTTTTTTTAAATCTGTTTGCGGATTTGAATTTAATTTTAATTTTAATTTAAGTGGTCACTTGTAAAAATCTCAGCCTATGCGCTCATACCCCTTGGGGGGTACGTGGTGGGTACGTTTCGTACCCACCACGTACCCCCCACGCCCCCCGAATGAATTTCCGCTCTCCTGGGCTCAAATTTTTGTTTTTTTAAATCTGTTTGCGGATTTGAATTTAATTTTAATTTTAATTTAAGTGGTCACTTGTAAAAATCTCAGCCTATGCGCTCATACCCCTTGGGGGGTACGTGGTGGGTACGTTTTGTACCCACCACGTATCCTCCACGCCCTCCGAATGAATTTCCGCTCTCCTGGGCTCAAATTTTTGTTTTTTTAAATCTGTTTGCGGATTTGAATTTAATTTTAATTTTAATTTAAGTGGTCACTTGTAAAAATCTCAGCCTATGCGCTCATACCCCTTGGGGGGTACGTGGTGGGTACGTTTCGTACCCACCACGTACCCCCCACGCCCCCCGAATGAATTTCCGCTCTCCTGTGCTCAAATTTTTGTTTTTTTAAATCTGTTTGCGGATTTGAATTTAATTTTAATTTTAATTTAAGTGGTCACTTGTAAAAATCTCAGCCTATGCGCTCATACCCCTTGGGGGGTACGTGGTGGGTACGTTTCGTACCCACCACGTACCCCCCACGCCCCCCGAATGAATTTCCGCTCTCCTGGGCTCAAATTTTTGTTTTTTTAAATCTGTTTGCGGATTTGAATTTAATTTTAATTTTAATTTAAGTGGTCACTTGTAAAAATCTCAGCCTATGCGCTCATACCCCTTGGGGGGTACGTGGTGGGTACGTTTTGTACCCACCACGTATCCCCCACGCCCTCCGAATGAATTTCCGCTCTCCTGGGCTCAAATTTTTGTTTTTTTAAATCTGTTTGCGGATTTGAATTTAATTTTAATTTTAATTTAAGTGGTCACTTGTAAAAATCTCAGCCTATGCGCTCATACTCCTTGGGGGGTACGTGGTGGGTACGTTTCGTACCCACCACGTACCCCCCACGCCCCCCGAATGAATTTCCGCTCTCCTGGGCTCAAATTTTTGTTTTTTTTAAATCTGTTTGCGGATTTGAATTTAATTTTAATTTTAATTTAAGTGGTCACTTGTAAAAATCTCAGCCTATGCGCTCATACCCCTTGGGGGGTACGTGGTGGGTACGTTTCGTACCCACCACGTACCCCCCACGCCCCCCGAATGAATTTCCGCTCTCCTGGGCTCAAATTTTTGTTTTTTTAAATCTGTTTGCGGATTTGAATTTAATTTTAATTTTAATTTAAGTGGTCACTTGTAAAAATCTCAGCCTATGCGCTCATACCCCTTGGGGGGTACGTGGTGGGTACGTTTCGTACCCACCACGTATCCTCCACGCCCTCCGAATGAATTTCCGCTCTCCTGGGCTCAAATTTTTGTTTTTTTAAATCTGTTTGCGGATTTGAATTTAATTTTAATTTTAATTTAAGTGGTCACTTGTAAAAATCTCAGCCTATGCGCTCATACCCCTTGGGGGGTACGTGGTGGGTACGTTTCGTACCCACCACGTACCCCCCACGCCCCCCGAATGAATTTCCGCTCTCCTGGGCTCAAATTTTTGTTTTTTTAAATCTGTTTGCGGATTTGAATTTAATTTTAATTTTAATTTAAGTGGTCACTTGTAAAAATCTCAGCCTATGCGCTCATACCCCTTGGGGGGTACGTGGTGGGTACGTTTCGTACCCACCACGTACCCCCCACGCCCCCCGAATGAATTTCCGCTCTACTGGGCTCAACTTTTTGTTTTTTTAAATCTGTTTGCGGATTTGAATTTAATTTTAATTTTAATTTAAGTGGTCACTTGTAAAAATCTCAGCCTATGCGCTCATACCCCTTGGGGGGTACGTGGTGGGTACGTTTTGTACCCACCACGTATCCCCCACGCCCTCCGAATGAATTTCCGCTCTCCTGGGCTCAAATTTTTGTTTTTTTAAATCTGTTTGCGGATTTGAATTTAATTTTAATTTTAATTTAAGTGGTCACTTGTAAAAATCTCAGCCTATGCGCTCATACCCCTTGGGGGGTACGTGGTGGGTACGTTTCGTACCCACCACGTACCCCCCACGCCCCCCGAATGAATTTCCGCTCTCCTGTGCTCAAATTTTTGTTTTTTTAAATCTGTTTGCGGATTTGAATTTAATTTTAATTTTAATTTAAGTGGTCACTTGTAAAAATCTCAGCCTATGCGCTCATACCCCTTGGGGGGTACGTGGTGGGTACGTTTCGTACCCACCACGTACCCCCCACGCCCCCCGAATGAATTTCCGCTCTCCTGGGCTCAAATTTTTGTTTTTTTAAATCTGTTTGCGGATTTGAATTTAATTTTAATTTTAATTTAAGTGGTCACTTGTAAAAATCTCAGCCTATGCGCTCATACCCCTTGGGGGGTACGTGGTGGGTACGTTTTGTACCCACCACGTATCCCCCACGCCCTCCGAATGAATTTCCGCTCTCCTGGGCTCAAATTTTTGTTTTTTTAAATCTGTTTGCGGATTTGAATTTAATTTCAATTTTAATTTAAGTGGTCACTTGTAAAAATCTCAGCCTATGCGCTCATACCCCTTGGGGGGTACGTGGTGGGTACGTTTCGTACCCACCACGTACCCCCCACACCCCCCGAATGAATTTCCGCTCTCCTGGGCTCAAATTTTTGTTTTTTTTAAATCTGTTTGCGGATTTGAATTTAATTTTAATTTTAATTTAAGTGGTCACTTGTAAAAATCTCAGCCTATGCGCTCATACCCCTTGGGGGGTACGTGGTGGGTACGTTTCGTACCCACCACGTACCCCCCACGCCCCCCGAATGAATTTCCGCTCTCCTGGGCTCAAATTTTTGTTTTTTTAAATCTGTTTGCGGATTTGAATTTAATTTTAATTTTAATTTAAGTGGTCACTTGTAAAAATCTCAGCCTATGCGCTCATACCCCTTGGGGGGTACGTGGTGGGTACGTTTCGTACCCACCACGTACCCCCCACGCCCCCCGAATGAATTTCCGCTCTCCTGGGCTCAAATTTTTGTTTTTTTAAATCTGTTTGCGGATTTGAATTTAATTTTAATTTTAATTTAAGTGGTCACTTGTAAAAATCTCAGCCTATGCGCTCATACCCCTTGGGGGGTACGTGGTGGGTACGTTTCGTACCCACCACGTACCCCCCACGCCCCCCGAATGAATTTCCGCTCTCCTGGGCTCAAATTTTTGTTTTTTTAAATCTGTTTGCGGATTTGAATTTAATTTTAATTTTAATTTAAGTGGTCACTTGTAAAAATCTCAGCCTATGCGCTCATACCCCTTGGGGGGTACGTGGTGGGTACGTTTCGTACCCACCACGTACCCCCCACGCCCCCCGAATGAATTTCCGCTCTCCTGGGCTCAAATTTTTTTTTTTTTAAATCTGTTTGCGGATTTGAATTTAATTTTAATTTTAATTTAAGTGGTCACTTGTAAAAATCTCAGCCTATGCGCTCATACCCCTTGGGGGGTACGTGGTGGGTACGTTTCGTACCCACCACGTACCCCCCACGCCCCCCGAATGAATTTCCGCTCTCCTGGGCTCAACTTTTTGTTTTTTTAAATCTGTTTGCGGATTTGAATTTAATTTTAATTTTAATTTAAGTGGTCACTTGTAAAAATCTCAGCCTATGCGCTCATACCCCTTGGGGGGTACGTGGTGGGTACGTTTCGTACCCACCACGTACCCCCCACGCCCCCCGAATGAATTTCCGCTCTCCTGGGCTCAAATTTTTGTTTTTTTAAATCTGTTTGCGGATTTGAATTTAATTTTAATTTTAATTTAAGTGGTCACTTGTAAAAATCTCAGCCTATGCGCTCATACCCCTTGGGGGGTACGTGGTGGGTACGTTTCGTACCCACCACGTACCCCCCACGCCCCCCGAATGAATTTCCGCTCTCCTGGGCTCAACTTTTTGTTTTTTTAAATCTGTTTGCGGATTTGAATTTAATTTTAATTTTAATTTAAGTGGTCACTTGTAAAAATCTCAGCCTATGCGCTCATACCCCTTGGGGGGTACGTGGTGGGTACGAAACGTACCCACCACGTACCCCCCACGCTCCCCGAATGAATTTCCGCTCTCCTGGGCTCAAATTTTTGTTTTTTTAAATCTGTTTGCGGATTTGAATTTAATTTTAATTTTAATTTAAGTGGTCACTTGTAAAAATCTCATCCTATGCGCTCATACCCCTTGGGGGGTACGTGGTGGGTACGTTTCGTACCCACCACGTACCCCCCACGCCCCCCGAATGAATTTCCGCTCTCCTGGGCTCAACTTTTTGTTTTTTTAAATCTGTTTGCGGATTTGAATTAAATTTTAATTTTGATTTAAGTGGTCACTTGTAAAAATCTCAGCCTATGCGCTCATACCCCTTGGGGGGTACGTGGTGGGTACGTTTCGTACCCACCACGTACCCCCCACGCCCCCCGAATGAATTTCCGCTCTCCTGGGCTCAAATTTTTGTTTTTTTAAATCTGTTTGCGGATTTGAATTTAATTTTAATTTTAATTTAAGTGGTCACTTGTAAAAATCTCAGCCTTTGCGCTCATACCCCTTGGGGGGTACGTGGTGGGTACGTTTCGTACCCACCACGTACCCCCCACGCCCCCCGAATGAATTTCCGCTCTCCTGGGCTCAAATTTTTGTTTTTTTAAATCTGTTTGCGGATTTGAATTTAATCTTAATTTTAATTTAAGTGGTCACTTGTAAAAATCTCAGCCTATGCGCTCATACCCCTTGGGGGGTACGTGGTGGGTACGTTTCGTACCCACCACGTACCCCCCACGCCCCCCGAATGAATTTCCGCTCTCCTGGGCTCAAATTTTTGTTTTTTTAAATCTGTTTGCGGATTTGAATTTAATTTTAATTTTAATTTAAGTGGTCACTTGTAAAAATCTCAGCCTATGCGCTCATACCCCTTGGGGGGTACGTGGTGGGTACGTTTCGTACCCACCACGTATCCCCCACGCCCCCCGAATGAATTTCCGCTCACCTGGGCTCAAATTTTTGTTTTTTTAAATCTGTTTGCGGATTTGAATTTAATTTTAATTTTAATTTAAGTGGTCACTTGTAAAAATCTCATCCTATGCGCTCATACCCCTTGGGGGGTACGTGGTGGGTACGTTTCGTACCCACCACGTACCCCCCACGCCCCCCGAATGAATTTCCGCTCTCCTGGGCTCAAATTTTTGTTTTTTTAAATCTGTTTGCGGATTTGAATTTAATTTTAATTTTAATTTAAGTGGTCACTTGTAAAAATCTCAGCCTATGCGCTCATACCCCTTGGGGGGTACGTGGTGGGTACGTTTCGTACCCACCACGTACCCCCCACGCCCCCCGAATGAATTTCCGCTCTCCTGGGCTCAAATTTTTGTTTTTTTAAATCTGTTTGCGGATTTGAATTTAATTTTAATTTTAATTTAAGTGGTCACTTGTAAAAATCTCAGCCTATGCGCTCATACCCCTTGGGGGGTACGTGGTGGGTACGTTTCGTACCCATCACGTACCCCCCACGCTCCCCGAATGAATTTCCGCTCTCCTGGGCTCAACTTTTTGTTTTTTTAAATCTGTTTGCGGATTTGAATTTAATTTTAATTTTAATTTAAGTGGTCACTTGTAAAAATCTCAGCCTATGCGCTCATACCCCTTGGGGGGTACGTGGTGGGTACGTTTCGTACCCACCACGTACCCCCCACGCCCCCCGAATGAATTTCCGCTCTCCTGGGCTCAACTTTTTGTTTTTTTAAATCTGTTTGCGGATTTGAATTTAATTTTAATTTTAATTTAAGTGGTCACTTGTAAAAATCTCAGCCTATGCGCTCATACCCCTTGGGGGGTACGTGGTGGGTACGTTTCGTACCCACCACGTACCCCCCACGCCCCCCGAATGAATTTCCGCTCTCCTGGGCTCAAATTTTTGTTTTTTTAAATCTGTTTGCGGATTTGAATTTAATTTTAATTTTAATTTAAGTGGTCACTTGTAAAAATCTCAGCCTATGCGCTCATACCCCTTGGGGGGTACGTGGTGGGTACGTTTCGTACCCACCACGTATCCCCCACGCCCTCCGAATGAATTTCCGCTCTCCTGGGCTCAAATTTTTGTTTTTTTAAATCTGTTTGCGGATTTGAATTTAATTTTAATTTTAATTTAAGTGGTCACTTGTAAAAATCTCAGCCTATGCGCTCATACCCCTTGGGGGGTACGTGGTGGGTACGTTTCGTACCCACCACGTACCCCCCACGCCCCCCGAATGAATTTCCGCTCTCCTGTGCTCAAATTTTTGTTTTTTTAAATCTGTTTGCGGATTTGAATTTAATTTTAATTTTAATTTAAGTGGTCACTTGTAAAAATCTCAGCCTATGCGCTCATACCCCTTGGGGGGTACGTGGTGGGTACGTTTCGTACCCACCACGTACCCCCCACGCCCCCCGAATGAATTTCCGCTCTCCTGGGCTCAAATTTTTGTTTTTTTAAATCTGTTTGCGGATTTGAATTTAATTTTAATTTTAATTTAAGTGGTCACTTGTAAAAATCTCAGCCTATGCGCTCATACCCCTTGGGGGGTACGTGGTGGGTACGTTTCGTACCCACCACGTACCCCCCACGCCCCCCGAATGAATTTCCGCTCTCCTGGGCTCAAATTTTTGTTTTTTTAAATCTGTTTGCGGATTTGAATTTAATTTTAATTTTAATTTAAGTGGTCACTTGTAAAAATCTCATCCTATGCGCTCATACCCCTTGGGGGGTACGTGGTGGGTACGTTTCGTACCCACCACGTACCCCCCACGCCCCCCGAATGAATTTCCGCTCTCCTGGGCTCAACTTTTTGTTTTTTTAAATCTGTTTGCGGATTTGAATTAAATTTTAATTTTAATTTAAGTGGTCACTTGTAAAAATCTCAGCCTATGCGCTCATACCCCTTGGGGGGTACGTGGTGGGTACGTTTCGTACCCACCACGTACCCCCCACGCCCCCCGAATGAATTTCCGCTCTCCTGGGCTCAAATTTTTGTTTTTTTAAATCTGTTTGCGGATTTGAATTTAATTTTAATTTTAATTTAAGTGGTCACTTGTAAAAATCTCAGCCTTTGCGCTCATACCCCTTGGGGGGTACGTGGTGGGTACGTTTCGTACCCACCACGTACCCCCCACGCCCCCCGAATGAATTTCCGCTCTCCTGGGCTCAAATTTTTGTTTTTTTAAATCTGTTTGCGGATTTGAATTTAATCTTAATTTTAATTTAAGTGGTCACTTGTAAAAATCTCAGCCTATGCGCTCATACCCCTTGGGGGGTACGTGGTGGGTACGTTTCGTACCCACCACGTACCCCCCACGCCCCCCGAATGAATTTCCGCTCTCCTGGGCTCAAATTTTTGTTTTTTTAAATCTGTTTGCGGATTTGAATTTAATTTTAATTTTAATTTAAGTGGTCACTTGTAAAAATCTCAGCCTATGCGCTCATACCCCTTGGGGGGTACGTGGTGGGTACGTTTCGTACCCACCACGTATCCCCCACGCCCTCCGAATGAATTTCCGCTCTCCTGGGCTCAAATTTTTGTTTTTTTAAATCTGTTTGCGGATTTGAATTTAATTTTAATTTTAATTTAAGTGGTCACTTGTAAAAATCTCAGCCTATGCGCTCATACCCCTTGGGGGGTACGTGGTGGGTACGTTTCGTACCCACCACGTACCCACCACGTACCCCCCACGCCCCCCGAATGAATTTCCGCTCTCCTGGGCTCAAATTTTTGTTTTTTTAAATCTGTTTGCGGATTTGAATTTAATTTTAATTTTAATTTAAGTGGTCACTTGTAAAAATCTCATCCTATGCGCTCATACCCCTTGGGGGGTACGTGGTGGGTACGTTTCGTACCCACCACGTACCCCCCACGCCCCCCGAATGAATTTCCGCTCTCCTGGGCTCAACTTTTTGTTTTTTTAAATCTGTTTGCGGATTTGAATTAAATTTTAATTTTAATTTAAGTGGTCACTTGTAAAAATCTCAGCCTATGCGCTCATACCCCTTGGGGGGTACGTGGTGGGTACGTTTCGTACCCACCACGTACCCCCCACGCCCCCCGAATGAATTTCCGCTCTCCTGGGCTCAAATTTTTGTTTTTTTAAATCTGTTTGCGGATTTGAATTTAATTTTAATTTTAATTTAAGTGGTCACTTGTAAAAATCTCAGCCTTTGCGCTCATACCCCTTGGGGGGTACGTGGTGGGTACGTTTCGTACCCACCACGTACCCCCCACGCCCCCCGAATGAATTTCCGCTCTCCTGGGCTCAAATTTTTGTTTTTTTAAATCTGTTTGCGGATTTGAATTTAATCTTAATTTTAATTTAAGTGGTCACTTGTAAAAATCTCAGCCTATGCGCTCATACCCCTTGGGGGGTACGTGGTGGGTACGTTTCGTACCCACCACGTACCCCCCACGCCCCCCGAATGAATTTCCGCTCTCCTGGGCTCAAATTTTTGTTTTTTTAAATCTGTTTGCGGATTTGAATTTAATTTTAATTTTAATTTAAGTGGTCACTTGTAAAAATCTCAGCCTATGCGCTCATACCCCTTGGGGGGTACGTGGTGGGTACGTTTCGTACCCACCACGTATCCCCCACGCCCTCCGAATGAATTTCCGCTCTCCTGGGCTCAAATTTTTGTTTTTTTAAATCTGTTTGCGGATTTGAATTTGATTTTAATTTTAATTTAAGTGGTCACTTGTAAAAATCTCATCCTATGCGCTCATACCCCTTGGGGGGTACGTGGTGGGTACGTTTCGTACCCACCACGTACCCCCCACGCCCCCCGAATGAATTTCCGCTCACCTGGGCTCAAATTTTTGTTTTTTTAAATCTGTTTGCGGATTTGAATTTAATTTTAATTTTAATTTAAGTGGTCACTTGTAAAAATCTCAGCCTATGCGCTCATACCCCTTGGGGGGTACGTGGTGGGTACGTTTCGTACCCACCACGTACCCCCCACGCCCCCCGAATGAATTTCCGCTCTCCTGGGCTCAACTTTTTGTTTTTTTAAATCTGTTTGCGGATTTGAATTTAATTTTAATTTTAATTTAAGTGGTCACTTGTAAAAATCTCAGCCTATGCGCTCATACCCCTTGGGGGGTACGTGGTGGGTACGTTTCGTACCCACCACGTACCCCCCACGCCCCCCGAATGAATTTCCGCTCTCCTGGGCTCAAATTTTTGTTTTTTTAAATCTGTTTGCGGATTTGAATTTAATTTTAATTTTAATTTAAGTGGTCACTTGTAAAAATCTCATCCTATGCGCTCATACCCCTTGGGGGGTACGTGGTGGGTACGTTTCGTACCCACCACGTACCCCCCACGCCCCCCGAATGAATTTCCGCTCTCCTGGGCTCAAATTTTTGTTTTTTTAAATCTGTTTGCGGATTTGAATTTAATCTTAATTTTAATTTAAGTGGTCACTTGTAAAAATCTCAGCCTATGCGCTCATACCCCTTGGGGGGTACGTGGTGGGTACGTTTCGTACCCACCACGTACCCCCCACGCCCCCCGAATGAATTTCCGCTCTCCTGGGCTCAAATTTTTGTTTTTTTAAATCTGTTTGCGGATTTGAATTTAATTTTAATTTTAATTTAAGTGGTCACTTGTAAAAATCTCAGCCTATGCGCTCATACCCCTTGGGGGGTACGTGGTGGGTACGTTTCGTACCCACCACGTACCCCCCACGCCCCCCGAATGAATTTCCGCTCTCCTGGGCTCAAATTTTTGTTTTTTTAAATCTGTTTGCGGATTTGAATTTGATTTTAATTTTAATTTAAGTGGTCACTTGTAAAAATCTCATCCTATGCGCTCATACCCCTTGGGGGGTACGTGGTGGGTACGTTTCGTACCCACCACGTACCCCCCACGCCCCCCGAATGAATTTCCGCTCACCTGGGCTCAAATTTTTGTTTTTTTAAATCTGTTTGCGGATTTGAATTTAATTTTAATTTTAATTTAAGTGGTCACTTGTAAAAATCTCAGCCTATGCGCTCATACCCCTTGGGGGGTACGTGGTGGGTACGTTTCGTACCCACCACGTACCCCCCACGCCCCCCGAATGAATTTCCGCTCTCCTGGGCTCAAATTTTTGTTTTTTTAAATCTGTTTGCGGATTTGAATTTAATTTTAATTTTAATTTAAGTGGTCACTTGTAAAAATCTCAGCCTATGCGCTCATACCCCTTGGGGGGTACGTGGTGGGTACGTTTCGTACCCACCACGTACCCCCCACGCCCCCCGAATGAATTTCCGCTCTCCTGGGCTCAAATTTTTGTTTTTTTAAATCTGTTTGCGGATTTGAATTTAATTTTAATTTTAATTTAAGTGGTCACTTGTAAAAATCTCAGCCTATGCGCTCATACCCCTTGGGGGGTACGTGGTGGGTACGTTTCGTACCCACCACGTACCCCCCACGCTCCCCGAATGAATTTCCGCTCTCCTGGGCTCAACTTTTTGTTTTTTTAAATCTGTTTGCGGATTTGAATTTAATTTTAATTTTAATTTAAGTGGTCACTTGTAAAAATCTCAGCCTATGCGCTCATACCCCTTGGGGGGTACGTGGTGGGTACGTTTCGTACCCACCACGTACCCCCCACGCCCCCCGAATGAATTTCCGCTCTCCTGGGCTCAACTTTTTGTTTTTTTAAATCTGTTTGCGGATTTGAATTTAATTTTAATTTTAATTTAAGTGGTCACTTGTAAAAATCTCAGCCTATGCGCTCATACCCCTTGGGGGGTACGTGGTGGGTACGTTTCGTACCCACCACGTACCCCCCACGCCCCCCGAATGAATTTCCGCTCTCCTGGGCTCAAATTTTTGTTTTTTTAAATCTGTTTGCGGATTTGAATTTAATTTTAATTTTAATTTAAGTGGTCACTTGTAAAAATCTCAGCCTATGCGCTCATACCCCTTGGGGGGTACGTGGTGGGTACGTTTCGTACCCACCACGTATCCCCCACGCCCTCCGAATGAATTTCCGCTCTCCTGGGCTCAAATTTTTGTTTTTTTAAATCTGTTTGCGGATTTGAATTTAATTTTAATTTTAATTTAAGTGGTCACTTGTAAAAATCTCAGCCTATGCGCTCATACCCCTTAGGGGTACGTGGTGGGTACGTTTCGTACCCACCACGTACCCCCCACGCCCCCCGAATGAATTTCCGCTCTCCTGGGCTCAAATTTTTGTTTTTTTAAATCTGTTTGCGGATTTGAATTTAATTTTAATTTTAATTTAAGTGGTCACTTGTAAAAATCTCAGCCTATGCGCTCATACCCCTTGGGGGGTACGTGGTGGGTACGTTTCGTACCCACCACGTACCCCCCACGCCCCCCGAATGAATTTCCGCTCTCCTGGGCTCAAATTTTTGTTTTTTTAAATCTGTTTGCGGATTTGAATTTAATTTTAATTTTAATTTAAGTGGTCACTTATAAAAATCTCATCCTATGCGCTCATACCCCTTGGGGGGTACGTGGTGGGTACGTTTCGTACCCACCACGTACCCCCCACGCCCCCCGAATGAATTTCCGCTCTCCTGGGCTCAACTTTTTGTTTTTTTAAATCTGTTTGCGGATTTGAATTTAATTTTAATTTTAATTTAAGTGGTCACTTGTAAAAATCTCAGCCTATGCGCTCATACCCCTTGGGGGGTACGTGGTGGGTACGTTTCGTACCCACCACGTACCCCCCACGCCCCCCGAATGAATTTCCGCTCTCCTGGGCTCAAATTTTTGTTTTTTTAAATCTGTTTGCGGATTTGAATTTAATTTTAATTTTAATTTAAGTGGTCACTTGTAAAAATCTCAGCCTATGCGCTCATACCCCTTGGGGGGTACGTGGTGGGTACGTTTCGTACCCACCACGTACCCCCCACGCCCCCCGAATGAATTTCCGCTCTCCTGGGCTCAAATTTTTGTTTTTTTAAATCTGTTTGCGGATTTGAATTTAATTTTAATTTTAATTTAAGTGGTCACTTGTAAAAATCTCAGCCTATGCGCTCATACCCCTTGGGGGGTACGTGGTGGGTACGTTTCGTACCCACCACGTACCCCCCACGCCCCCCGAATGAATTTCCGCTCTCCTGGGCTCAAATTTTTGTTTTTTTAAATCTGTTTGCGGATTTGAATTTAATTTTAATTTTAATTTAAGTGGTCACTTATAAAAATCTCATCCTATGCGCTCATACCCCTTGGGGGGTACGTGGTGGGTACGTTTCGTACCCACCACGTACCCCCCACGCCCCCCGAATGAATTTCCGCTCTCCTGGGCTCAACTTTTTGTTTTTTTAAATCTGTTTGCGGATTTGAATTTAATTTTAATTTTAATTTAAGTGGTCACTTGTAAAAATCTCAGCCTATGCGCTCATACCCCTTGGGGGGTACGTGGTGGGTACGTTTCGTACCCACCACGTACCCCCCACGCCCCCCGAATGAATTTCCGCTCTCCTGGGCTCAAATTTTTGTTTTTTTAAATCTGTTTGCGGATTTGAATTTAATTTTAATTTTAATTTAAGTGGTCACTTGTAAAAATCTCAGCCTATGCGCTCATACCCCTTGGGGGGTACGTGGTGGGTACGTTTCGTACCCACCACGTACCCCCCACGCCCCCCGAATGAATTTCCGCTCTCCTGGGCTCAACTTTTTGTTTTTTTAAATCTGTTTGCGGATTTGAATTTAATTTTAATTTTAATTTAAGTGGTCACTTGTAAAAATCTCAGCCTATGCGCTCATACCCCTTGGGGGGTACGTGGTGGGTACGAAACGTACCCACCACGTACCCCCCACGCTCCCCGAATGAATTTCCGCTCTCCTGGGCTCAAATTTTTGTTTTTTTAAATCTGTTTGCGGATTTGAATTTAATTTTAATTTTAATTTAAGTGGTCACTTGTAAAAATCTCAGCCTATGCGCTCATACCCCTTGGGGGGTACGTGGTGGGTACGTTTCGTACCCACCACGTACCCCCCACGCCCCCCGAATGAATTTCCGCTCTCCTGGGCTCAAATTTTTGTTTTTTTAAATCTGTTTGCGGATTTGAATTTAATTTTAATTTTAATTTAAGTGGTCACTTGTAAAAATCTCAGCCTATGCGCTCATACCCCTTGGGGGGTACGTGGTGGGTACGTTTCGTACCCACCACGTACCCCCCACGCCCCCCGAATGAATTTCCGCTCTCCTGGGCTCAAATTTTTGTTTTTTTAAATCTGTTTGCGGATTTGAATTTAATTTTAATTTTAATTTAAGTGGTCACTTGTAAAAATCTCATCCTATGCGCTCATACCCCTTGGGGGGTACGTGGTGGGTACGTTTCGTACCCACCACGTACCCCCCACGCCCCCCGAATGAATTTCCGCTCTCCTGGGCTCAACTTTTTGTTTTTTTAAATCTGTTTGCGGATTTGAATTAAATTTTAATTTTAATTTAAGTGGTCACTTGTAAAAATCTCAGCCTATGCGCTCATACCCCTTGGGGGGTACGTGGTGGGTACGTTTCGTACCCACCACGTACCCCCCACGTCCCCCGAATGAATTTCCGCTCTCCTGGGCTCAAATTTTTGTTTTTTTAAATCTGTTTGCGGATTTGAATTTAATTTTAATTTTAATTTAAGTGGTCACTTGTAAAAATCTCAGCCTTTGCGCTCATACCCCTTGGGGGGTACGTGGTGGGTACGTTTCGTACCCACCACGTACCCCCCACGCCCCCCGAATGAATTTCCGCTCTCCTGGGCTCAAATTTTTGTTTTTTTAAATCTGTTTGCGGATTTGAATTTAATCTTAATTTTAATTTAAGTGGTCACTTGTAAAAATCTCAGCCTATGCGCTCATACCCCTTGGGGGGTACGTGGTGTGTACGTTTCGTACCCACCACGTATCCCCCACGCCCCCCGAATGAATTTCCGCTCTCCTGGGCTCAAATTTTTGTTTTTTTAAATCTGTTTGCGGATTTGAATTTAATTTTAATTTTAATTTAAGTGGTCACTTGTAAAAATCTCAGCCTATGCGCTCATACCCCTTGGGGGGTACGTGGTGGGTACGTTTCGTACCCACCACGTATCCCCCACGCCCTCCGAATGAATTTCCGCTCTCCTGGGCTCAAATTTTTGTTTTTTTAAATCTGTTTGCGGATTTGAATTTGATTTTAATTTTAATTTAAGTGGTCACTTGTAAAAATCTCATCCTATGCGCTCATACCCCTTGGGGGGTACGTGGTGGGTACGTTTCGTACCCACCACGTACCCCCCACGCCCCCCGAATGAATTTCCGCTCACCTGGGCTCAAATTTTTGTTTTTTTAAATCTGTTTGCGGATTTGAATTTAATTTTAATTTTAATTTAAGTGGTCACTTGTAAAAATCTCAGCCTATGCGCTCATACCCCTTGGGGGGTACGTGGTGGGTACGTTTCGTACCCACCACGTACCCCCCACGCCCCCCGAATGAATTTCCGCTCTCCTGGGCTCAAATTTTTGTTTTTTTAAATCTGTTTGCGGATTTGAATTTAATTTTAATTTTAATTTAAGTGGTCACTTGTAAAAATCTCAGCCTATGCGCTCATACCCCTTGGGGGGTACGTGGTGGGTACGTTTCGTACCCACCACGTACCCCCCACGCCCCCCGAATGAATTTCCGCTCTCCTGGGCTCAAATTTTTGTTTTTTTAAATCTGTTTGCGGATTTGAATTTAATTTTAATTTTAATTTAAGTGGTCACTTGTAAAAATCTCAGCCTATGCGCTCATACCCCTTGGGGGGTACGTGGTGGGTACGTTTCGTACCCACCACGTACCCCCCACGCTCCCCGAATGAATTTCCGCTCTCCTGGGCTCAACTTTTTGTTTTTTTAAATCTGTTTGCGGATTTGAATTTAATTTTAATTTTAATTTAAGTGGTCACTTGTAAAAATCTCAGCCTATGCGCTCATACCCCTTGGGGGGTACGTGGTGGGTACGTTTCGTACCCACCACGTACCCCCCACGCCCTCCGAATGAATTTCCGCTCTCCTGGGCTCAACTTTTTGTTTTTTTAAATCTGTTTGCGGATTTGAATTTAATTTTAATTTTAATTTAAGTGGTCACTTGTAAAAATCTCAGCCTATGCGCTCATACCCCTTGGGGGGTACGTGGTGGGTACGTTTCGTACCCACCACGTACCCCCCACGCCCCCCGAATGAATTTCCGCTCTCCTGGGCTCAAATTTTTGTTTTTTTAAATCTGTTTGCGGATTTGAATTTAATTTTAATTTTAATTTAAGTGGTCACTTGTAAAAATCTCAGCCTATGCGCTCATACCCCTTGGGGGGTACGTGGTGGGTACGTTTCGTACCCACCACGTATCCCCCACGCCCTCCGAATGAATTTCCGCTCTCCTGGGCTCAAATTTTTGTTTTTTTAAATCTGTTTGCGGATTTGAATTTAATTTTAATTTTAATTTAAGTGGTCACTTGTAAAAATCTCAGCCTATGCGCTCATACCCCTTGGGGGGTACGTGGTGGGTACGTTTCGTACCCACCACGTATCCCCCACGCCCTCCGAATGAATTTCCGCTCTCCTGGGCTCAAATTTTTGTTTTTTTAAATCTGTTTGCGGATTTGAATTTAATTTTAATTTTAATTTAAGTGGTCACTTGTAAAAATCTCAGCCTATGCGCTCATACCCCTTGGGGGGTTCGTGGTGGGTACGTTTCGTACCCACCACGTACCCCCCACGCCCCCCGAATGAATTTCCGCTCTCCTGGGCTCAAATTTTTGTTTTTTTAAATCTGTTTGCGGATTTGAATTTAATTTTAATTTTAATTTAAGTGGTCACTTGTAAAAATCTCAGCCTATGCGCTCATACCCCTTGGGGGGTACGTGGTGGGTACGTTTCGTACCCACCACGTACCCCCCACGCCCCCCGAATGAATTTCCGCTCTCCTGGGCTCAAATTTTTGTTTTTTTAAATCTGTTTGCGGATTTGAATTTAATTTTAATTTTAATTTAAGTGGTCACTTGTAAAAATCTCAGCCTATGCGCTCATACCCCTTGGGGGGTACGTGGTGGGTACGTTTTGTACCCACCACGTATCCCCCACGCCCTCCGAATGAATTTCCGCTCTCCTGGGCTCAAATTTTTGTTTTTTTAAATCTGTTTGCGGATTTGAATTTAATTTTAATTTTAATTTAAGTGGTCACTTGTAAAAATCTCAGCCTATGCGCTCATACCCCTTGGGGGGTACGTGGTGGGTACGTTTCGTACCCACCACGTACCCCCCACGCCCCCCGAATGAATTTCCGCTCTCCTGTGCTCAAATTTTTGTTTTTTTAAATCTGTTTGCGGATTTGAATTTAATTTTAATTTTAATTTAAGTGGTCACTTGTAAAAATCTCAGCCTATGCGCTCATACCCCTTGGGGGGTACGTGGTGGGTACGTTTCGTACCCACCACGTACCCCCCACGCCCCCCGAATGAATTTCCGCTCTCCTGGGCTCAAATTTTTGTTTTTTTAAATCTGTTTGCGGATTTGAATTTAATTTTAATTTTAATTTAAGTGGTCACTTGTAAAAATCTCAGCCTATGCGCTCATACCCCTTGGGGGGTACGTGGTGGGTACGTTTTGTACCCACCACGTATCCCCCACGCCCTCCGAATGAATTTCCGCTCTCCTGGGCTCAAATTTTTGTTTTTTTAAATCTGTTTGCGGATTTGAATTTAATTTTAATTTTAATTTAAGTGGTCACTTGTAAAAATCTCAGCCTATGCGCTCATACCCCTTGGGGGGTACGTGGTGGGTACGTTTCGTACCCACCACGTACCCCCCACGCCCCCCGAATGAATTTCCGCTCTCCTGGGCTCAAATTTTTGTTTTTTTTAAATCTGTTTGCGGATTTGAATTTAATTTTAATTTTAATTTAAGTGGTCACTTGTAAAAATCTCAGCCTATGCGCTCATACCCCTTGGGGGGTACGTGGTGGGTACGTTTCGTACCCACCACGTACCCCCCACGCCCCCCGAATGAATTTCCGCTCTCCTGGGCTCAAATTTTTGTTTTTTTAAATCTGTTTGCGGATTTGAATTTAATTTTAATTTTAATTTAAGTGGTCACTTGTAAAAATCTCAGCCTATGCGCTCATACCCCTTGGGGGGTACGTGGTGGGTACGTTTCGTACCCACCACGTATCCTCCACGCCCTCCGAATGAATTTCCGCTCTCCTGGGCTCAAATTTTTGTTTTTTTAAATCTGTTTGCGGATTTGAATTTAATTTTAATTTTAATTTAAGTGGTCACTTGTAAAAATCTCAGCCTATGCGCTCATACCCCTTGGGGGGTACGTGGTGGGTACGTTTCGTACCCACCACGTACCCCCCACGCCCCCCGAATGAATTTCCGCTCTCCTGGGCTCAACTTTTTGTTTTTTTAAATCTGTTTGCGGATTTGAATTTAATTTTAATTTTAATTTAAGTGGTCACTTGTAAAAATCTCAGCCTATGCGCTCATACCCCTTGGGGGGTACGTGGTGGGTACGTTTCGTACCCACCACGTACCCCCCACGCCCCCCGAATGAATTTCCGCTCTCCTGGGCTCAAATTTTTGTTTTTTTAAATCTGTTTGCGGATTTGAATTTAATTTTAATTTTAATTTAAGTGGTCACTTGTAAAAATCTCAGCCTATGCGCTCATACCCCTTGGGGGGTACGTGGTGGGTACGTTTCGTACCCACCACGTACCCCCCACGCCCCCCGAATGAATTTCCGCTCTCCTGGGCTCAACTTTTTGTTTTTTTAAATCTGTTTGCGGATTTGAATTTAATTTTAATTTTAATTTAAGTGGTCACTTGTAAAAATCTCAGCCTATGCGCTCATACCCCTTGGGGGGTACGTGGTGGGTACGTTTCGTACCCACCACGTACCCCCCACGCCCCCCGAATGAATTTCCGCTCTCCTGGGCTCAAATTTTTGTTTTTTTAAATCTGTTTGCGGATTGGAATTTAATTTTAATTTTAATTTAAGTGGTCACTTGTAAAAATCTCAGCCTATGCGCTCATACCCCTTGGGGGGTACGTGGTGGGTACGTTTCGTACCCACCACGTACCCCCCACGCCCCCCGAATGAATTTCCGCTCTCCTGGGCTCAACTTTTTGTTTTTTTAAATCTGTTTGCGGATTTGAATTTAATTTTAATTTTAATTTAAGTGGTCACTTGTAAAAATCTCAGCCTATGCGCTCATACCCCTTGGGGGGTACGTGGTGGGTACGAAACGTACCCACCACGTACCCCCCACGCTCCCCGAATGAATTTCCGCTCTCCTGGGCTCAAATTTTTGTTTTTTTAAATCTGTTTGCGGATTTGAATTTAATTTTAATTTTAATTTAAGTGGTCACTTGTAAAAATCTCAGCCTATGCGCTCATACCCCTTGGGGGGTACGTGGTGGGTACGTTTCGTACCCACCACGTACCCCCCACGCCCCCCGAATGAATTTCCGCTCTCCTGGGCTCAAATTTTTGTTTTTTTAAATCTGTTTGCGGATTTGAATTTGATTTTAATTTTAATTTAAGTGGTCACTTGTAAAAATCTCATCCTATGCGCTCATACCCCTTGGGGGGTACGTGGTGGGTACGTTTCGTACCCACCACGTATCCCCCACGCCCTCCGAATGAATTTCCGCTCTCCTGGGCTCAAATTTTTGTTTTTTTAAATCTGTTTGCGGATTTGAATTTAATTTTAATTTTAATTTAAGTGGTCACTTGTAAAAATCTCAGCCTATGCGCTCATACCCCTTGGGGGGTACGTGGTGGGTACGTTTCGTACCCACCACGTATCCCCCACGCCCTCCGAATGAATTTCCGCTCTCCTGGGCTCAAATTTTTGTTTTTTTAAATCTGTTTGCGGATTTGAATTTAATTTTAATTTTAATTTAAGTGGTCACTTGTAAAAATCTCAGCCTATGCGCTCATACCCCTTGGGGGGTACGTGGTGGGTACGTTTCGTACCCACCACGTACCCCCCACGCCCCCCGAATGAATTTCCGCTCTCCTGGGCTCAAATTTTTGTTTTTTTAAATCTGTTTGCGGATTTGAATTTAATTTTAATTTTAATTTAAGTGGTCACTTGTAAAAATCTCAGCCTATGCGCTCATACCCCTTGGGGGGTACGTGGTGGGTACGTTTCGTACCCACCACGTACCCCCCACGCCCCCCGAATGAATTTCCGCTCTCCTGGGCTCAAATTTTTGTTTTTTTAAATCTGTTTGCGGATTTGAATTTAATCTTAATTTTAATTTAAGTGGTCACTTGTAAAAATCTCAGCCTATGCGCTCATACCCCTTGGGGGGTACGTGGTGGGTACGTTTCGTACCCACCACGTACCCCCCACGCCCCCCGAATGAATTTCCGCTCTCCTGGGCTCAAATTTTTGTTTTTTTTAAATCTGTTTGCGGATTTGAATTTAATTTTAATTTTAATTTAAGTGGTCACTTGTAAAAATCTCAGCCTATGCGCTCATACCCCTTGGGGGGTACGTGGTGGGTACGTTTCGTACCCACCACGTACCCCCCACGCCCCCCGAATGAATTTCCGCTCTCCTGGGCTCAAATTTTTGTTTTTTTAAATCTGTTTGCGGATTTGAATTTAATTTTAATTTTAATTTAAGTGGTCACTTGTAAAAATCTCAGCCTATGCGCTCATACCCCTTGGGGGGTACGTGGTGGGTACGTTTCGTACCCACCACGTACCCCCCACGCCCCCCGAATGAATTTCCGCTCTCCTGGGCTCAAATTTTTGTTTTTTTTAAATCTGTTTGCGGATTTGAATTTAATTTTAATTTTAATTTAAGTGGTCACTTGTAAAAATCTCAGCCTATGCGCTCATACCCCTTGGGGGGTACGTGGTGGGTACGTTTCGTACCCACCACGTACCCCCCACGCCCCCCGAATGAATTTCCGCTCTCCTGGGCTCAAATTTTTGTTTTTTTAAATCTGTTTGCGGATTTGAATTTAATTTTAATTTTAATTTAAGTGGTCACTTGTAAAAATCTCAGCCTATGCGCTCATACCCCTTGGGGGGTACGTGGTGGGTACGTTTCGTACCCACCACGTACCCCCCACGCCCCCCGAATGAATTTCCGCTCTCCTGTGCTCAAATTTTTGTTTTTTTAAATCTGTTTGCGGATTTGAATTTAATTTTAATTTTAATTTAAGTGGTCACTTGTAAAAATCTCAGCCTATGCGCTCATACCCCTTGGGGGGTACGTGGTGGGTACGTTTCGTACCCACCACGTACCCCCCACGCCCCCCGAATGAATTTCCGCTCTCCTGGGCTCAAATTTTTGTTTTTTTAAATCTGTTTGCGGATTTGAATTTAATTTTAATTTTAATTTAAGTGGTCACTTGTAAAAATCTCAGCCTATGCGCTCATACCCCTTGGGGGGTACGTGGTGGGTACGTTTCGTACCCACCACGTACCCCCCACGCCCCCCGAATGAATTTCCGCTCTCCTGGGCTCAACTTTTTGTTTTTTTAAATCTGTTTGCGGATTTGAATTTAATTTTAATTTTAATTTAAGTGGTCACTTGTAAAAATCTCAGCCTATGCGCTCATACCCCTTGGGGGGTACGTGGTGGGTACGTTTCGTACCCACCACGTACCCCCCACGCCCTCCGAATGAATTTCCGCTCTCCTGGGCTCAACTTTTTGTTTTTTTAAATCTGTTTGCGGATTTGAATTTAATTTTAATTTTAATTTAAGTGGTCACTTGTAAAAATCTCAGCCTATGCGCTCATACCCCTTGGGGGGTACGTGGTGGGTACGTTTCGTACCCACCACGTACCCCTCACGCCCCCCGAATGAATTTCCGCTCTCCTGGGCTCAAATTTTTGTTTTTTTAAATCTGTTTGCGGATTTGAATTTAATTTTAATTTTAATTTAAGTGGTCACTTGTAAAAATCTCAGCCTATGCGCTCATACCCCTTGGGGGGTACGTGGTGGGTACGTTTCGTACCCACCACGTATCCCCCACGCCCTCCGAATGAATTTCCGCTCTCCTGGGCTCAAATTTTTGTTTTTTTAAATCTGTTTGCGGATTTGAATTTAATTTTAATTTTAATTTAAGTGGTCACTTGTAAAAATCTCAGCCTATGCGCTCATACCCCTTGGGGGGTACGTGGTGGGTACGTTTCGTACCCACCACGTATCCCCCACGCCCTCCGAATGAATTTCCGCTCTCCTGGGCTCAAATTTTTGTTTTTTTAAATCTGTTTGCGGATTTGAATTTAATTTTAATTTTAATTTAAGTGGTCACTTGTAAAAATCTCAGCCTATGCGCTCATACCCCTTGGGGGGTTCGTGGTGGGTACGTTTCGTACCCACCACGTACCCCCCACGCCCCCCGAATGAATTTCCGCTCTCCTGGGCTCAAATTTTTGTTTTTTTAAATCTGTTTGCGGATTTGAATTTAATTTTAATTTTAATTTAAGTGGTCACTTGTAAAAATCTCAGCCTATGCGCTCATACCCCTTGGGGGGTACGTGGTGGGTACGTTTCGTACCCACCACGTACCCCCCACGCCCCCCGAATGAATTTCCGCTCTCCTGGGCTCAAATTTTTGTTTTTTTAAATCTGTTTGCGGATTTGAATTTAATTTTAATTTTAATTTAAGTGGTCACTTGTAAAAATCTCAGCCTATGCGCTCATACCCCTTGGGGGGTACGTGGTGGGTACGTTTTGTACCCACCACGTATCCCCCACGCCCTCCGAATGAATTTCCGCTCTCCTGGGCTCAAATTTTTGTTTTTTTAAATCTGTTTGCGGATTTGAATTTAATTTTAATTTTAATTTAAGTGGTCACTTGTAAAAATCTCAGCCTATGCGCTCATACCCCTTGGGGGGTACGTGGTGGGTACGTTTCGTACCCACCACGTACCCCCCACGCCCCCCGAATGAATTTCCGCTCTCCTGTGCTCAAATTTTTGTTTTTTTAAATCTGTTTGCGGATTTGAATTTAATTTTAATTTTAATTTAAGTGGTCACTTGTAAAAATCTCAGCCTATGCGCTCATACCCCTTGGGGGGTACGTGGTGGGTACGTTTCGTACCCACCACGTACCCCCCACGCCCCCCGAATGAATTTCCGCTCTCCTGGGCTCAAATTTTTGTTTTTTTAAATCTGTTTGCGGATTTGAATTTAATTTTAATTTTAATTTAAGTGGTCACTTGTAAAAATCTCAGCCTATGCGCTCATACCCCTTGGGGGGTACGTGGTGGGTACGTTTTGTACCCACCACGTATCCCCCACGCCCTCCGAATGAATTTCCGCTCTCCTGGGCTCAAATTTTTGTTTTTTTAAATCTGTTTGCGGATTTGAATTTAATTTTAATTTTAATTTAAGTGGTCACTTGTAAAAATCTCAGCCTATGCGCTCATACCCCTTGGGGGGTACGTGGTGGGTACGTTTCGTACCCACCACGTACCCCCCACGCCCCCCGAATGAATTTCCGCTCTCCTGGGCTCAAATTTTTGTTTTTTTTAAATCTGTTTGCGGATTTGAATTTAATTTTAATTTTAATTTAAGTGGTCACTTGTAAAAATCTCAGCCTATGCGCTCATACCCCTTGGGGGGTACGTGGTGGGTACGTTTCGTACCCACCACGTACCCCCCACGCCCCCCGAATGAATTTCCGCTCTCCTGGGCTCAAATTTTTGTTTTTTTAAATCTGTTTGCGGATTTGAATTTAATTTTAATTTTAATTTAAGTGGTCACTTGTAAAAATCTCAGCCTATGCGCTCATACCCCTTGGGGGGTACGTGGTGGGTACGTTTCGTACCCACCACGTATCCTCCACGCCCTCCGAATGAATTTCCGCTCTCCTGGGCTCAAATTTTTGTTTTTTTAAATCTGTTTGCGGATTTGAATTTAATTTTAATTTTAATTTAAGTGGTCACTTGTAAAAATCTCAGCCTATGCGCTCATACCCCTTGGGGGGTACGTGGTGGGTACGTTTCGTACCCACCACGTACCCCCCACGCCCCCCGAATGAATTTCCGCTCTCCTGGGCTCAAATTTTTGTTTTTTTAAATCTGTTTGCGGATTTGAATTTAATTTTAATTTTAATTTAAGTGGTCACTTGTAAAAATCTCAGCCTATGCGCTCATACCCCTTGGGGGGTACGTGGTGGGTACGTTTCGTACCCACCACGTACCCCCCACGCCCCCCGAATGAATTTCCGCTCTCCTGGGCTCAACTTTTTGTTTTTTTAAATCTGTTTGCGGATTTGAATTTAATTTTAATTTTAATTTAAGTGGTCACTTGTAAAAATCTCAGCCTATGCGCTCATACCCCTTGGGGGGTACGTGGTGGGTACGTTTCGTACCCACCACGTACCCCCCACGCCCCCCGAATGAATTTCCGCTCTCCTGGGCTCAAATTTTTGTTTTTTTAAATCTGTTTGCGGATTGGAATTTAATTTTAATTTTAATTTAAGTGGTCACTTGTAAAAATCTCAGCCTATGCGCTCATACCCCTTGGGGGGTACGTGGTGGGTACGTTTCGTACCCACCACGTACCCCCCACGCCCCCCGAATGAATTTCCGCTCTCCTGGGCTCAACTTTTTGTTTTTTTAAATCTGTTTGCGGATTTGAATTTAATTTTAATTTTAATTTAAGTGGTCACTTGTAAAAATCTCAGCCTATGCGCTCATACCCCTTGGGGGGTACGTGGTGGGTACGAAACGTACCCACCACGTACCCCCCACGCTCCCCGAATGAATTTCCGCTCTCCTGGGCTCAAATTTTTGTTTTTTTAAATCTGTTTGCGGATTTGAATTTAATTTTAATTTTAATTTAAGTGGTCACTTGTAAAAATCTCAGCCTATGCGCTCATACCCCTTGGGGGGTACGTGGTGGGTACGTTTCGTACCCACCACGTACCCCCCACGCCCCCCGAATGAATTTCCGCTCTCCTGGGCTCAAATTTTTGTTTTTTTAAATCTGTTTGCGGATTTGAATTTGATTTTAATTTTAATTTAAGTGGTCACTTGTAAAAATCTCATCCTATGCGCTCATACCCCTTGGGGGGTACGTGGTGGGTACGTTTCGTACCCACCACGTATCCCCCACGCCCTCCGAATGAATTTCCGCTCTCCTGGGCTCAAATTTTTGTTTTTTTAAATCTGTTTGCGGATTTGAATTTAATTTTAATTTTAATTTAAGTGGTCACTTGTAAAAATCTCAGCCTATGCGCTCATACCCCTTGGGGGGTACGTGGTGGGTACGTTTCGTACCCACCACGTATCCCCCACGCCCTCCGAATGAATTTCCGCTCTCCTGGGCTCAAATTTTTGTTTTTTTAAATCTGTTTGCGGATTTGAATTTAATTTTAATTTTAATTTAAGTGGTCACTTGTAAAAATCTCAGCCTATGCGCTCATACCCCTTGGGGGGTACGTGGTGGGTACGTTTCGTACCCACCACGTACCCCCCACGCCCCCCGAATGAATTTCCGCTCTCCTGGGCTCAAATTTTTGTTTTTTTAAATCTGTTTGCGGATTTGAATTTAATTTTAATTTTAATTTAAGTGGTCACTTGTAAAAATCTCAGCCTATGCGCTCATACCCCTTGGGGGGTACGTGGTGGGTACGTTTCGTACCCACCACGTACCCCCCACGCCCCCCGAATGAATTTCCGCTCTCCTGGGCTCAAATTTTTGTTTTTTTAAATCTGTTTGCGGATTTGAATTTAATCTTAATTTTAATTTAAGTGGTCACTTGTAAAAATCTCAGCCTATGCGCTCATACCCCTTGGGGGGTACGTGGTGGGTACGTTTCGTACCCACCACGTACCCCCCACGCCCCCCGAATGAATTTCCGCTCTCCTGGGCTCAACTTTTTGTTTTTTTAAATCTGTTTGCGGATTTGAATTAAATTTTAATTTTAATTTAAGTGGTCACTTGTAAAAATCTCAGCCTATGCGCTCATACCCCTTGGGGGGTACGTGGTGGGTACGTTTCGTACCCACCACGTACCCCCCACGCCCCCCGAATGAATTTCCGCTCTCCTGGGCTCAAATTTTTGTTTTTTTAAATCTGTTTGCGGATTTGAATTTAATTTTAATTTTAATTTAAGTGGTCACTTGTAAAAATCTCATCCTTTGCGCTCATACCCCTTGGGGGGTACGTGGTGGGTACGTTTCGTACCCACCACGTACCCCCCACGCCCCCCGAATGAATTTCCGCTCTCCTGGGCTCAAATTTTTGTTTTTTTAAATCTGTTTGCGGATTTGAATTTAATCTTAATTTTAATTTAAGTGGTCACTTGTAAAAATCTCAGCCTATGCGCTCATACCCCTTGGGGGGTACGTGGTGGGTACGTTTCGTACCCACCACGTACCCCCCACGCCCCCCGAATGAATTTCCGCTCTCCTGGGCTCAAATTTTTGTTTTTTTAAATCTGTTTGCGGATTTGAATTTAATTTTAATTTTAATTTAAGTGGTCACTTGTAAAAATCTCAGCCTATGCGCTCATACCCCTTGGGGGGTACGTGGTGGGTACGTTTCGTACCCACCACGTATCCCCCACGCCCTCCGAATGAATTTCCGCTCTCCTGGGCTCAAATTTTTGTTTTTTTAAATCTGTTTGCGGATTTGAATTTGATTTTAATTTTAATTTAAGTGGTCACTTGTAAAAATCTCATCCTATGCGCTCATACCCCTTGGGGGGTACGTGGTGGGTACGTTTCGTACCCACCGCGTACCCCCCACGCCCCCCGAATGAATTTCCGCTCACCTGGGCTCAAATTTTTGTTTTTTTAAATCTGTTTGCGGATTTGAATTTAATTTTAATTTTAATTTAAGTGGTCACTTGTAAAAATCTCAGCCTATGCGCTCATACCCCTTGGGGGGTACGTGGTGGGTACGTTTCGTACCCACCACGTACCCCCCACGCCCCCCGAATGAATTTCCGCTCTCCTGGGCTCAAATTTTTGTTTTTTTAAATCTGTTTGCGGATTTGAATTTAATTTTAATTTTAATTTAAGTGGTTACTTGTAAAAATCTCAGCCTATGCGCTCATACCCCTTGGGGGGTACGTGGTGGGTACGTTTCGTACCCACCACGTACCCCCCACGCCCCCCGAATGAATTTCCGCTCTCCTGGGCTCAAATTTTTGTTTTTTTAAATCTGTTTGCGGATTTGAATTTAATTTTAATTTTAATTTAAGTGGTCACTTGTAAAAATCTCAGCCTATGCGCTCATACCCCTTGGGGGGTATGTGGTGGGTACGTTTCGTACCCACCACGTACCCCCCACGCTCCCCGAATGAATTTCCGCTCTCCTGGGCTCAACTTTTTGTTTTTTTAAATCTGTTTGCGGATTTGAATTTAATTTTAATTTTAATTTAAGTGGTCACTTGTAAAAATCTCAGCCTATGCGCTCATACCCCTTGGGGGGTACGTGGTGGGTACGTTTCGTACCCACCACGTACCCCCCACGCCCCCCGAATGAATTTCCGCTCTCCTGGGCTCAACTTTTTGTTTTTTTAAATCTGTTTGCGGATTTGAATTTAATTTTAATTTTAATTTAAGTGGTCACTTGTAAAAATCTCAGCCTATGCGCTCATACCCCTTGGGGGGTACGTGGTGGGTACGTTTCGTACCCACCACGTACCCCCCACGCCCCCCGAATGAATTTCCGCTCTCCTGGGCTCAAATTTTTGTTTTTTTAAATCTGTTTGCGGATTTGAATTTAATTTTAATTTTAATTTAAGTGGTCACTTGTAAAAATCTCAGCCTATGCGCTCATACCCCTTGGGGGGTACGTGGTGGGTACGTTTCGTACCCACCACGTATCCCCCACGCCCTCCGAATGAATTTCCGCTCTCCTGGGCTCAAATTTTTGTTTTTTTAAATCTGTTTGCGGATTTGAATTTAATTTTAATTTTAATTTAAGTGGTCACTTGTAAAAATCTCAGCCTATGCGCTCATACCCCTTGGGGGGTACGTGGTGGGTACGTTTCGTACCCACCACGTATCCCCCACGCCCTCCGAATGAATTTCCGCTCTCCTGGGCTCAAATTTTTGTTTTTTTAAATCTGTTTGCGGATTTGAATTTAATTTTAATTTTAATTTAAGTGGTCACTTGTAAAAATCTCAGCCTATGCGCTCATACCCCTTGGGGGGTACGTGGTGGGTACGTTTCGTACCCACCACGTACCCCCCACGCCCCCCGAATGAATTTCCGCTCTCCTGGGCTCAAATTTTTGTTTTTTTAAATCTGTTTGCGGATTTGAATTTAATTTTAATTTTAATTTAAGTGGTCACTTGTAAAAATCTCAGCCTATGCGCTCATACCCCTTAGGGGTACGTGGTGGGTACGTTTCGTACCCACCACGTACCCCCCACGCCCCCCGAATGAATTTCCGCTCTCCTGGGCTCAAATTTTTGTTTTTTTAAATCTGTTTGCGGATTTGAATTTAATTTTAATTTTAATTTAAGTGGTCACTTGTAAAAATCTCAGCCTATGCGCTCATACCCCTTGGGGGGTACGTGGTGGGTACGTTTCGTACCCACCACGTACCCCCCACGCCCCCCGAATGAATTTCCGCTCTCCTGGGCTCAACTTTTTGTTTTTTTAAATCTGTTTGCGGATTTGAATTTAATTTTAATTTTAATTTAAGTGGTCACTTGTAAAAATCTCATCCTTTGCGCTCATACCCCTTGGGGGGTACGTGGTGGGTACGTTTCGTACCCACCACGTACCCCCCACGCCCCCCGAATGAATTTCCGCTCTCCTGGGCTCAACTTTTTGTTTTTTTAAATCTGTTTGCGGATTTGAATTTAATTTTAATTTTAATTTAAGTGGTCACTTGTAAAAATCTCAGCCTATGCGCTCATACCCCTTGGGGGGTACGTGGTGGGTACGTTTCGTACCCACCACGTACCCCCCACGCCCCCCGAATGAATTTCCGCTCTCCTGGGCTCAAATTTTTGTTTTTTTAAATCTGTTTGCGGATTTGAATTTAATTTTAATTTTAATTTAAGTGGTCACTTGTAAAAATCTCAGCCTATGCGCTCATACCCCTTGGGGGGTACGTGGTGGGTACGTTTCGTACTCACCACGTACCCCCCACGCCCCCCGAATGAATTTCCGCTCTCCTGGGCTCAACTTTTTGTTTTTTTAAATCTGTTTGCGGATTTGAATTTAATTTTAATTTTAATTTAAGTGGTCACTTGTAAAAATCTCAGCCTATGCGCTCATACCCCTTGGGGGGTACGTGGTGGGTACGTTTCGTACCCACCACGTATCCCCCACGCCCTCCGAATGAATTTCCGCTCTCCTGGGCTCAAATTTTTGTTTTTTTAAATCTGTTTGCGGATTTGAATTTAATTTTAATTTTAATTTAAGTGGTCACTTGTAAAAATCTCAGCCTATGCGCTCATACCCCTTGGGGGGTACGTGGTGGGTACGTTTCGTACCCACCACGTACCCCCCACGCCCCCCGAATGAATTTCCGCTCTCCTGGGCTCAAATTTTTGTTTTTTTAAATCTGTTTGCGGATTTGAATTTAATTTTAATTTTAATTTAAGTGGTCACTTGTAAAAATCTCAGCCTATGCGCTCATACCCCTTGGGGGGTACGTGGTGGGTACGTTTCGTACCCACCACGTACCCCCCACGCTCCCCGAATGAATTTCCGCTCTCCTGGGCTCAACTTTTTGTTTTTTTAAATCTGTTTGCGGATTTGAATTTAATTTTAATTTTAATTTAAGTGGTCACTTGTAAAAATCTCAGCCTATGCGCTCATACCCCTTGGGGGGTACGTGGTGGGTACGTTTCGTACCCACCACGTACCCCCCACGCCCCCCGAATGAATTTCCGCTCTCCTGGGCTCAACTTTTTGTTTTTTTAAATCTGTTTGCGGATTTGAATTTAATTTTAATTTTAATTTAAGTGGTCACTTGTAAAAATCTCAGCCTATGCGCTCATACCCCTTGGGGGGTACGTGGTGGGTACGTTTCGTACCCACCACGTACCCCCCACGCCCCCCGAATGAATTTCCGCTCTCCTGGGCTCAAATTTTTGTTTTTTTAAATCTGTTTGCGGATTTGAATTTAATTTTAATTTTAATTTAAGTGGTCACTTGTAAAAATCTCAGCCTATGCGCTCATACCCCTTGGGGGGTACGTGGTGGGTACGTTTCGTACCCACCACGTATCCCCCACGCCCTCCGAATGAATTTCCGCTCTCCTGGGCTCAAATTTTTGTTTTTTTAAATCTGTTTGCGGATTTGAATTTAATTTTAATTTTAATTTAAGTGGTCACTTGTAAAAATCTCAGCCTATGCGCTCATACCCCTTGGGGGGTACGTGGTGGGTACGTTTCGTACCCACCACGTACCCCCCACGCCCCCCGAATGAATTTCCGCTCTCCTGGGCTCAAATTTTTGTTTTTTTAAATCTGTTTGCGGATTTGAATTTAATTTTAATTTTAATTTAAGTGGTCACTTGTAAAAATCTCAGCCTATGCGCTCATACCCCTTGGGGGGTACGTGGTGGGTACGTTTCGTACCCACCACGTACCCCCCACGCTCCCCGAATGAATTTCCGCTCTCCTGGGCTCAACTTTTTGTTTTTTTAAATCTGTTTGCGGATTTGAATTTAATTTTAATTTTAATTTAAGTGGTCACTTGTAAAAATCTCAGCCTATGCGCTCATACCCCTTGGGGGGTACGTGGTGGGTACGTTTCGTACTCACCACGTACCCCCCACGCCCCCCGAATGAATTTCCGCTCTCCTGGGCTCAACTTTTTGTTTTTTTAAATCTGTTTGCGGATTTGAATTTAATTTTAATTTTAATTTAAGTGGTCACTTGTAAAAATCTCAGCCTATGCGCTCATACCCCTTGGGGGTACGTGGTGGGTACGTTTCGTACCCACCACGTATCCCCCACGCCCTCCGAATGAATTTCCGCTCTCCTGGGCTCAAATTTTTGTTTTTTTAAATCTGTTTGCGGATTTGAATTTAATTTTAATTTTAATTTAAGTGGTCACTTGTAAAAATCTCAGCCTATGCGCTCATACCCCTTGGGGGGTACGTGGTGGGTACGTTTCGTACCCACCACGTACCCCCCACGCCCCCCGAATGAATTTCCGCTCTCCTGGGCTCAAATTTTTGTTTTTTTAAATCTGTTTGCGGATTTGAATTTAATTTTAATTTTAATTTAAGTGGTCACTTGTAAAAATCTCAGCCTATGCGCTCATACCCCTTGGGGGGTACGTGGTGGGTACGTTTCGTACCCACCACGTACCCCCCACGCTCCCCGAATGAATTTCCGCTCTCCTGGGCTCAACTTTTTGTTTTTTTAAATCTGTTTGCGGATTTGAATTTAATTTTAATTTTAATTTAAGTGGTCACTTGTAAAAATCTCAGCCTATGCGCTCATACCCCTTGGGGGGTACGTGGTGGGTACGTTTCGTACCCACCACGTACCCCCCACGCCCCCCGAATGAATTTCCGCTCTCCTGGGCTCAAATTTTTGTTTTTTTAAATCTGTTTGCGGATTTGAATTTAATTTTAATTTTAATTTAAGTGGTCACTTGTAAAAATCTCAGCCTATGCGCTCATACCCCTTGGGGGGTACGTGGTGGGTACGTTTCGTACCCACCACGTACCCCCCACGCCCCCCGAATGAATTTCCGCTCTCCTGGGCTCAAATTTTTGTTTTTTTAAATCTGTTTGCGGATTTGAATTTAATTTTAATTTTAATTTAAGTGGTCACTTGTAAAAATCTCAGCCTATGCGCTCATACCCCTTGGGGGGTACGTGGTGGGTACGTTTCGTACCCACCACGTACCCCCCACGCTCCCCGAATGAATTTCCGCTCTCCTGGGCTCAACTTTTTGTTTTTTTAAATCTGTTTGCGGATTTGAATTTAATTTTAATTTTAATTTAAGTGGTCACTTGTAAAAATCTCAGCCTATGCGCTCATACCCCTTGGGGGGTACGTGGTGGGTACGTTTCGTACCCACCACGTACCCCCCACGCCCCCCGAATGAATTTCCGCTCTCCTGGGCTCAACTTTTTGTTTTTTTAAATCTGTTTGCGGATTTGAATTTAATTTTAATTTTAATTTAAGTGGTCACTTGTAAAAATCTCAGCCTATGCGCTCATACCCCTTGGGGGGTACGTGGTGGGTACGTTTCGTACCCACCACGTACCCCCCACGCCCCCCGAATGAATTTCCGCTCTCCTGGGCTCAACTTTTTGTTTTTTTAAATCTGTTTGCGGATTTGAATTTAATTTTAATTTTAATTTAAGTGGTCACTTGTAAAAATCTCAGCCTATGCGCTCATACCCCTTGGGGGGTACGTGGTGGGTACGTTTCGTACCCACCACGTACCCCCCACGCCCCCCGAATGAATTTCCGCTCTCCTGGGCTCAAATTTTTGTTTTTTTAAATCTGTTTGCGGATTTGAATTTAATTTTAATTTTAATTTAAGTGGTCACTTGTAAAAATCTCAGCCTATGCGCTCATACCCCTTGGGGGGTACGTGGTGGGTACGTTTCGTACCCACCACGTATCCCCCACGCCCTCCGAATGAATTTCCGCTCTCCTGGGCTCAAATTTTTGTTTTTTTAAATCTGTTTGCGGATTTGAATTTAATTTTAATTTTAATTTAAGTGGTCACTTGTAAAAATCTCAGCCTATGCGCTCATACCCCTTGGGGGGTACGTGGTGGGTACGTTTCGTACCCACCACGTATCCCCCACGCCCTCCGAATGAATTTCCGCTCTCCTGGGCTCAAATTTTTGTTTTTTTAAATCTGTTTGCGGATTTGAATTTAATTTTAATTTTAATTTAAGTGGTCACTTGTAAAAATCTCAGCCTATGCGCTCATACCCCTTGGGGGGTACGTGGTGGGTACGTTTCGTACCCACCACGTACCCCCCACGCCCCCCGAATGAATTTCCGCTCTCCTGGGCTCAAATTTTTGTTTTTTTAAATCTGTTTGCGGATTTGAATTTAATTTTAATTTTAATTTAAGTGGTCACTTGTAAAAATCTCAGCCTATGCGCTCATACCCCTTAGGGGTACGTGGTGGGTACGTTTCGTACCCACCACGTACCCCCCACGCCCCCCGAATGAATTTCCGCTCTCCTGGGCTCAAATTTTTGTTTTTTTAAATCTGTTTGCGGATTTGAATTTAATTTTAATTTTAATTTAAGTGGTCACTTGTAAAAATCTCAGCCTATGCGCTCATACCCCTTGGGGGGTACGTGGTGGGTACGTTTCGTACCCACCACGTACCCCCCACGCCCCCCGAATGAATTTCCGCTCTCCTGGGCTCAACTTTTTGTTTTTTTAAATCTGTTTGCGGATTTGAATTTAATTTTAATTTTAATTTAAGTGGTCACTTGTAAAAATCTCATCCTTTGCGCTCATACCCCTTGGGGGGTACGTGGTGGGTACGTTTCGTACCCACCACGTACCCCCCACGCCCCCCGAATGAATTTCCGCTCTCCTGGGCTCAACTTTTTGTTTTTTTAAATCTGTTTGCGGATTTGAATTTAATTTTAATTTTAATTTAAGTGGTCACTTGTAAAAATCTCAGCCTATGCGCTCATACCCCTTGGGGGGTACGTGGTGGGTACGTTTCGTACCCACCACGTACCCCCCACGCCCCCCGAATGAATTTCCGCTCTCCTGGGCTCAAATTTTTGTTTTTTTAAATCTGTTTGCGGATTTGAATTTAATTTTAATTTTAATTTAAGTGGTCACTTGTAAAAATCTCAGCCTATGCGCTCATACCCCTTGGGGGGTACGTGGTGGGTACGTTTCGTACTCACCACGTACCCCCCACGCCCCCCGAATGAATTTCCGCTCTCCTGGGCTCAACTTTTTGTTTTTTTAAATCTGTTTGCGGATTTGAATTTAATTTTAATTTTAATTTAAGTGGTCACTTGTAAAAATCTCAGCCTATGCGCTCATACCCCTTGGGGGGTACGTGGTGGGTACGTTTCGTACCCACCACGTATCCCCCACGCCCTCCGAATGAATTTCCGCTCTCCTGGGCTCAAATTTTTGTTTTTTTAAATCTGTTTGCGGATTTGAATTTAATTTTAATTTTAATTTAAGTGGTCACTTGTAAAAATCTCAGCCTATGCGCTCATACCCCTTGGGGGGTACGTGGTGGGTACGTTTCGTACCCACCACGTACCCCCCACGCCCCCCGAATGAATTTCCGCTCTCCTGGGCTCAAATTTTTGTTTTTTTAAATCTGTTTGCGGATTTGAATTTAATTTTAATTTTAATTTAAGTGGTCACTTGTAAAAATCTCAGCCTATGCGCTCATACCCCTTGGGGGGTACGTGGTGGGTACGTTTCGTACCCACCACGTACCCCCCACGCTCCCCGAATGAATTTCCGCTCTCCTGGGCTCAACTTTTTGTTTTTTTAAATCTGTTTGCGGATTTGAATTTAATTTTAATTTTAATTTAAGTGGTCACTTGTAAAAATCTCAGCCTATGCGCTCATACCCCTTGGGGGGTACGTGGTGGGTACGTTTCGTACCCACCACGTACCCCCCACGCCCCCCGAATGAATTTCCGCTCTCCTGGGCTCAACTTTTTGTTTTTTTAAATCTGTTTGCGGATTTGAATTTAATTTTAATTTTAATTTAAGTGGTCACTTGTAAAAATCTCAGCCTATGCGCTCATACCCCTTGGGGGGTACGTGGTGGGTACGTTTCGTACCCACCACGTACCCCCCACGCCCCCCGAATGAATTTCCGCTCTCCTGGGCTCAAATTTTTGTTTTTTTAAATCTGTTTGCGGATTTGAATTTAATTTTAATTTTAATTTAAGTGGTCACTTGTAAAAATCTCAGCCTATGCGCTCATACCCCTTGGGGGGTACGTGGTGGGTACGTTTCGTACCCACCACGTATCCCCCACGCCCTCCGAATGAATTTCCGCTCTCCTGGGCTCAAATTTTTGTTTTTTTAAATCTGTTTGCGGATTTGAATTTAATTTTAATTTTAATTTAAGTGGTCACTTGTAAAAATCTCAGCCTATGCGCTCATACCCCTTGGGGGGTACGTGGTGGGTACGTTTCGTACCCACCACGTATCCCCCACGCCCTCCGAATGAATTTCCGCTCTCCTGGGCTCAAATTTTTGTTTTTTTAAATCTGTTTGCGGATTTGAATTTAATTTTAATTTTAATTTAAGTGGTCACTTGTAAAAATCTCAGCCTATGCGCTCATACCCCTTGGGGGGTACGTGGTGGGTACGTTTCGTACCCACCACGTACCCCCCACGCCCCCCGAATGAATTTCCGCTCTCCTGTGCTCAAATTTTTGTTTTTTTAAATCTGTTTGCGGATTTGAATTTAATTTTAATTTTAATTTAAGTGGTCACTTGTAAAAATCTCAGCCTATGCGCTCATACCCCTTAGGGGGTACGTGGTGGGTACGTTTCGTACCCACCACGTACCCCCCACGCCCCCCGAATGAATTTCCGCTCTCCTGGGCTCAAATTTTTGTTTTTTTAAATCTGTTTGCGGATTTGAATTTAATTTTAATTTTAATTTAAGTGGTCACTTGTAAAAATCTCAGCCTATGCGCTCATACCCCTTGGGGGGTACGTGGTGGGTACGTTTCGTACCCACCACGTACCCCCCACGCCCCCCGAATGAATTTCCGCTCTCCTGGGCTCAAATTTTTGTTTTTTTAAATCTGTTTGCGGATTTGAATTTAATTTTAATTTTAATTTAAGTGGTCACTTGTAAAAATCTCAGCCTATGCGCTCATACCCCTTGGGGGGTACGTGGTGGGTACGTTTCGTACCCACCACGTACCCCCCACGCTCCCCGAATGAATTTCCGCTCTCCTGGGCTCAACTTTTTGTTTTTTTAAATCTGTTTGCGGATTTGAATTTAATTTTAATTTTAATTTAAGTGGTCACTTGTAAAAATCTCAGCCTATGCGCTCATACCCCTTGGGGGGTACGTGGTGGGTACGAAACGTACCCACCACGTACCCCCCACGCTCCCCGAATGAATTTCCGCTCTCCTGGGCTCAAATTTTTGTTTTTTTAAATCTGTTTGCGGATTTGAATTTAATTTTAATTTTAATTTAAGTGGTCACTTGTAAAAATCTCAGCCTATGCGCTCATACCCCTTGGGGGGTACGTGGTGGGTACGTTTCGTACCCACCACGTACCCCCCACGCCCCCCGAATGAATTTCCGCTCTCCTGGGCTCAAATTTTTGTTTTTTTAAATCTGTTTGCGGATTTGAATTTGATTTTAATTTTAATTTAAGTAGTCACTTGTAAAAATCTCATCCTATGCGCTCATACCCCTTGGGGGGTACGTGGTGGGTACGTTTCGTACCCACCACGTATCCCCCACGCCCTCCGAATGAATTTCCGCTCTCCTGGGCTCAAATTTTTGTTTTTTTAAATCTGTTTGCGGATTTGAATTTAATTTTAATTTTAATTTAAGTGGTCACTTGTAAAAATCTCAGCCTATGCGCTCATACCCCTTGGGGGGTACGTGGTGGGTACGTTTCGTACCCACCACGTATCCCCCACGCCCTCCGAATGAATTTCCGCTCTCCTGGGCTCAAATTTTTGTTTTTTTAAATCTGTTTGCGGATTTGAATTTAATTTTAATTTTAATTTAAGTGGTCACTTGTAAAAATCTCAGCCTATGCGCTCATACCCCTTGGGGGGTACGTGGTGGGTACGTTTCGTACCCACCACGTACCCCCCACGCCCCCCGAATGAATTTCCGCTCTCCTGGGCTCAAATTTTTGTTTTTTTAAATCTGTTTGCGGATTTGAATTTAATTTTAATTTTAATTTAAGTGGTCACTTGTAAAAATCTCAGCCTATGCGCTCATACCCCTTGGGCGGTACGTGGTGGGTACGTTTCGTACCCACCACGTACCCCCCACGCCCCCCGAATGAATTTCCGCTCTCCTGGGCTCAAATTTTTGTTTTTTTAAATCTGTTTGCGGATTTGAATTTAATTTTAATTTTAATTTAAGTGGTCACTTGTAAAAATCTCATCCTATGCGCTCATACCCCTTGGGGGGTACGTGGTGGGTACGTTTCGTACCCACCACGTACCCCCCACGCCCCCCGAATGAATTTCCGCTCTCCTGGGCTCAACTTTTTGTTTTTTTAAATCTGTTTGCGGATTTGAATTAAATTTTAATTTTAATTTAAGTGGTCACTTGTAAAAATCTCAGCCTATGCGCTCATACCCCTTGGGGGGTACGTGGTGGGTACGTTTCGTACCCACCACGTACCCCCCACGCCCCCCGAATGAATTTCCGCTCTCCTGGGCTCAAATTTTTGTTTTTTTAAATCTGTTTGCGGATTTGAATTTAATTTTAATTTTAATTTAAGTGGTCACTTGTAAAAATCTCAGCCTATGCGCTCATACCCCTTGGGGGGTACGTGGTGGGTACGTTTCGTACCCACCACGTACCCCCCACGCCCCCCGAATGAATTTCCGCTCTCCTGGGCTCAACTTTTTGTTTTTTTAAATCTGTTTGCGGATTTGAATTAAATTTTAATTTTAATTTAAGTGGTCACTTGTAAAAATCTCAGCCTATGCGCTCATACCCCTTGGGGGGTACGTGGTGGGTACGTTTCGTACCCACCACGTACCCCCCACGCCCCCCGAATGAATTTCCGCTCTCCTGGGCTCAAATTTTTGTTTTTTTAAATCTGTTTGCGGATTTGAATTTAATTTTAATTTTAATTTAAGTGGTCACTTGTAAAAATCTCAGCCTTTGCGCTCATACCCCTTGGGGGGTACGTGGTGGGTACGTTTCGTACCCACCACGTACCCCCCACGCCCCCCGAATGAATTTCCGCTCTCCTGGGCTCAAATTTTTGTTTTTTTAAATCTGTTTGCGGATTTGAATTTAATCTTAATTTTAATTTAAGTGGTCACTTGTAAAAATCTCAGCCTATGCGCTCATACCCCTTGGGGGGTACGTGGTGGGTACGTTTCGTACCCACCACGTACCCCCCACGCCCCCCGAATGAATTTCCGCTCTCCTGGGCTCAAATTTTTGTTTTTTTAAATCTGTTTGCGAATTTGAATTTAATTTTAATTTTAATTTAAGTGGTCACTTGTAAAAATCTCAGCCTATGCGCTCATACCCCTTGGGGGGTACGTGGTGGGTACGTTTCGTACCCACCACGTATCCCCCACGCCCTCCGAATGAATTTCCGCTCTCCTGGGCTCAAATTTTTGTTTTTTTAAATCTGTTTGCGGATTTGAATTTGATTTTAATTTTAATTTAAGTGGTCACTTGTAAAAATCTCATCCTATGCGCTCATACCCCTTGGGGGGTACGTGGTGGGTACGTTTCGTACCCACCACGTACCCCCCACGCCCCCCGAATGAATTTCCGCTCACCTGGGCTCAAATTTTTGTTTTTTTAAATCTGTTTGCGGATTTGAATTTAATTTTAATTTTAATTTAAGTGGTCACTTGTAAAAATCTCAGCCTATGCGCTCATACCCCTTGGGGGGTACGTGGTGGGTACGTTTCGTACCCACCACGTACCCCCCACGCCCCCCGAATGAATTTCCGCTCTCCTGGGCTCAAATTTTTGTTTTTTTAAATCTGTTTGCGGATTTGAATTTAATTTTAATTTTAATTTAAGTGGTCACTTGTAAAAATCTCAGCCTATGCGCTCATACCCCTTGGGGGGTACGTGGTGGGTACGTTTCGTACCCACCACGTACCCCCCACGCCCCCCGAATGAATTTCCGCTCTCCTGGGCTCAAATTTTTGTTTTTTTAAATCTGTTTGCGGATTTGAATTTAATTTTAATTTTAATTTAAGTGGTCACTTGTAAAAATCTCAGCCTATGCGCTCATACCCCTTGGGGGGTACGTGGTGGGTACGTTTCGTACCCACCACGTACCCCCCACGCTCCCCGAATGAATTTCCGCTCTCCTGGGCTCAACTTTTTGTTTTTTTAAATCTGTTTGCGGATTTGAATTTAATTTTAATTTTAATTTAAGTGGTCACTTGTAAAAATCTCAGCCTATGCGCTCATACCCCTTGGGGGGTACGTGGTGGGTACGTTTCGTACCCACCACGTACCCCCCACGCCCCCCGAATGAATTTCCGCTCTCCTGGGCTCAACTTTTTGTTTTTTTAAATCTGTTTGCGGATTTGAATTTAATTTTAATTTTAATTTAAGTGGTCACTTGTAAAAATCTCAGCCTATGCGCTCATACCCCTTGGGGGGTACGTGGTGGGTACGTTTCGTACCCACCACGTACCCCCCACGCCCCCCGAATGAATTTCCGCTCTCCTGGGCTCAACTTTTTGTTTTTTTAAATCTGTTTGCGGATTTGAATTTAATTTTAATTTTAATTTAAGTGGTCACTTGTAAAAATCTCAGCCTATGCGCTCATACCCCTTGGGGGGTACGTGGTGGGTACGTTTCGTACCCACCACGTACCCCCCACGCCCCCCGAATGAATTTCCGCTCTCCTGGGCTCAAATTTTTGTTTTTTTAAATCTGTTTGCGGATTTGAATTTAATTTTAATTTTAATTTAAGTAGTCACTTGTAAAAATCTCAGCCTATGCGCTCATACCCCTTGGGGGGTACGTGGTGGGTACGTTTCGTACCCACCACGTACCCCCCACGCCCCCCGAATGAATTTCCGCTCTCCTGGGCTCAAATTTTTGTTTTTTTAAATCTGTTTGCGGATTTGAATTTAATTTTAATTTTAATTTAAGTGGTCACTTGTAAAAATCTCAGCCTATGCGCTCATACCCCTTGGGGGGTACGTGGTGGGTACGTTTCGTACCCACCACGTACCCCCCACGCCCCCCGAATGAATTTCCGCTCTCCTGGGCTCAAATTTTTGTTTTTTTAAATCTGTTTGCGGATTTGAATTTAATTTTAATTTTAATTTAAGTGGTCACTTGTAAAAATCTCAGCCTATGCGCTCATACCCCTTGGGGGGTACGTGGTGGGTACGTTTCGTACCCACCACGTACCCCCCACGCTCCCCGAATGAATTTCCGCTCTCCTGGGCTCAACTTTTTGTTTTTTTAAATCTGTTTGCGGATTTGAATTTAATTTTAATTTTAATTTAAGTGGTCACTTGTAAAAATCTCAGCCTATGCGCTCATACCCCTTGGGGGGTACGTGGTGGGTACGTTTCGTACCCACCACGTACCCCCCACGCCCCCCGAATGAATTTCCGCTCTCCTGGGCTCAACTTTTTGTTTTTTTAAATCTGTTTGCGGATTTGAATTTAATTTTAATTTTAATTTAAGTGGTCACTTGTAAAAATCTCAGCCTATGCGCTCATACCCCTTGGGGGGTACGTGGTGGGTACGTTTCGTACCCACCACGTACCCCCCACGCCCCCCGAATGAATTTCCGCTCTCCTGGGCTCAAATTTTTGTTTTTTTAAATCTGTTTGCGGATTTGAATTTAATTTTAATTTTAATTTAAGTAGTCACTTGTAAAAATCTCAGCCTATGCGCTCATACCCCTTGGGGGGTACGTGGTGGGTACGTTTCGTACCCACCACGTATCCCCCACGCCCTCCGAATGAATTTCCGCTCTCCTGGGCTCAAATTTTTGTTTTTTTAAATCTGTTTGCGGATTTGAATTTAATTTTAATTTTAATTTAAGTGGTCACTTGTAAAAATCTCAGCCTATGCGCTCATACCCCTTGGGGGGTACGTGGTGGGTACGTTTCGTACCCACCACGTATCCCCCACGCCCTCCGAATGAATTTCCGCTCTCCTGGGCTCAAATTTTTGTTTTTTTAAATCTGTTTGCGGATTTGAATTTAATTTTAATTTTAATTTAAGTGGTCACTTGTAAAAATCTCAGCCTATGCGCTCATACCCCTTGGGGGGTACGTGGTGGGTACGTTTCGTACCCACCACGTACCCCCCACGCCCCCCGAATGAATTTCCGCTCTCCTGGGCTCAAATTTTTGTTTTTTTAAATCTGTTTGCGGATTTGAATTTAATTTTAATTTTAATTTAAGTGGTCACTTGTAAAAATCTCAGCCTATGCGCTCATACCCCTTGGGGGGTACGTGGTGGGTACGTTTCGTACCCACCACGTACCCCCCATGCTCCCCGAATGAATTTCCGCTCTCCTGGGCTCAACTTTTTGTTTTTTTAAATCTGTTTGCGGATTTGAATTTAATTTTAATTTTAATTTAAGTGGTCACTTGTAAAAATCTCAGCCTATGCGCTCATACCCCTTGGGGGGTACGTGGTGGGTACGTTTCGTACCCACCACGTACCCCCCACGCCCCCCGAATGAATTTCCGCTCTCCTGGGCTCAACTTTTTGTTTTTTTAAATCTGTTTGCGGATTTGAATTTAATTTTAATTTTAATTTAAGTGGTCACTTGTAAAAATCTCAGCCTATGCGCTCATACCCCTTGGGGGGTACGTGGTGGGTACGTTTCGTACCCACCACGTACCCCCCACGCCCCCCGAATGAATTTCCGCTCTCCTGGGCTCAAATTTTTGTTTTTTTAAATCTGTTTGCGGATTTGAATTTAATTTTAATTTTAATTTAAGTGGTCACTTGTAAAAATCTCAGCCTATGCGCTCATACCCCTTGGGGGGTACGTGGTGGGTACGTTTCGTACCCACCACGTATCCCCCACGCCCTCCGAATGAATTTCCGCTCTCCTGGGCTCAAATTTTTGTTTTTTTAAATCTGTTTGCGGATTTGAATTTAATTTTAATTTTAATTTAAGTGGTCACTTGTAAAAATCTCAGCCTATGCGCTCATACCCCTTGGGGGGTACGTGGTGGGTACGTTTCGTACCCACCACGTACCCCCCACGCCCCCCGAATGAATTTCCGCTCTCCTGTGCTCAAATTTTTGTTTTTTTAAATCTGTTTGCGGATTTGAATTTAATTTTAATTTTAATTTAAGTGGTCACTTGTAAAAATCTCAGCCTATGCGCTCATACCCCTTGGGGGGTACGTGGTGGGTACGTTTCGTACCCACCACGTACCCCCCACGCCCCCCGAATGAATTTCCGCTCTCCTGGGCTCAACTTTTTGTTTTTTTAAATCTGTTTGCGGATTTGAATTAAATTTTAATTTTAATTTAAGTGGTCACTTGTAAAAATCTCAGCCTATGCGCTCATACCCCTTGGGGGGTACGTGGTGGGTACGTTTCGTACCCACCACGTACCCCCCACGCCCCCCGAATGAATTTCCGCTCTCCTGTGCTCAAATTTTTGTTTTTTTAAATCTGTTTGCGGATTTGAATTTAATTTTAATTTTAATTTAAGTGGTCACTTGTAAAAATCTCAGCCTATGCGCTCATACCCCTTGGGGGGTACGTGGTGGGTACGTTTCGTACCCACCACGTACCCCCCACGCCCCCCGAATGAATTTCCGCTCTCCTGGGCTCAACTTTTTGTTTTTTTAAATCTGTTTGCGGATTTGAATTTAATTTTAATTTTAATTTAAGTGGTCACTTGTAAAAATCTCAGCCTATGCGCTCATACCCCTTGGGGGGTACGTGGTGGGTACGTTTCGTACCCACCACGTACCCCCCACGCCCCCCGAATGAATTTCCGCTCTCCTGGGCTCAACTTTTTGTTTTTTTAAATCTGTTTGCGGATTTGAATTAAATTTTAATTTTAATTTAAGTGGTCACTTGTAAAAATCTCAGCCTATGCGCTCATACCCCTTGGGGGGTACGTGGTGGGTACGTTTCGTACCCACCACGTACCCCCCACGCCCCCCGAATGAATTTCCGCTCTCCTGGGCTCAAATTTTTGTTTTTTTAAATCTGTTTGCGGATTTGAATTTAATTTTAATTTTAATTTAAGTGGTCACTTGTAAAAATCTCAGCCTTTGCGCTCATACCCCTTGGGGGGTACGTGGTGGGTACGTTTCGTACCCACCACGTACCCCCCACGCCCCCCGAATGAATTTCCGCTCTCCTGGGCTCAAATTTTTGTTTTTTTAAATCTGTTTGCGGATTTGAATTTAATCTTAATTTTAATTTAAGTGGTCACTTGTAAAAATCTCAGCCTATGCGCTCATACCCCTTGGGGGGTACGTGGTGGGTACGTTTCGTACCCACCACGTACCCCCCACGCCCCCCGAATGAATTTCCGCTCTCCTGGGCTCAAATTTTTGTTTTTTTAAATCTGTTTGCGGATTTGAATTTAATTTTAATTTTAATTTAAGTGGTCACTTGTAAAAATCTCAGCCTATGCGCTCATACCCCTTGGGGGGTACGTGGTGGGTACGTTTCGTACCCACCACGTATCCCCCACGCCCTCCGAATGAATTTCCGCTCTCCTGGGCTCAAATTTTTGTTTTTTTAAATCTGTTTGCGGATTTGAATTTGATTTTAATTTTAATTTAAGTGGTCACTTGTAAAAATCTCATCCTATGCGCTCATACCCCTTGGGGGGTACGTGGTGGGTACGTTTCGTACCCACCACGTACCCCCCACGCCCCCCGAATGAATTTCCGCTCACCTGGGCTCAAATTTTTGTTTTTTTAAATCTGTTTGCGGATTTGAATTTAATTTTAATTTTAATTTAAGTGGTCACTTGTAAAAATCTCAGCCTATGCGCTCATACCCCTTGGGGGGTACGTGGTGGGTACGTTTCGTACCCACCACGTACCCCCCACGCCCCCCGAATGAATTTCCGCTCTCCTGGGCTCAAATTTTTGTTTTTTTAAATCTGTTTGCGGATTTGAATTTAATTTTAATTTTAATTTAAGTGGTCACTTGTAAAAATCTCAGCCTATGCGCTCATACCCCTTTGGGGGGGTACGTGGTGGGTACGTTTCGTACCCACCACGTACCCCCCACGCCCCCCGAATGAATTTCCGCTCTCCTGGGCTCAAATTTTTGTTTTTTTAAATCTGTTTGCGGATTTGAATTTAATTTTAATTTTAATTTAAGTGGTCACTTGTAAAAATCTCATCCTATGCGCTCATACCCCTTGGGGGGTACGTGGTGGGTACGTTTCGTACCCACCACGTACCCCCCACGCCCCCCGAATGAATTTCCGCTCTCCTGGGCTCAACTTTTTGTTTTTTTAAATCTGTTTGCGGATTTGAATTAAATTTTAATTTTAATTTAAGTGGTCACTTGTAAAAATCTCAGCCTATGCGCTCATACCCCTTGGGGGGTACGTGGTGGGTACGTTTCGTACCCACCACGTACCCCCCACGCCCCCCGAATGAATTTCCGCTCTCCTGGGCTCAAATTTTTGTTTTTTTAAATCTGTTTGCGGATTTGAATTTAATTTTAATTTTAATTTAAGTGGTCACTTGTAAAAATCTCAGCCTTTGCGCTCATACCCCTTGGGGGGTACGTGGTGGGTACGTTTCGTACCCACCACGTACCCCCCACGCCCCCCGAATGAATTTCCGCTCTCCTGGGCTCAAATTTTTGTTTTTTTAAATCTGTTTGCGGATTTGAATTTAATCTTAATTTTAATTTAAGCGGTCACTTGTAAAAATCTCAGCCTATGCGCTCATACCCCTTTGGGGGGTACGTGGTGGGTACGTTTCGTACCCACCACGTACCCCCCACGCCCCCCGAATGAATTTCCGCTCTCCTGGGCTCAAATTTTTGTTTTTTTAAATCTGTTTGCGGATTTGAATTTAATTTTAATTTTAATTTAAGTGGTCACTTGTAAAAATCTCAGCCTATGCGCTCATACCCCTTGGGGGGTACGTGGTGGGTACGTTTCGTACCCACCACGTATCCCCCACGCCCTCCGAATGAATTTCCGCTCTCCTGGGCTCAAATTTTTGTTTTTTTAAATCTGTTTGCGGATTTGAATTTGATTTTAATTTTAATTTAAGTGGTCACTTGTAAAAATCTCATCCCATGCGCTCATACCCCTTCGGGGGTACGTGGTGGGTACGTTTCGTACCCACCACGTACCCCCCACGCCCCCCGAATGAATTTCCGCTCACCTGGGCTCAAATTTTTGTTTTTTTAAATCTGTTTGCGGATTTGAATTTAATTTTAATTTTAATTTAAGTGGTCACTTGTAAAAATCTCAGCCTATGCGCTCATACCCCTTGGGGGGTACGTGGTGGGTACGTTTCGTACCCACCACGTACCCCCCACGCCCCCCGAATGAATTTCCGCTCTCCTGGGCTCAAATTTTTGTTTTTTTAAATCTGTTTGCGGATTTGAATTTAATTTTAATTTTAATTTAAGTGGTTACTTGTAAAAATCTCAGCCTATGCGCTCATACCCCTTGGGGGGTACGTGGTGGGTACGTTTCGTACCCACCACGTACCCCCCACGCCCCCCGAATGAATTTCCGCTCTCCTGGGCTCAAATTTTTGTTTTTTTAAATCTGTTTGCGGATTTGAATTTAATTTTAATTTTAATTTAAGTGGTCACTTGTAAAAATCTCAGCCTATGCGCTCATACCCCTTGGGGGGTACGTGGTGGGTACGTTTCGTACCCACCACGTACCCCCCACGCTCCCCGAATGAATTTCCGCTCTCCTGGGCTCAACTTTTTGTTTTTTTAAATCTGTTTGCGGATTTGAATTTAATTTTAATTTTAATTTAAGTGGTCACTTGTAAAAATCTCAGCCTATGCGCTCATACCCCTTGGGGGGTACGTGGTGGGTACGTTTCGTACCCACCACGTATCCCCCACGCCCTCCGAATGAATTTCCGCTCTCCTGGGCCCAAATTTTTGTTTTTTTAAATCTGTTTGCGGATTTGAATTTAATTTTAATTTTAATTTAAGTGGTCACTTGTAAAAATCTCAGCCTATGCGCTCATACCCCTTGGGGGGTACGTGGTGGGTACGTTTCGTACCCACCACGTACCCCCCACGCCCCCCGAATGAATTTCCGCTCTCCTGGGCTCAAATTTTTGTTTTTTTAAATCTGTTTGCGGATTTGAATTTAATTTTAATTTTAATTTAAGTGGTCACTTGTAAAAATCTCAGCCTATGCGCTCATACCCCTTGGGGGGTACGTGGTGGGTACGTTTCGTACCCACCACGTACCCCCCACGCTCCCCGAATGAATTTCCGCTCTCCTGGGCTCAACTTTTTGTTTTTTTAAATCTGTTTGCGGATTTGAATTTAATTTTAATTTTAATTTAAGTGGTCACTTGTAAAAATCTCAGCCTATGCGCTCATACCCCTTGGGGGGTACGTGGTGGGTACGTTTCGTACCCACCACGTACCCCCCACGCCCCCCGAATGAATTTCCGCTCTCCTGGGCTCAACTTTTTGTTTTTTTAAATCTGTTTGCGGATTTGAATTTAATTTTAATTTTAATTTAAGTGGTCACTTGTAAAAATCTCAGCCTATGCGCTCATACCCCTTGGGGGGTACGTGGTGGGTACGTTTCGTACCCACCACGTACCCCCCACGCCCCCCGAATGAATTTCCGCTCTCCTGGGCTCAAATTTTTGTTTTTTTAAATCTGTTTGCGGATTTGAATTTAATTTTAATTTTAATTTAAGTGGTCACTTGTAAAAATCTCAGCCTATGCGCTCATACCCCTTGGGGGGTACGTGGTGGGTACGTTTCATACCCACCACGTATCCCCCACGCCCTCCGAATGAATTTCCGCTCTCCTGGGCTCAAATTTTTGTTTTTTTAAATCTGTTTGCGGATTTGAATTTAATTTTAATTTTAATTTAAGTGGTCACTTGTAAAAATCTCAGCCTATGCGCTCATACCCCTTGGGGGGTACGTGGTGGGTACGTTTCGTACCCACCACGTACCCCCCACGCCCCCCGAATGAATTTCCGCTCTCCTGTGCTCAAATTTTTGTTTTTTTAAATCTGTTTGCGGATTTGAATTTAATTTTAATTTTAATTTAAGTGGTCACTTGTAAAAATCTCAGCCTATGCGCTCATACCCCTTGGGGGGTACGTGGTGGGTACGTTTCGTACCCACCACGTACCCCCCACGCCCCCCGAATGAATTTCCGCTCTCCTGTGCTCAAATTTTTGTTTTTTTAAATCTGTTTGCGGATTTGAATTTAATTTTAATTTTAATTTAAGTGGTCACTTGTAAAAATCTCAGCCTATGCGCTCATACCCCTTGGGGGGTACGTGGTGGGTACGTTTCGTACCCACCACGTACCCCCCACGCCCCCCGAATGAATTTCCGCTCTCCTGGGCTCAAATTTTTGTTTTTTTAAATCTGTTTGCGGATTTGAATTTAATTTTAATTTTAATTTAAGTGGTCACTTGTAAAAATCTCATCCTATGCGCTCATACCCCTTGGGGGGTACGTGGTGGGTACGTTTCGTACCCACCACGTACCCCCCACGCCCCCCGAATGAATTTCCGCTCTCCTGGGCTCAACTTTTTGTTTTTTTAAATCTGTTTGCGGATTTGAATTAAATTTTAATTTTAATTTAAGTGGTCACTTGTAAAAATCTCAGCCTATGCGCTCATACCCCTTGGGGGGTACGTGGTGGGTACGTTTCGTACCCACCACGTACCCCCCACGCCCCCCGAATGAATTTCCGCTCTCCTGGGCTCAAATTTTTGTTTTTTTAAATCTGTTTGCGGATTTGAATTTAATTTTAATTTTAATTTAAGTGGTCACTTGTAAAAATCTCAGCCTTTGCGCTCATACCCCTTGGGGGGTACGTGGTGGGTACGTTTCGTACCCACCACGTACCCCCCACGCCCCCCGAATGAATTTCCGCTCTCCTGGGCTCAAATTTTTGTTTTTTTAAATCTGTTTGCGGATTTGAATTTAATCTTAATTTTAATTTAAGTGGTCACTTGTAAAAATCTCAGCCTATGCGCTCATACCCCTTGGGGGGTACGTGGTGGGTACGTTTCGTACCCACCACGTACCCCCCACGCCCCCCGAATGAATTTCCGCTCTCCTGGGCTCAAATTTTTGTTTTTTTAAATCTGTTTGCGGATTTGAATTTAATTTTAATTTTAATTTAAGTGGTCACTTGTAAAAATCTCAGCCTATGCGCTCATACCCCTTGGGGGGTACGTGGTGGGTACGTTTCGTACCCACCACGTATCCCCCACGCCCTCCGAATGAATTTCCGCTCTCCTGGGCTCAAATTTTTGTTTTTTTAAATCTGTTTGCGGATTTGAATTTAATTTTAATTTTAATTTAAGTGGTCACTTGTAAAAATCTCAGCCTATGCGCTCATACCCCTTGGGGGGTACGTGGTGGGTACGTTTCGTACCCACCACGTACCCCCCACGCCCCCCGAATGAATTTCCGCTCTCTTGGGCTCAAATTTTTGTTTTTTTAAATCTGTTTGCGGATTTGAATTTAATTTTAATTTTAATTTAAGTGGTCACTTGTAAAAATCTCATCCTATGCGCTCATACCCCTTGGGGGGTACGTGGTGGGTACGTTTCGTACCCACCACGTACCCCCCACGCCCCCCGAATGAATTTCCGCTCTCCTGGGCTCAACTTTTTGTTTTTTTAAATCTGTTTGCGGATTTGAATTAAATTTTAATTTTAATTTAAGTGGTCACTTGTAAAAATCTCAGCCTATGCGCTCATACCCCTTGGGGGGTACGTGGTGGGTACGTTTCGTACCCACCACGTACCCCCCACGCCCCCCGAATGAATTTCCGCTCTCCTGGGCTCAAATTTTTGTTTTTTTAAATCTGTTTGCGGATTTGAATTTAATTTTAATTTTAATTTAAGTGGTCACTTGTAAAAATCTCAGCCTTTGCGCTCATACCCCTTGGGGGGTACGTGGTGGGTACGTTTCGTACCCACCACGTACCCCCCACGCCCCCCGAATGAATTTCCGCTCTCCTGGGCTCAAATTTTTGTTTTTTTAAATCTGTTTGCGGATTTGAATTTAATTTTAATTTTAATTTAAGTGGTCACTTGTAAAAATCTCAGCCTATGCGCTCATACCCCTTGGGAGGTACGTGGTGGGTACGTTTCGTACCCACCACGTATCCCCCACGCCCTCCGAATGAATTTCCGCTCTCCTGGGCTCAAATTTTTGTTTTTTTAAATCTGTTTGCGGATTTGAATTTGATTTTAATTTTAATTTAAGTGGTCACTTGTAAAAATCTCATCCTATGCGCTCATACCCCTTGGGGGGTACGTGGTGGGTACGTTTCGTACCCACCACGTACCCCCCACGCCCCCCGAATGAATTTCCGCTCACCTGGGCTCAAACTTTTGTTTTTTTAAATCTGTTTGCGGATTTGAATTTAATTTTAATTTTAATTTAAGTGGTCACTTGTAAAAATCTCAGCCTATGCGCTCATACCCC